>CM052448.1:4271128-4362275 GCA_028533085.1 Varecia variegata | reverse complement strand
TACAATCCCTCATTTGGCCATAACAAAAATACAGCTCTTTCTTTCCATGTAGTAAAAGCCTTTTCCAAGAGTTGCTCGGTTAAAACGAAATGACAAGAAAAGTTTGAATATTCACTTTTTATAAAACCAGTGTACAGTAGAATTTCTTTATACTAAATAATTCTTGTGTGTCAGCACAGAATCCCCCCCCCCAAAAAAAAAAAAAAAACAGGTTCTGATTATCCTTCAGGATGCAAAAATATTTGTTTAAAAAAATGTAGTGGAAGATATCTGAAAAGATTTCTGTGCTCTAGGTACAATGATAAAGACAGAGGGAAAGAGACACAGATGGATAAAAAGGAGAGAAAAGAGGGAGGGATCAAGGGAGGAAGAGAGAGAAAAAGAAGGTGAGAGAGGGAGGGAGGAACCCCTCCAATTACCCCCTCCATCTCTGCAGAGAAGAATTCCATCTTCATAATCTGAGTATTCTAACATGGGCGAGGCATGGGCATGTGTGGGGAGTCTGTGCGCACACAGGAGCTGGAAAATCTTGCTGCTTCTGTGAAAATGCTGAACGCTGCCTGCATCCCTGTGAACCTGAGTGGCAAGAAGCTGTTGCTGATTTGAGTTTACTTCCTGGAGGAACCACCCTCTTCAAACTTGATCGCAGCAAACCACAAACGCAAGTCACTCCGGCCCACACACACGTTTTTACTCACAACGTTTGGATTTTCCGAGCACACATTTTGATCAAAAATAAGGAACACGTTTGAGAAAGATTTTATAGTCTTAAGTTAAAGAATGCACCACCCAACTACCCAAATCAAGAGAGGATTACACAATCATTTTTTTTTTACTGCTTCGATTATAAACCGCATTCGTTTCTGTGATCAAAATTAAAGTCATGTCAACAATGAGTAAACGATGAGATATCCGAAGATGCTCCGAGAGTGACTCATGTAGCAAATAATTTGATAAAACGTTGCTAAGATGATAGTGCCAACAAAACTTTTGGATTCAGAATGCCACCACCCCCCCCATTCCTCTTCGGTAGGAAGGGGGAGAACGCAGCTCTTTTGTCAAAAGAAATAAATAAACCCCCTAATTTCACTGTAGTCTGAGAATAGGCTGAGACTGAGACTTCCAGATGATCCTTTCTAGTCTGACGAAATGTCGTGTTCAACACTTTGGGTATTTTTAAAAAAGCCTGGCAGTTGATGCCATCACTTTTAGAAGGCAAAACACATTCCCTCTTCTTTGATCCCTCTAGAACAACAACTCTCATTCCATTTACTAAAATGGTACAGAGCTGGTTTCTCAAGTCAGAGCATATTCCATGTTGTCAACTGCATCTCTCTTCCCTGGGAATGGAGAGCGAGTACACCAGCACCGCTGGCACGGGAAACATGTTTACACAGACGTGCAACGCATATGCACACACGCGCGCACACACGCCCGCTGCAACGTGAGCGTGCCAACTTTCCACATGCACGACCCATCTGGCCACTCATCCCCCAAACCTCTCATTTAAAGAGCCGCGCATCTCTCGCAAAGCCATTGCTAGCCTATTGGGACTTGCACATCGGTTCTTAATAAACGCTTATTCATCTCCGGGAATAAAGTTTAAACGGAGCCAATGAGCATTGGCAATGAAGTTGCCCACGAACTTCCAGTCGGAAAGAAAAATCGATGCATCTCCGGGGGGTTCCCTAGTCCCTCTAACCGGCCCCCCTCGCCCTCTCCCGGCGTCCGGGCCCCCTCGGGGTGCGCAGGGCGAGCCCCTGCACAGCCTGCGAGGTCCCCGGAGCCGGGCGTACATACCGTGTCCCGTGCACCCGCTGCAATCGCAGCCTCATCCCTCCATCGCGGCTGTGGGTCTCCCGGTTGCAGCCGCCGCCAAGTCCCCTGTTCTAATCAGCTGCCGCGGAGGCGCACACGCCGCCACCGTCCCTGCGCTAACGTTGGACAGCGGCTGACGGCGCCTCCTCTGCCACAGGCAGCCAAAAATGTCAATTTGCACACTCCTCCCCCTGTCGCCCGCCCCCGTCCCTCTGCAACCCCCTCCCGCAGAGTCAGTGGGCTTGGGGAAGCTTCTGCACGAGCTGCCTCCTCTCCCTCTCCCGCCCTCCCCCTCTCCCTCCTCCCCTGCCTGACAGTGTTTTAGAGCCTTCCTCGCTCGCCTTACCTGAAGGGCATCTCCCACGACTGCAATTAGCTGCCAGGATTTCATCGTCGGCTGCAAAGTGCCGCCCGTTTCCTCACCGGGAGAGCACAACACGGGAGAAGTCCGAGGCAACAGCAAACGGCACCCACGTGCTAGCAATGTAAATGACTCCAAGTCATCTGTCGTGCGCGCAGCGCCTTCGCTCGCCGGGGCTGCCTGGCACGGCCGCCAGCAGGTGCAGAACGCCCCAGGCGCGCGGGCACGAGAGCGAGCGCCCCGCGCGAGGCGGCAATCAACACCCCGGGTGCACACAAAGGGAGGCCACCGCGGCGCCGCGCCTGGGTCCACGGGTCCAGCTTTCCCCGGGCGGCCGCGGTCCGCGCCAAAAACAACGTGTTTGCAAAGTCTTGCAGCTCGGGGAAGGAAGTAGGTGCCGAGGCTGCGTGGGTCCCGCCCCCACGCTTCTGAAGCACTTGCAAAGCACCCAGCTGGCAGCAATATCTCCGCTCGCCCTCCCTCTCTCTCCCGCACGTGTCCCTGCCCTTGTTCTTTCAGGCATTAAATATGTACCACATGACAGAATAGGGCACCTTGCACGGTCCCCTGAGTCCGCACTTGACAACCAATTTTAACCCACAAGCAATCAAACGTCTAAAGGCGGGATATAAGCACTTCCAATTACTTACGCTACCCCTGCATTATTCAAAACGTCCACGGGACGGTATTTATGACTTCCAACGTGCTGCTTCACCTGGAAATACCAAGCAAAGATGGAAGACCCCACGCCCCCACCCCAAACAGCTGATGTGCTTTCTTCCCTGCTACCTCCACCTACCTCCAAGAAGCAGTTGTACTTTATTTAGGAGTGAAAGCTCAGGGATCTCCAATCTTCTTCCAATTATGTGCTACATTGAGAACACTCCATCTAGCCTGCCTTTAGGAGGAAAATATCTGTTGTCTCCTCTTGGACTTTAGGGATCAGCTTTTAAATGTATTTGCCTTGAATAATAACGGCATCAAAGTAAATTTCTTCCTCCCCCCCCCCAAAAAAAAAAGTCTTCATGGATCTATTTTGTTTTCTTTCTTTCCTGGTTGTTTGCTTTGTTTTCTTTTTGGCAAATAGGCCTGAGTTCCACCAGGTGCTAGCTATCCCCAACTTAAGTGTTGGTTTTGGGAGGGACCAAACTATTGACTAGCTGGGAGTGAGACTTTTGAATTAGAAAAACCAGTTGTTATTTTTTTTTCTTTGTATTTCACAGTGATAACTGCAAGGTATATGCACTACGATGGCCTTGCTTCTTCAAGCACTGATCAGTTGAACAGGAAAGACCTATCAGTGGAAGAAAGTTTCAAGTACATATATCCATCCTATATTTGATTAACAGTGAGTAAATATTCATTGGCTTCCTGTGTCAGCTTCTTGGGTACTTTATTTTAGTTAAAGGTCTGTGCACAACTGATTAGGATTTTATATATTGGTAAGCAAATTTTAAAAAGCTAATAAATCTTTCAAATATTTATTTTCCAATTTATTACAGCTCCATACCCAGAGGCAATAGTTCCAGTTTTTTTGGAACATGCCAAGTCCTTACATAACGATCATCCATCTCTGTCACACCAGTAACAAAATAAGGAGAGTTGTGGTTTTTTTTTTTTTCTTCTGTGCATTAAGTGTGTTTTTAATATGGCATTAATACAGTGTTTAACTTTCTCCTTGTGGAGCTAAGAAAAATTTATGTGTGTTCTCTCTGTCTGCCTTTCCTGGGGGCAGTGGCATTTAAAGAGCGCTAAGATAACATTAGGTAAAACTGTATTTCACAATGATGACATGGTGCAGAATATACTGTACTCCCTGATGATTTTAAAAGTTAACTTCCTTGTATCACCCCCTGGACTTGGTTTTCAACAGCATCAGGTAAAATGGCAAAATGTTGTTTAGACTTTTGCTTTACCAGAACCCTGTGTAATTACAGAGATTCACAAATACAAAAGCATTGTTATTATCACAGCACAAACTGGCATTCCCAGTGGAATAATTTGATTCACAGATCGGCTCCCAAAAGCAAGGTTATCCGAAGTGAAGCATGGTGGGGGTGGCCAGCGGAGAGACAGCAGACCCTAATTACAACCCCACTGTCCCCACGTTCTCCAGCACATATGGCTATTTAATCACAGAGTGTGACAACCTTGGCAGATGTTGCCAGACCTGGTTATTGATATAAATTGCTATGTTCCCGTGTAAGTGACACAGCAAAGAGTTAAAACAGCGTCTGCACTCACCCAAAGGAAAATAAAGGTCCACACTAGCATCTGTAGCGACAAGTCCAGATGACACAGAGGCTGTTTCCTTGCTCCCACCTCATAAGGAAAGCAGCAATGGATGAAGTCCCCAAAACCAAGAGTGACAGGAGAGTCTCCCATGGGCACTCTAAATTGGTACTGTCACCCTGGAAGCTGGTTTACCAGTAGCTTATTTAAAAAGGAACATGTGCACACCTTGTAATTGCACAGTTTGACTTCTAACGTCTGCCCTAGAAAGCACACATACAAGACATGCTAATGGATAAAACTGACACTGCTCGGATAATAAAAAGGGAGAAAAAAGGCAAACAAACTAAATACTCATATGGCATAAAAAATATGGTATATCCTACAATGGAATACTATATAGCTGTGAAAAGAATCAACAGCAGCCTCATGTAAATACATCTATAACCACACAGATTTGGATATGAATGTATAGAAATAAAGATACACATTACTTAGTCCAACTATATATACATATATTTCTCAGTTTGAAAATTGCTGAGATGAAAATGCAAGTTTCAAATGACTCATACACTATGATACCATTTATGAAAGGAAATTCATCAATAAAATATTGTAGATTTTTTTTCAGATATATAACTATTTGCGAATATACAGAAAACATTCCAAAACAGGGGATGGCCAACTATAGCCTTAGGCCCAAATATAGCTACTTCTGTTTTCATGCGGTCTGCTAGCTAAAAATGCTTTTCATGTTTTAAATGGTCGAAAAAAATCGAAAGAATACTATTTTTGTTCTGTGTGAAAAATGTAAGAAATTCAAATTTCAGTGTCCATGAATGAGGCTTTATTGAAACCCAGCTATGCCCATTGGTTTGCACATCGCCTGTAACTGCTTTTGCTCAACAACTGCAGAGTAGAGTAGCTGTGAAAAGACAAATGGCCCAGGAAGCCTCAAATGTTGATGACCTGGCCCTTCAGGGAAAAAGTTCGCTGGTCCCTGGTCTAGAAGAATGCGCCTCAAATTCATAATAGTGTTATCTCTAGAGCAAGAGGAAGGGGACTAGTTTTGATAGTGGAGGTTGAGTGTCCACTTCTTCTTTTAAGAGAACACTAGTCTATTGGTTTTATACTTTTAAAAAAAGGTGATATGTGTACATATATATATAACATATATATAACTCGTTTTAAGTGAAAAGTGTGTATGCATATAAATGTATACACTCACAAACACATACACACCTTTTTAGAAGGTTTGTGTATGAGACCTTTAAAATTATACACACACACACACACACACACACACACAGGCATACCTTGTTTTGCTGTGCTTCACTTTATTGCACTTTGCAGATATTGTGCTTTTTACAAATTGAAGGTTTGCGGCAACCCTGCCTCGCGCGAGCAAGGTTTTCCAACAGCACTCACCCACGTTGTGCCTCTATGTCACATTTTGGTAATTCTCACAATATTACAAACTTTTTCATTATTATTATACCTCTTATGGTGTTCTGTGATCCCTAAGCTTGGATGTTACTATTGATAATAGTTTTGGGTCTCCATGAACCATGTCCACATAAGATGACTAACAATAGATACATGTTGTTTGTGTTCTGCCTGCTCCACCGACTGGCCATTACCCCATCTCTCTCCCTGTCCTTGGGGCCTCCTTATTCTCTGAGATACAATATAGAAATCAGGCCAATTAACCCCAACAGGCCTCTAAAGTGTTCAAGGAAAAGGAAGAGTTGCAGGTCTGTGTCTCTCCGTAAATCAAAAGCTAGAACTGATTAAGCATAGTGAGGAAGGCATGTCAAAAGCTGACCTAGGCCAAAACTAGGCCTCTTGTGCCAAACAGTTGGGCAGGTTGTGAATGTAAAGGAAAAGTTCTCGAAGGAAACTTAAAGTGCTACTCCAGTGAAAACACCAACGATAGGGAAGTGAAACAGCCTTGTTGCTGATATGGAGAAAGTTTGAGTGGTTTGAATACAAGATCAAACCAGCCACAACATTCTCTTAAGCCAAAGCCTAATTAAATGAAGGCCCTCTTTTTAATTCTAGGAAGGCTGAGAGAGGTGAGGAAGCTGTACAAGAACAATCTGAAGCTAGCAGAGGTTGGTTCATGGGGTTTAAGGAAAGAAGCTGTCTCCACAACATAAAGGCACAAGGGGAAACAGCAAGTGCTGATGTAGAAGCTGCAGCAAGTTATCCAAAAGATATAGCTAGGATCACTGCTGAAGGCGGCTACACCAAACAACAGATTTTCAATGTAGACTCAACGGCCTTTCTATTGGAAAAAGATGCCATCTATGACTTTCGTAACTAGAGAAGAGAAGTCCATGCCTGCCTCCAAAGCTTCAAAGGACGAGCCCCTCTTGTTAAGGGCTAATGCAGCTGGCGATGTTAAGTTGAAGCCAGGGCTCATTTATCATTCTGAAAATCCCAGGGCCCTTAAGAATGATGCTAAATCTACTCTGCCTCTGCTCTATAAATGGAAGAATGGGTGACAGCAAATCTATTCACAGCATGGTTTACTGAATATTTTGAGACCACTGTTGAGACCTACTGCTCAGAAAAAAAGAAAAGATTTCTTTCAAAATATTACTGCTCATTGACAATTCACCTGGTCACCTAAGAGCTCTGATGGAGATGTACAAGGAGATGAAGATTGTGTTCATGCCTGCTAACATAGCAGGCATTTTGCAACCCATGGATCAAGGATTCATTTCGACTTTCAAGTGTTAATAGTTAAGAAATGGATCTTGTAAAACTACAGCTGCCATAGATAATGATTCTTCTGGTTTTGGAAAGGAGTCTCTATTCTAGATGGCCTCAAGAACATTCATGATTCATGGGAAGAGGTCAAAACATAAACGTAACAGGAACACGGAAGAAGTTAATTCCAACCTTCATGGATGACGTTGAGAGGTTCAAAACTTCAGGGAAGGAAGTAACTGCGGATGGTGTGGAAATAGTGAGAGAACTAGAATTAGAAGTGGAGCCTGAAGACGGGACTGAACTGCTGCAATCTCACGATAAAACTTAAACAGTTGAGGAGTGTTTCTTTGGATGAGCAAAGAAAGTGATTTCTTAAAATGGAATCTACTCCTGGTGAAGATTTTGTGAATACTGTTGATATAACAACAAAGGATTTAAAATATTCCATAAACTGAGTTGATAAAGCAGCAGCAGGGTTTGAGAGGATTGACTCCAATTTTCAAAGGAGTTCTGCTGTGGGGGATAAAATGCTATCAGACATTTATCCGCAGGGTACAGATTTCTCTGTAGGGCACAGAGAAATCTTTCATGAAATGAAGAGTCTATCTATGCAGCTCACTTCACCATTGTCTTGTTTTAAGAAACTGTCACAGCTACCCCAACCTTCAGCAACCACCCCCTGATCAGCCAGCAGTCACCCACATCAAGACAAGATCCTCCACCAGCAAAAAGATTATGATTTGCTGAAGGCTCAGAGGATTGTTATCATTTTCTAGCAATAAAGTATTTTTTAATTAAGGTATGCACATCATTTTTTTAGACACAATACCATTGCACACTTAATAGTCTACAGTATGTTGTAAACATAACTTTTTTATGCACTGGGAAACCAAACCATTCGTGTGACTCCCTTTATTGTGGTACTCACTTTGTTGTAGTGATCCAGAACTAGATCCACACTATTTCCAAAGTGTGTCTGTACGTATGTATACCTTGTTTTAAGTGTCAATGGTGTGTATATACCACATATACCATTTTTAAAAGTATGTGTGCATGTGTGTGTGCATGTATTTCTATGCACATGTATATACACACATACCTGAAAGATATCATTCAAAATGGATAGTTCTTGGTGGTGGAAATATAGGCGTGTCTTACTTTGTTCTTTATTATTTCCTGTATTTCTCAATTTTCCAAATAGATGGAAACATAATAAGAGGGCGGAACCTCCTGGCCATGTGAGCACTGATGACTGACATTGTGCCATTATCAATTTTCTCACCTGGGAACTGCCTTTTCTCTTGACATGTTGGATGATAAAACCTTCAAAAACAAAAACATCAAGGTTTGGTTTACACTCACCTAACATTTCTGGAAAACTCCAACATCTAATTGCTTCTTCAGAGGAAAAAATAAAGCAAAACCAAAAACAAAATGTTAAGCCTCAATGCCCTAAAGATTTTTATAAAAATCAATCTTATCCTTGAAGTAAAATGCGACATAGATTATCCTTTCTGCTAGATGGTATGGTAATGACCTACTGAGATATGCCTCACAATACAGCAATATTGCTTCCTTACCAGTTTGAAAATATTTTCCAATAGAAAAGCACAAAGCAGGCTCCATCTGAAAAAAAATAAAATTACATAGCAACCACATTGGTACTTTGCAGGGTTAGAACAGTGGGACCTAATGATTTTCTTTGTCCTGACACCTAATAATCCAGTTGCATTAAGAAAGGTGAGCTTAATGAAGCATATTGAGATGGGAGAACATACGATTTATGGTAGACTTGTTGTGGTTATATTCCTAAATGAATCCTATTAGCTCTACAGTGGTTGCTGGCAAATGACCACATTTCCTAATAGACAAATGCATGAATCACCTGGGCATATTTGAAAAGCATTCTCTACAGAATGATTCACTTTCCACCTTTAAGCTAGGACCAGGTGAATGACCCTCCTTAGTGAAGCTTAGCAGTCGTTCTTCATGCAAGAAACAGAATTATTGCAAATGAACCTGCAATCCACCTCCTCCTAATTTAGCATGTACGCACAGCCTCATCCTTGCCATGGCGTGAATCAGGCACATGGCAGAGAGGAAGGCTTTTCAGCATCACAACCAAACGTTGTTTTCCATGTGTTTTATAATTATAAAACCAATGAGTGTTTACTGTGGAGTGTTTAGAAAATTTGGTTAAGCACAGGAAAAAGTCACTGGTTATTTTACCACCCAGAGAGAGCTGCATGTGATATTTTGTTGCAAATCCATCTACTCAGACATTTTTAATTGCATATATAACTTAAAAAAACATAAGCACGCAATTGGCATTTTACCATATAAACTGCCTTAAAATCTTTTTGGCTTTGTTCATATCATGAACATTTTCTGCTGTAACAACAACAAAAAAATCATAACATCACTCTTGGCAATCCACTGTAATGATACACTGTTTCCTTGTACTCTATTTTAAATAACACTGTAATGGACATTCTTATTTGTTGGTTTTGTTTTGTTTTTGAGATAGAATCTCACTTTGTCACCCTGGCTAGTGTGCGGTGGTATCATCGTAGCTCACAGCAACCTCAAACTTCCAGGCTCAAGCGATTCTCCTGCCTCAGCTTTCCAGATAGCTGGGGACTACAGGTGTGCAACGCCACACCCAGCTAATTTTTCTATTTTTTGTAGGGTCTCACTCAGGCTGGTCTCGAGCTCCCAAACTCAAATGAGCCTCCCACCTCAGCCTCCCAAAGTGCTAGGATTACAGGCGTGAGCCACCACACCTGGCTGCAAGGGACATTCTTGTCCCTAATGTTATGAGCTTGCTTGTCTCTGTTCATTATCTCAGGGATAAATACCTAGAAGTGAAACCGATGAGTCAAAAAGTGGGCACCATTTTTAGGTTTTTGGATATAAGGAACCAGAGTCCTGGAACATTACACAAATTCCTATTTCCAGAAGCAATATAAAAGAGAGCCCATCTCACCCTGGGAACAATTTTTGGCCAACTATTTCCTCTTTCAATAACCATCTCCCTGGCCAGGTTCTCTCTTCCATCCACCTACCCCACTTGGGCCACCGCACCACGCACACCATGGCATGCTAAATTAGAAGAAAGGAGCTCCTACAAAGAAAACAAAGGTGGTAATAGGGAGCAATTTAAATCTAAGCTTATTTAACATAAGTGGCTAGTGGCTGCCCATTTTGTCTTAATTGCCTTTTAAACTAAAATCAATGTTAAATTACCTGAACAACAGCTTCTGCACAATTGCAAACTGAAAATTCTTTAAGTGCCTCCTCAAAACTTTGGCTCTTGTTTGGCCTATTGACAGGAAGAGAATCTCTTTCTTCTTCCCTGCACTCTAGCTTTGGACTATGGGGTCTGATAAAAGGGTCCTAAAAGCAGATGCCATGTCAGCTCTGGGATGAGTTGCTCCTTGACATGAATATAGGATCAAAGTGCTCAAAATGGAATCCATATAATAGTCATTGGATGATAATACTATCACATCCCCAACCTTTTTCCTTGCTTCCTTCCTTTGCTTCCTCCCTTCCTTCCTTTTGCTGCCTTTCTTATCTTCCTTCTCATCAATAAGAGACTGAATACACAAATGGACATTGGCCAGACCATGTATGAAAAGAGAACTCTGACCCACAATCTGCAGCAACCAGCCCAGAAAACCAACTTGTTACCTACGGTAACCAGCCCAAGAAACCAGCCTGATACCCACACGTCAGGATCATAGGAAGTCAGACCTCTACCTCTCGTAACCGGTTCAGGAAGCCGGACAAAAATCCCCGTAATGGTTGGCTCACAAACAACCAGGACTTGATTAAGAACCAGCAGCTCTCCTAATTTTTGTCCTCACTTCTAACTTAGAATCAACCAGAGAGAGCCCAATGCACACAACTCACCAATCACACAGAAAGCCCCTCTTGTAGTTATCCCACCCGCAGCTCCCCTGTGCTGACAGCCTTGTGTTGGGGTGTATCGGAAGCGATCCTTTCTTTCCACTATAAAACCTTCCCAGTGTTCTGCCTGCCTTTGAGTTTCTGCCAACATGCACATGATGGCGGCTGACTTCCTTGCTACAGCAAGCTCTCAGTAAATAGCCTCTGTTTATTTCATTTGGTTGGTCTTTGTTTATTTCCCCAATGATTATTTATTTTCTGTATTATGTCGGGTCAGTGAGATAGACGAAACCATCGTCCACATGGTGCTTATGTTCTAGGGAAGGAGACAGACAAGAAGCAAGTCATGGACAGATTTTTGCACCTGTTATCTGGGAAGAAAGTCTTGCGGTGAGATGGGAGTACATGGAGGTGAGTACCTTCGATGATATTCTGGGGTTGTTAGCATTTATCATTACACAGATCAGTGTCCTGCTTTTGTTTCATTCAAAGAGTTATGGAGCGCATGCCACCTGATTTGCACTGTAGCACTACAAACATGAGGCACACATGTACCCCGCCAGCCTCAGAGGGTGATGCACGTTCACTCATCACCAGAAAATAGAGGAGACAAGTAGGTAGAGCTAGAAATAAGATTCAGGTTAAGAGCTATGAGAGCTAACAGGCAGGAGGCAAATTTCATTTCCATGTATGGCAGGGTGTCCTGGAGCCCTGGGGCACAAGACCGGGCACAAAGGAGAGGTATGGACGTTATCGTTGGTATTTCTGAACATGACGCCAGCAAAGACCTTGTAAAGGAGGAAGAAGTTTGCTTGGAGATATTCCTTTATGATCATGTTAACGTCCTCAGAACAACTTTCCCTTGAGTTTCCTAAATAGGAAACTGGACAAGCTGTTTGGAGGACAAAAAGTCATAATCGAGATTGCCAATCATCCTTGTCCCCAAATCCCCGCACCCCACAGGTGTCAGCAGTACGTGACCCCACAAAGGAAACAAGAGGATGTAACAAGACTCCTATTAACAACGACTTGGTTTGGTTGGGGCCAAGCCCAGGAAGGGGGTACACCTCTCACATGCTTGGGGGTGCCCTTTCCTCGGGCTTTAGAAGATGGAAAGGCTGCTGGTGCCCCAGGGACATGTGAGGGAGCCCAGCCCACACCTCCGCTAAGTCCACCACAGAGATGCCGGCCCTCTCCCCTACCCCTGCAGTTCCCCTCACGCCCCACCTCAACCGGTCCCCCGTCCACGGTCCAGGGTCAGACACATACCCCTCTCTGATCACGTCAAAGTCTCTCTGAGAAATGTGGAATTGGGAGGCGAGCTTCAAGAGCAGGACTTAGAAGATCAGGTGGATTTCTTGGTGGTGTCTGATGACGAATGAAGAGAAACAGTCTGTAGAGAAGGAAGGAGAGGGGATGGGATGGGTGGAGAGACAGGGAGGTAAGTGGGAACAAGAGTCTGTTTGGTCGCAGAGAAAGACAGAGACGGGGAAAGCTGTTGCCTTGGCCGTTGAACGCCTTCTTCCTTCGTTCTGTTTTCCTTCCCTTTTCCTATGTGCTTCTGATGCCAGTCGCCTTCCGCTGAAGCCCCAACCACACTCCCCATCCCTGCTAGAATCTCTAGGCGTAGCCAGGATGGCACCAGGACATGGCCAGCCTGCAAAGGAGTCCCCAGATCCCTCTGCCTTGAAGAAAAGCAAAATATCCCAAGGCTGAGATGAATAAACCTCCTCCCCGGGGCCCGAGATCTTTCGCGCACAGAGCTGGTGGGCCTGCCTGTCAGAAATGTAACCTGAACACGGAGTGCTGAAACAAATACAAATGCTCTCACACTGGAGGTTTTGTTTTTCTTTTTCTTTTTTTTTTTTTTCTTTAAGTTGTAATCATAAAGATGTCTTCCTACCTGAGAATGTCACAAAAATATAATCGATGGATTCGCTCTTTGAACGTGACTTCCACAAATGCCCACTGTACTTAGAACACCTTTAGGCCTGCAGATACAGAGCTGAATACATCTATTGGAGAAGGAAAATAACAAATAGGTGTTATAATATAAACTAATATTATCATTCATGTAATCATTGGCAGAACAGAGTAATTGGTGCTATGCATCTACTTCGTAGAGCTTCTTGTTCTGCCTCAAGACAGAGGGCATATTGCAGACAATTCAAAAGGTGGCAATGCTTGAGTTGGGTTTTAAAACATGCACAGTCGTTTGGGTGAGCTGATAGACAAGGTGGGTGTTAGAAGAGCAGGCAGGGACAGAGGATACAGGTCAGATGATAAAGGGCCCTGCATGTTATGCTAAGGAGTTTGGACTTTGTTCTTCTCTAAGGAAAGTGAAGCAGTCAACATTAGAAGGCCGCTCTAGCTGGTGTGTAGAATATGCACCAAATGAAGCCAAAAGATCCATCGGAAGACTCTTTTAGCCCAAAAGTTGATGAGGGTTTGTATAAACAAAGACATGGCAGTAGGATATAATGGAAAGGAAGAATATGATAAATATTTTATAAATAGACTGGTTGAATGACTAGGACATATGTATGAGTGGGGATGGTTTAAAAAAAAAAAGAATCAAAAATGACAAAAGGCCAAGGTCACCTCCTAGATCTCTGTTACAAGTTACTGACTAAATGCTGGCATCAATGACTAACTTCAGGAGCACTGGATAAATATTTGGAAAAGATAAGAGGCCTGTTTTGGCCGCACTGAGTTGGGTATGGCTGTGGAAGCTCTAGAAAGAGTTACCCAAGAGGCAAATCGATAGACAGGTCTTGTACTCGAGGACAGCCGGAGACCATCTGGAATTCATGAGCATAGAGAGCTGAAGCTGTAGACATAGAACCAGTGACCATGGAAGAGTAGAAAGATTCTGATATTGAAACTATTAAAGTCCAAACCAACATGGTAGAATGCAGTTGTTAATCAAGTCTTAAAATACATTCGAATACATGCACTGAAGATGGGACTATGCCATGTTTACATTTTCCTATATCAATATATAGTTCATTAAATATGAAATATCCGATTTTGAATCAAAAGTGTGGTTTATTATAGCCAAGAAGCAGCACAATTAATCAAAGTTGCACCTAAACTATCGACACAGTTTTGCCATCTTAACAGTAGCTTGTTTATACCAGCAGCAAAGAAGCCTGGAGAGCGAGTAGTGATGAAATCACAAAAGGTGTTTCCCACAGCTTGTTGAGAATTGAATATTTTTCCTTGCAAGAAGTGGTCCAAAGCCTGGAAGAAGTGGTCATCAGCGGGTGCAAGGTCTGGTGAATATGGTGGATGACAGAGAGTTTCCAAGTCCAGCTTCTGTAGTTTGAGCAGTGTTGTTGGTGCGACATGTGGTCAAGTGTTGTCTTGCAAGAAGATCTGCCTGTCTCTATTGACCAATCTCGGCTGCTTCATCACAAGCATCCTCATTGTTTTGCCAGTTGCTTGTGGTAGACATCTGCTGTCATCCACTGACCAGGTTTCATGAAGCTATAGTGGGTAATTTCAGCACTGGACCACCAAACACACACCATTAGTGCTTTTTGATGAATATTCGGTTTTGAACTGTGTTTCAGCACTTTATCTTTGTCCAACCATTGTGCCACTGCTTGCGATTGTCAAAAAGAATCCATTTTTCATCACACGTAACAATACAGTGTAGAAATGTTTCACTTTTATGTCGTGACAGCAAAGAAAGGCAAGTTTCGAGATGATTTCTCTTCTGACACTCGTTTAATTCATGCAGAACCCATCTATCCAGCTTCTCTACCTTTCCCATTTGTTTCAAATGGTCCAATATTGTTGGGATAGTAATGTCAAACCTTGTTGCTAATTCACACGTAGGTTGAGATTGATTCGTTTCCACTACAGCTTTCAGCTCATCATTATCTACCTTAGTCTCAGGTTGCCCACATGGCTCATTTTCAAGATTAAAATCACCAGGACAGAACTTCTCAAACCATTGATGTACTGTGCTTTCATTAGCCACATCTTTCCCAAACACTTCTTTGATATCTTGAGCTGTCTGTGCTGCACTGGTTCCATGATGGAACTCATGTTCGAAAATAACACAAATTTTTGACTTATCCATTTCACAAAAATGTCTCTAAAAAAATTTGAGAGATAATCACAAGCCAAAATATGCATTTGAAAAACTGAGGATGCGCCTTTACAATAAAGATAAAACAAGAAATGTCGAATTGAAATGTCAGAGAGACCAACTGTCAAGCTTAGTACTTAAGGACATGGGACATTTCTTACTGAATAACCTAAGGGCTACACATTTAATGACTAGTTCACAACTAGTAAAATGCATTGAGGTGGTTAATTTCAAGCAACAGCAAACTGTTACCATAACTGCCTGGATCAAATATTACCTTTTCAAATTGCTCACCTTCTACCTGTCCAGGCAGTACACAATGGGACATGGTCTCTAAAGCAAACAGCCAGCCTTACCTGGATGCAGGAATTTCTGCTACAGTGTTTAAGTCAGGTTTCTCTATACTGTATTTCAAATGAATGATGATAGAATGACAAAGCATTCTCATTAAATAAATGTTAGTAGCTATTTAGTGAGTGTTTGAAAGCTATGTGCCAAACTTGAGTAGGACACGGGGTTTTTTTTGGGTGACATCGTTGTCTAGAATTTGAGCTCAGGTGCCATCATCAACCCTTTAACACCAGTGAGATGGCAGCTGTCTGCATGCTAACAGCTTAGTCTACATGCAACACAACATAGGATGGGAAGGTTTGTATATACTGCCCTATAGGTCTTGGCAGGCATCCTACAATTCCAAACTGCCACTTAGTGAGCCTATGAGATAACACAGCATTCTTGGATGCTTAAATAATGCTTCCACAGGAAGTTCAAAGTTCCAGCTCTGAGGAGTCACAGTGTAATCTTACTCAAGTTTTATGCATCCAGTTGAAACATGGGGGAAGTAGGGAAATGGGAGAAGAAGGGAGAATGTGAGTTTTGCCAGTGACTCCATCTGCATTCCAGACAATGCACGTACACTCGTGACTGAGCCTGACGCAGGACATGTGAACCTGCTTTTCCTCCTGGACTCTCCATTCTCAGATACCCCTCAGAGCATAGGAGGCATCTCACCTCACCCAGAGTTAGTCTTGTTTTCAAAGCTACATCTTTTCCGCCTAGTGCACATGGCCCCTAAAATCAAGTCAATGCCTCCTCTGGGGCCCCAGAAGGAAATCCATTTCAGAGCTGGGACAAAATACTTGGCTGTGTCAGTCTCCTAAAGAAATGATAGGTCAGGCTTCAACGTGAGACCTTCCGAATGGATTGTCATAGGAACGTTTGACTCTAGCTCTTGGTTGTACCTTGAGAAATTCACCTGCAGGTGAGAGGCAACCAGTTTAGTGCCGTTGTGAGGACTTGCTGCAAATTCTGGAGGGGGACCCCTTTGTTTATTTTCCCTTCCACTTTTCTATATTTTACCCCTGCACCTTCTTTCTTCTTGCTTCTCTATTTTCTTTCCTTCCAGGATCTCTGCAACATCCTTTTGACAAAACTCTACCAGTGACCTTCACACAGTGGATCCCCACATCCGGGTTGCAATACTGCATCACGTACTCCTTCTGTCTGCAGTTCTTGTTGCTTGTGTATTAAGAAAGGACTTGCTCAAGGGTCGGAAAAAAAATGCCTTAGATTGCTTCTAATTCCTGGGGCTTCTGGTCCATAATAAAGAGGTAAAGGGAAGAACAAAAGTAGACTAAGCAAGAGAAGCGAAAATGAGGGTATGTTTAAAAATCCAGGCTGAACATTTCAATGTTTTAAAACACACACAAATAAAATATTTTTATTTTTCTTTGCAAAAGCAAAAAAGAAAAAAGTCATTTAAGAGCTATTTAACAGATGAGAATTTCTGTGGCAAAATAATGTCCCATTAGAATTTTTAATAAAACAGAAGGTATACCAATTTCAGTTTGAGTGACAACGATGTGTCACTCATAATCTCTATACTTAATTCCGTTTTAAATGTCCCACCACAGATGGCAAAGTCCTAGGCTATAATTGCACATTCTTTACAAGATCATTTCAGCAGTTGTAAAAAATATTAATTTGTGCGTACCACACAGTGTGGCCCAGCAGTGGGGCACAAGTTTAAAGTTGTACGATGAATGTAGTCTTGCAATTCTGCCAATGTGACTGAGTGACTTGCTAGAAGTCCTTATTTGGTGAAAAAGTGAAAAATCTAAACTAGGCCCTTTGTGACAAACAGATCTAGGCCAAATAGCCTTCCAATATTCCTCACCATTCCTGCCCCAACTGTGGTATGGGGGGGTGTTGGAATTCCACCCCCCTGCACGCAGTGAAGGGCTGACTTGAAGACAGTAGTTCTTTGCAGAGAAAAACCACCATACCCTCTTCTACCCAAACCCTCTCTCCCCTGGGCCTGGATACAAATAAACTCTCTTTCTTTGGTACTTTTTTTTTTCTTCACTCTAAAGGATGCTATGGCCATAAAATGGTCATTGTAGAAACATTAAAAAGAAAGCTGATTCTGGGATTTTCCCATTAACCCTTTATTGGCCATGTTCTTCTATTCTGACAAAGGGCAATAGGCTGCATTAGCAAACTTAAGAACTTTACAGAAAAATAGAAGCCACTTTTGAGTGGTGTTATTTACTGCTCTGCCAAATGTCCCATGTAAGTCCCATAAACTAACCATGGACAAGATCTAAGCATTACCCTGAGGGGTTCTAAAGCCATAGCTGGAAGGGTCCAATGACACTTAAATGATGTTTGAAGTCTCATGCTTTCTCTTAAAAATCCATGTGCAGTTGTTTTCTCTGACCTATATATCTGCTTGCTTTCATAACGCTTTTCCTCCAGAAGCTTTGAGCAAAACTGATGCTCCGCAAGACCAGCTCTATTTATTCCATAAATAATAACTCCTGTCTCAAAGTTGTACCTCTAGGAGAAGTATACTTTTGGGAAAGCCAGCTGCTATAACATCACCTTTCCTGAAAAAAAATATATATACACCTATAATGTGTGTATATGTATATATACATATAGACACATATATGTATGTGTGCATATATATGTATGTGTATACATATGTATGTGTATATGTGTGTGTACATACACATGCATATACACACATCTTATTTAATAGTCATAAAATATAATAATATTATAAAATAAGCACTACATTAATGTAATCTAAGTTACTGGTGTTGCTATAACACCTTAAACATATTGACC
Organism: Varecia variegata; assembly: GCA_028533085.1. Lineage (NCBI taxonomy): Eukaryota > Metazoa > Chordata > Mammalia > Primates > Lemuridae > Varecia > Varecia variegata. Next base: position 4,344,003 of record CM052448.1, on the reverse strand, counting down.
CATTTAATCCATATTAATTGAATTTAATTATATTAAATACAGATTAAGTAAACTTTATTATATTAGATTAAATGTAATTAATATAAATCATCAAATAATATAAATGATTAAATCAGCTACATTTCCCTATGTTAAAACCAACACAGTGGGAACACTGATTCCCAGATAAGAACTCTTTAGGTTTCTGTACCTCTCTGTCTAGAAATCAGTCTGATTAGCTTTTATTTTTTTTTCTTGACTTATTCTGTAGTCGCATGGCTAGATTCTAAGTATAATATTGATGTCCACATTGAACAACATGATATTATTAAAACTAAGAGAGCTTAACCTAGTTCAAAATACCTTAGAAACATAATCCAAAGGAAAACAAAAGTGTCCTGTAGCCTCTCTGGGTGCAAGTGACACCCGTTCTTCATCCCTGGTTTGGCCTTCCCTGTGAGATTCCTCCCACGGAATTGTCAAAAGGACAGAGGAGAGAGGCTGCGTCCAGTCGTCTTCAACCCGGCAACCATCAGCTTGAATCCAGACATAACTAAGTGAATTCCGGCTGTGGGCAGTTTCAAGAAATTTGGCAAGTTATTTAAATCATCCCGAACATCTGTTTCCTCACCTCTGAAATGGGTTTAATACCAACTACTTCAGGGGGTGGCTGAGAGGATTATAAAGTTAAATAACATATGTGAAAGCACTATAACTGGCATATAGTAGGCATTTAAAAATGTCTGAAAAATAAACCAATGATGTTAATTTAAGATGCACTCAAGGATATCATAACCACTTATGGTTTTTATTTTTTTTTCATGCTTTTTTGGTGAAGGATTATCTAGAAAGTTTAAAGGACACACACAAAATGTATATAGTTTCCAAGTCTTTTATAGATGTAACAATGACTCAGACCAAACTTTGGCCCAAATCAGGAGTCAGCAAACTTTTCTGTGCAAAGGGCCAGAGAGTAAATATTTTCAGCTTGGTGGCCCATATGGTCCCTGTCACAGCTACTCAACTCTACCCTTCGAGCACAAAAGCAACCATAGGCGATATGGAAATAAACATGCAGGGCTGTGTTCCAATACGCTTAATTTAAAGATACACACACAAACACACGCACACGTATGAAGGCTCTGGTGTGAATGTACATTAAACACGCAAGTAGAGCAATCACCATTTTTCTTTCTATATAGATTTTTTGAGCTGTAGGAACCCAAGAACTAACTGCTAAACTCAGAAATGCAAATGACCAAAATAGATATAAAAGATAGCCATAAAGGGTGGGATCCAAGCCACTGTGTGTTCTTGACTCTTGAAGCCTCATCTACACTGTCCAAATAAAGAATGGCACCATTCCGTGTGCAGAAGGCACAGGGAGACCTTCCTCCAGCTCCTTATTCAATACAACAGCTAAGCAACAACAACAAACGCACTTCACCACTTTTTCTTTTTCCAAATAACCTCCTCTGTCTCACTCTGCAAATATATATAGCCCTAGACAACCACTTTGCCTGGATAAAATCCTGCTCTTACGAGAACAAGAGGACGGAGACTTATTGTAATGAAAGGTAGTTCCATAAGAACATTTGCACATGTGTCCAGGGCTTTAGGGTTTATAGAACATTTTATATATACTCTATTTACTCTTCATGATATGAGGCTAGATATGAGAGACTGTGATTATGATGACTATTTTACAAAAGAAGATACAAACTTACCAGTGTTGGTAAGCAATTCACCTGTGGGTAATAGAGCTTATAAATTGACCCCGGGGATCTTTCTGTTAGAGGTTTCCTTCTCCTTCTGCCATAAAATACTACCAGCTTTTAATGCGCTGCTATCAGTTAACTTGGCTTAAACGAACACTGCAGGAAGGAGAAAAGGTGAAATATATTCAGCAAAGTGATTAATGCCGTTGCTGAGTAATTAAATGTTTTGAATATGATCTGTAATCCATACGGAAGGTGTAATCAAAGCGTGAGAGAGGTGACCTGACCACTCTAGGGTGAACCATTGCAAAATACTAACTATACCAGTGATTTTAGGGCTGGATCTTCATTAAGAAGCTGTTTTATTTACATTACTTTTTTTTTTCTGATGTTAAAATCTATAATTGCCTTTTCTTCAAATGTCAGGCAAATGCATGGCTAGACAGCAATTTTGCAATCAGTTCACTGCTAGTATACATTAGATCAGAATATGACTTTGATATTACAAATAATGCCACATGGAACACTTTGACATGTACACTTTCGTGCATTGGTATGGCTATTTTCCAAAGATAAACCAATTGAAAATTTTTGTGCTAGAGAGTTAATTCATAAAAGAGGTATTGCTGATAAGACATACCTTTTTTTTGAAATAGCTCTTCAAAGGTTATACCCATTTGCATTCCAAGCATACGTATGCGAGAGTTTTTGTTACCTCATGGTCCTACCAAAATTGGCTCTTAGCAAACTTGTTAATCTTTGCCAATTCAAGATAAAAAAAAATGCTATCTCATTGTTATCTTAATTTGTTTTTCTCAGGACATCAGCATTTAGATGCAGCAGTGAAAGCTGGTCCCTACTTAAATAAAAGAGTTTGCTTTCATCCCAATGGCTGGAATGTGACCCAAAGCTGGTGACAATGACAGTACAGTATGTAATGATACTGTATGTACTCCCTTTAACGGGTAGTGTGAATTCTCAGAAAGAAGATGGAAATTTGACTCATATTAAATCAGGTGTATTGACAGTCACTAGTTTTAGCTTCCCAAAGAGTCACTCCCTCTTTCTGCATTTAATTTTTTCTTAGTGGCCCTCCTTCTCCCTGGGAGGATGAGCCATCGATGTGGGTCACTCCTGCAGAGTTGATTCCCAGCTCATGCTGGGCCTGTGAGCTCATCTCCCAGTGAGGAACTCACGTCCCTCTGACAGTGAGGGTCATTCTAGTGACTGGCATGTGGTTTACACGGGTGCCCTTCAGAGAATACGATGAAACTTGAAATGGTCTGTAAGCATCTTCCCACTTTACAATGGCGGAGCCAACGCAAACGTGGCAGTAATAAAGCTATGAATAAATGATGCCGAGAGCGAGACTTGGTCCTGGGGACAGCGTTTGAGCTTCTGGGTACAGTAAACTTAGGGCAACCCCTGGAGTTTTCAGTTCTGAAAGTTAATACTCTTCCTTTTTGCTTGGACCTGCTTGAGCCAGGTTTCTGCCATTTATACCACACTCCTCCCCCCCCAAAAAAATAAACCCTAATGCATCAGTTCAAAAAGCTTCTGACTGCAAATGTTACCTGCCCAACTGTTTAAAGTAGGGGATTCTTGTCATTTCTATGTCATCCCAGAGCATCATGCCAAGGCTAAAGGGCATTAATGAGCAAAACTCTTTAATGCAGAACAGTAAATAAATAGCTGGATGGAACAAAGAGGCAGAAATGGTGCATGTGTGTAGGCACATATGCAAGTTAATGAAAAGGCCCAATAAATGTTGGGCCAACTGTATATCCTTTCTTAAAAAAAAAATAATGCATGTTAGATTTCATACTTCATTTTGAAAAAGTAAATTCCAGGTAGATTTAAAAATCTAAAGATAAAAGATAAAAAGTATAAATAGTATGAGAAAGTATAGAGGCTATTTTTATAAAAATTGTATAGGGGAGGGATAGCTCCTTAAATCATTCATAAAAGCAATCACACACAAAAATTTTTAAGTCTATAAAGATACTATACACTCAAAAAGCAAATGATAGCATGCATTCAAGTTTAACTGGCTAAAGTGACCTGCTTTAGAATACAAAGAATTTCTACAAATTAACAAAAAAGATAAATAAGTTGAAAATGAACAAATATTATTCACAAATAATCATATAAGAGGAAAGATGTGTATAACTAGTAGTTATGAAAATGCAAATAAAAGCAATATATCACATGCCATAGGTACACTCAATACTTTTTAAAAGATTGCAGATATCCAGTGTTGCCAGGTAGTTTCACAGTGTTGGGAAGAGATCTAACATACTTGGGAAGACTACCAATGTTTTCTTGGGTAAAACCCTGGTAGTATTTGTAGAAATTAAAAATTTGCTAAACTTTCACTTTCTCATTTCTCGGAATTTTATCCAACAGAAAGAAGAAGTGCCAGAACTAAAGAAAGACATACAAAATATTTATTGTTGCAATGCTTCTTTTAGCAGAATACAAAACAAACAAATCCAGCGTAGAAATAACCTCAAGACAAGACCAACCATGGGAGGGTGGCTGAACATATAATGATGCATCCATAGTGTGGAATACTATGCAGTATTAAAAAGGAGCAGGCAGATTTTTAATATTGGCACATACAGATAATAATCATGCTATGTGAAAAAGGCAAATTACTCAGTAACATGTAGAGTATGAGCCTATCTTTTAAAAAGCACATGCACACACATGTGTGTTTGTATTAGCAAAAGAGGTGACACAGAAAAGCACAAACCAGCCCGCCGGTGAGAATTCTGCCCCTCCCAGGGTGAGACTAGAGGACAGAGGGGGTGGGCGGAGAGGGGCCACATACTAATTTTAATTCAGGTAGTTCCATGTTGTATTAATGGTTCTCAAACTATGTATTACTTTTTTTTATTTTAAATGATTAAAATGCTTTAAAAAAAGGATAAAATTGTCTCTGGAAATTTCAATTAAAAATGTTTTTTTTAAAAAGGAAACAGAAAGGAACGGTATTCATGACCCTTTTGCCCAATTTTCGTTTGTTCTCTGCTTCCAGGAAAATGCATCATGTGGAACAACATTCAACGTACAAGTCTCTTGGCATTAATCCAGTTGAAGCTTGCCCCACTGAAAGCTAATACAGGCTGTTTAACAAAGCATAATTAAATGCACCAAACAACTAAAATATCCATATAATTACCAAAAAGCTGATATAATTGCATATATCCTTTTATTGGATGATGTTATTGTCCCTACATCAGCCCAGAGATAGCTTAAACAGAACGGTCCTCCAAGCTCTTTGGTTCACCTAAAATTATCTGATTAATCTGCAGATTGTCACTGAGAAAAAAAAAAACAAACCAATCTTCTATTAAAGATCCCTGTAAAAACAGAATCAAGTTATTCCTAGAAGGAGACATAACCATTCCTCACCTTGAACAACAAAAAAACCCTGAAATTCCAAATTGCAACAAAACATTCCTGTTTTTTCTAACTAGGTAAGTGTTATGGTTGGATTATTTGTTAAAATGTTGTTTAATTTGAAAAGAAAAAAAACATACCAAATAGAAATAGCCTGAAGGATCATCCTGTGCCCTTATTTGGAGACAGGGCCTTTAAAGAGGTAATTAAGTTAAAACGAAGCCATATGGGTGGGTCCTAATCCAATCTGACTGGTGTCATCAGAAGAAGAGATCAGGGCACAGTCACACACAAAGGGAAGATTCCATAAACACTCAGGGAGAAGACGACCACCTCCCAGCCAAGGAGAGAGGCCTCCAAAGGAACCGACCCTGCTGACTCTTTGATCTTTGACTTCCAGCCTCTAGGACCATGAGAAAATAAATTTCTATTGTTTAAGCAGGTAAGTCAGGACGGCAGCCCCAGCAAACCAATGCAACCCACATTATGGAATACTAGGCAGGTATTGAAGCCGAGAGATTGTAAAGTCTTGGCCTCAGGAATATCCACAACATATTGTTTGGACATATGGATATATTGCCGATCTTTCAAGATATAAGAAGCACTAAAGGAAAATCTTTTAGATAAGACTCATAGGTTAGTCATTTATTAGCGCCATAGCGATTTTCTTTCTCAGGTGTCTTCCATTTCAAATAGTTTACAATATTTTGAATCTCGATAAAACCTCTGGTGTACCGAAAATTCACAGAGGGAGACGGAGGGAGGAGGAGGCATGAGATTAAAACTCTTTTGAAAGGAAGGCATTGTAAGCCCAGCGAATATCCTGAATAAAGCAAATTTGCTGATTTCAAAACTTCAGTTTCAAAAGCGCTGAATTTCTAGTGGAATCTTCAATAACGCGCAAGAAGAAGTGCTTATCATTTCTAGTCTGGGAAGTGCCGTGAGTGTCATCATCACAGCCCCTCTAATCACCAGTCTCGGGGAGAACATCAGCTATCCACAGGGGAGAGTGACCTCACCCCCCAGGAATTCTTGGGGACACACGAGAATCAGGTATTGCCAGGGCAAAATGCATTTGACATTCCGTGTTCTACCCTAGAAATCCACATTCCTCTTACATTCAACTCCACAGTATGTCTGTGATTGCTTTAAAATAAAATACGATTTCTCATTCCTTACCCCTAGGTCACATGAGTGCTCCAAGAGATGGACTTTGTTTTTCTCTGTGGTTTGAGTGGCCTCTGCACATACTGTCACGTGGTCGGGGACAGTTTGACAAGCTCGGGAAATGATACCAGGCGTCAGTTATTTTCTTACTTCCCAATACCAGTGGTTGATGCCTGATTCTTCTGTGGTCTCCTGACCAGAGGTGTTTGCTGTAATGAACACGTGAGAATAATAACTAACCCACTTGGCACCTAGGACATCTCTGGTCTCATGTCAAGCCTTTTCCATGAAATTTCTCCCTTGATTCTTCTAGTAAGTCAATGAGCCTGGTACTATGGCCACCCTCATTTTACAGATGGAGACACCGGGGGCTCAGAGGCATTAAGTATCTCTTGCAAGGTCAAATTGAGAGTAAATAGCAGAGCTAGACTGAGAACACAGGCAGTTCTGCGGATCCCAGATCCTCATCCGGCAGGCACGCTTCCTCTACGGTGCTGAGTGATTGATGCCAACCAGGTCAAAAACCTCATGCCCCATATAAACTTCCAGAGCTCAGGATAATATCGAGTTCTGCTGTACAAGAAGGACCCAAGTATGTGCACAGTTACGACGACAAACCCAGTTGCAAAACTTTTAGTTCCCTGGTTCAAACTTTAAGTCACCAGTTTCCTGTATCTTCATTTAAAAACACACTGCAAAGAAATTGCATCAGAGGAATTATTATTATTATTCAGCTTTGAGAACACACACTTGCATGTGTGTGCACACGGGCATGGCCAGGCACTTCATCCCGAGAGGACAACCTTGGCCTTCATCTCACTGTGCCCCCGGAGTCAACTGTAAACTGAATTGCAGGGGAGAAACTTATACCCACTTTTTTTTTAAGTCACTGAATTTACAACTCCATTCGTAACACCTAGCTGCACACAACAATGGACTAATTACTCTCTGGTCATTAACGCAGATCAAACGATGAAGGACAGCAAATCACAGGGGTCCACATTAGCATTCATCCTGACCGATATCAGCACCCACTCCTGTGTCTCAAAGAGGCAATAATTTCCAGGATTTCAACTATGCCCATAAAATGGGTCCTTAATAGGGAGGCCTTGGAATACCCCGGGCGATGTAATGAGTCCTTGGGCACTGCAGGAACTGTGATGAGAGCCAGAGCTCCGATTATTGAAGTTACAGTCAAGATGTCTGGAAAAGCAGTCAGTAATTCTCAGGGCATCACTGAAGGCACACTTCTCGCCATGTCAGACCAGAGCTATTGCAGGGGGAATTTTCAGAAATTCAAGGTCACCTGAAAGTAACGCAAAGACCCCAAAGTCATGTCCTGGAATCTCATCTTCTCTCACTATGAGTTCTTTTTGAGTTTATTATCTAACACCATGGCTGCCATCAGCAAGGGACTCTATGGTACTGTAACACCAAATCCTCAAAGCACAATCTTCTTTGTGCTTCCATAACACCCCTACTTCCTGCTGATTTTCTGACATCTCTGGCTACTGGTGCTTAGACTTTTTTATAGATTCTTTCTTCTTTGGGAAACCTCTCAATGTTGGGGTCCAAAGAGATTCTGGGTTCTCTTTCCTTCTCACTCTTCAAACTCTACCTGGATGACCCATCAATTTCTGTGGCTTAAAAGCCATCTATAGTCCAAGGCTTCCAAATACATCACTAATCCCATCTCTCTTCTGAGTGTCAAGTTCATACACGCAACTGCCTACTTAACACCTATCCTCTTAACATCTATCTCCTCCTAGGTATCTCCCAAACATCTCAGACATCATACCTATAACTGAATTGGCCACCTTTTCACTAAAACCCAATAATCTGTTTGCTCTTCCTATTTCTGCCATCTCATAAAAGGGCCTGTGAATCCAACCAGACGTTTCTAGAACAAAACTCGAGAGCTCATGTTGCTTCCTCTCACACCTTCACTCTTTATGTACATTTAATCTACAAGTTAACTACGTTGATCTCTCACCTTGTACCTCATAGGTCATCCAGTTCTCTTTGTTCCCGTGGCTGCAGATGCCACCCAAAACCTTCATAATTCTCACCTGCGACAGTCCTCTGACTGATGCTCCTTTGCTGTCTCGACCCACTGCAATCCATTCTCCACACCGCAGGGAGAGTTATCATTCTAAATGGAAAATTTGATCCACTTCGGTGGTTCCCAATTGTCCTTAAAGTAAAAGCTAAACTCCTTAACTTGCCTTAGCAGAGCCCTAAGATATCAGATCTCTGGGTTCATTGATTGCCTTTTCCCAATCACCATCGATAAACTCGATTAGGCGTGCACAGGTGCACTCACCCGTACACACACACACACACACACACACACGCACTGATTCCCTTTTTGTTCTAAAATTATACAATTCTCTTTTACCCCCAGGCCTTTGCACATGCCATTCTGAAAGGACTCGGCCTTCATCATTCTTATATCTTTCTCCCCGACTCCTCAGCATCTATGGAAACCCCAGCAACAGAGTAGGTGCTAAATAAATTATTGGTGAAGGAATATAACAAGATAGCAAAACATAAAAAAGTCATGTAGTCTCTTTCTCTATTTTTTTTTTGTCTTTCTTTCTCTCTCTGTCTTTCTCTTTCTTTTTTTCCATTGCACCAGAATTTTTAGAGATAAGCTTTGTGCTCAGTGGTAGTGGGCAGCTTTAGTCCAAGATTCTTAATCAATCAATTTGAGTAAATCTTAAGATTTCTTTGTATATTTTCTTACCATTATCTTCTCCTTTCTTACCATTCTCCCCCCATCCTTTCATTAAAACAAACAAAAAAAATTACTCAAGTGATTTCTTTTAATAATCTCATGGTTTATTGAATCTGCATCTTTATTGTCAGCCATCTCAAACCATTTTTGGAACTAGAGGTAGAAAAAGGTAACCCTGAAATAAAAGCAAACACAACCATAGCCAGCCATAGGCATCCTCCCGCCCCCCCATTCCTGCTTTGGGAAAGGCGGAAGACCATTAACACTTGATTAAAAAGTCATCATATATTTGTGGCGATAGGAGTTACCTGTTTCTATGATAAGACTGGGACCAAACGGCCTCTCAGTCATATTGATCTGGGAGAATAAAAAGAGTGTCGCATTGTTTTATGGTAATAGTTTACAACAGCTTCACAGTGATTAATAATTGCATTCATAGAACTCCTGCCCTCTAAGAGATAGGTGCTGTTTACGTCCTGCCTGTCACGCAACGGGAGGCTAAGGGACTTGCTGAAGGTCAAGGTCAAGTGTGAAGAGACATCGGCCCTCTGCAGCTTCTCTCGTGATCGGAGAGCAGGGACGATACCTCTCTCCTAGGAGCCCCCATTTCGTTTTTCCCCTGCTTCCATCTCAGCAGTTGTGGCAATAGACTGTGAGATTGTTTTAAGTCTTTGAGCCTCCAGTAAACTGAGGGTTCCTTAAAGGTAAAAAAAGAAATTGTTTTCCCCTTTCAAAAGAGGGCCTAGAAGAGCGCATGTAGGGAGGGAGGGAGGGTGAGACAGGGTGACCGGTGGGAAAAGAAAATGGGAAAGAGAAGAGCCCCACTCTCCTCCCTCAAGTGCAATTTGATCCTGGGCCACAAAGAAACACGCTCTTGACATCCCCCAGGCGGAATAATGCAACGTGCCAGTGACATCGTGGTTTTAAGAAGTACAGAATGGATGTTAGTAAATTATCCTGAAATCCTGACATTTATTTAAGTTTATATCATCACTCTCTTCCACCAGGCTTGTGTTTTCCAAAAGAACTTGCTGAAATGATGAAAATGTCCTATCCTATGGTTATGGGCTGTAATTGCATTCTCCTCCCCCAAATTCATATATTGAAACCTTAACCTCCAGCACCTCAGAATGTGGCTGTATTTGGAGAGAGGGTCTTTAAAGAGGTGATTAAGTTAAGAATGGGGTCATGAGGGTGGGCCCGAATCCAGGAGGACCGTTGCACTCGTGAGAAGAGGAGCTGAGGACGCAGACACAGCGGGAAGGCCATGTGAGGACACGGGGAGAAGGTGGCATCTACCAAGCAAGGACAGGGGCGTCCGAACAAACCACCCTGCCAACACCTTGGTCTGGGACTTCAGCCTCCAGAACCTGCGACAGTAAGTTTCTACCGTTTAGGCTCCATCGTCCGCGGTACTGAGTCATGGCAGCCCCAGAAAGCTGATCTGCCTGCACCGTCCAAGAGGGCAGCCTCTACCCATGTTACTAACAAGCCCTTTCAATGTGACTAGTCCCACTGAGGCACTGCATTTTTACATTTCAACTTAAATAGCCACATGGGGCTCATGGCTGCCATTGCGGACAGCACGGGTAGAGACAATAAGCTCTGGAAACTCAGGGGCTTTGTCCCTTGTGTGCCCCCCCTAGAGCAAGTTTGCAGTAAAAGCCTGTGGAATGAGAGGAGGAAATAAGAATTCAAGAACAGACACTTTACTTGCCTATGGCGTGTCTCCTCCAAGGAATATGGAACGTCCGTACCCAAGTTATGATCATCACGGAGAATAGGAACTAACATTTAATGGTCACCTTCTAGGTGCAAAGCCCTGTGCTGAGAGCTTTATAATCCTCATCTCTTATTTACTCAGTAACCCCAGAGGGTGGGCTTGATTATGTCCCACATTTCATAGATGTGGCAGCTGAGGCACAGAGAGGTTCATCATTACCCAACGTCACACAGCTCGTGATACAACTGACTGAAGCAATCCAACCTCAGAGGCTAAACTTTGAACCACCTGTAGTCACCTGCATCACACCTTGGGAATCACTTGATAATCTCTAGGTCTTCTCTTCCCTTCAACAGTTGCAGCCTACAAAATACGGATGGCAGGAAAAGCACCACAGGGCCAGAGTTCCATCCTAATACCACGTGCACCTTGCCTGAGAGCTACAGGAGGGGCACCTAACCCAGTCAGGGGTGGTTAGGGAAGGTTTCCAAGGCAGGTGATAGCCCAGAGCTGCGTCTTAAAAGATGACCAAGAAGTATCTAGGTTACAGGGTTGTGAAATCTTTCCAGGTGAAGGTGTTCACACCTGCAAAAAGGTACGGCAGCTTCACGGGGAGTCAAGTCATGCCCAAAAGGCCGAGAAGTGGAAGCATTAAGCAAATGGATTTTGGTCTGGCAGAGTTACTGTCTCCGTGTGTCTCAGTATTCCCACTGGTAAACCAAGGATAGGAAGAACATCTAACTCCTAGGGTTGAAAGTGGAAAAAAATAATGCAAAGCATGCAACACAGTTGGCCAAAACCTTTGCACGTGCTCCATAAATGTCAACGACCACCATTCTTAATGCTGACATCAGCACGATTATTAATTTTTATTATTTTACACCCATAGCATGCTTTGCGTGAGACACATTTTTAGGCCACCTCATTTTTTTGCTTCAGAATAAAATCGGTAGAGTTTTAGCAAAACTTGCAAGCACATACTTGGTCAGAGGACACTGTACTGAACTTGAAGGTGTGAGCTTAAGAGATGGAGAGTGGCAATGGGGTGACGGACACGCGCTGGTGAGGAAATACGGGGATGGATTTGGAGACCGGAAAACATTCTGTCTGTTTACAGCAGCTCCCACCAATCCCTATTGTCTTAAACTGGGTCCATTTGCCTCCTTGACACTATCTGCCTGGATATTTGAGTTTGTAGCCCCTGTTGTTTAGGGGGTATAAAGATTAAGCCGAGATCAATATTTCAGGGGTCCTATATATTTCTAGACCTATTTATTACTCATTCCCTTGCCACCCTGGGTCCAGAAAGGATTAATTTGTCTCATATTGACCAACACAATACAGCAAGATAAAATAGATTTATTTATCTTGTTAAGAGGTGATAAAAGTAAAGAAATGGAAACGGGGGTAGGAGACACGCGGAAGCCAGGACCGAAGTTGATGCTCGGGCACAAAGCACGAAGTCCTCTGTGTTTGCTGGGAAGGGGCCGACATGTCATCCCGGCTTTCCTACCGATCGACCAACATGGAAGCAAATCTTGTAATTAATGTATATTGTTCCAGGTACCTACATTATGAAAATGAGCCAGTGGTTCAAAATTAGCACGATTACTGCTCAAGGTGGAAGCAGAAGACGGTTTTGCCACATAACAGGCAGGGCAGCCCTCACTTCCCGAGCGTCCCTCCAGGTGAGTGATGGACTTGCCGTGCGTAACAGAAGCCTCACAACTGCAGGACGTGGGCACTGTCATGTCCCTCAGACTATAGAGGGGAAAACGGACACTCACAAGAATCAAGAGAAACACTTAAGGAGTGGAACTGGGATTTGGACCCAGGCAGTCGGATACCACCCTGAAATCTGCAAGTCACTCACTGTGCCAGGTGACCTGAAATGTAAATATCCCCCCACATCCTATTAGGAGCATAAAAGGCATTTCTGTTTCTTGCCATGTCCTTGGATATGGGCTCCTAGTATGACCCCAAATCGCAATCTAATAAAAGCAATTCTAGGAGGGAACTAATGCAATTCAATCCATGCACGCACACAGCTCTCTGCTGATCTGGCATCGCCCAGCACCAAGTTTTACAGTATCTGGAGGAAAGGAGGGAAAAGACCCTTCTCAAAATCCTGCCTACAGTCTGCCTCTCATACCGACTTTCTCACCGATTCAGGGTGCAGTGGGGCCACACCACTTTCATCGGCAAGAGCCTGATCAGAGATGTATCATGCTGCTAATGAAATATAAGCCACCGTGTGCCCTTCCTCTGCAGTACGCTTGAATTCAGAGGATGTAAAAGCACTCTTAAACAACACTCCACAATTCTACAGGAGAGATTTCACCCAGTGTTGATGCTAAAGACGGGAAGACAGAATGACTTTTCCTTTTGATACCACTCTCTCCACATTCCAGTGCACATCCCAAGACTCCGTGAGCAGTGGAAAGGGGAAATAAATCCTCCGATTCAGCCAACTGAAAGGAAGCAGCTGTTTATAGGAAAATAAAACCACTCGGCTCTCAGCCTCCGTCAACAGAAAACAAACGTTTACGCAGAGCCTTTGGCAACACCTAATCAGACGCCTGCCTTCCAAAGAAATCCACCACCCGGAATGTTCTACCCCAAAACAAGGCCACTGCAATTCCTACAGAATAATTGTTACATTTCAGGCCTTTGAAGCATCTGCATGCCCCATGGAAGGCAACAGCAGTAGACATGAAAAATGAGCATGATTTCTTTCTGAATGAGTTGATGACAGAATAATTTAATCCTGAGACTCTTTAATGTAGAACCATCCTGTGAAGCTGTTGTGTTGCTGTGTGTTCCAAAATCCCAACCCCCTCCCCCATTTTTTTTCCATGCTATTAGTGATGAGTTGTAAGGATGCTTTGCATTTCTGAGTCTGAACCTGTGTGACATACCGTATACTTACAATGACAGAAATATGGGACTGTATATCTCTCTATCCTAATGATACCCTCTGCCTTCTTTTTCAATGTAATTTTATATAAAACCATCCACGCATCTGCTGAAATTAGTTTATGAAAATGTATGTCTTTTTTTCTCTTCTCATTAAATCTTAATCAAATTGAAAATGGCTGAAAATGGCTGCTTTCTCTCAACTCAAAAAGAAATATGTTCCATAGAACCAGTACAAAAATAGAGGCTACCAATGTGCTTTGCATTTGGGGAACACTTAATAGGATAGGACAGTTGAAGGCACAAAAAACAGTGCAGAATTAACCCAATGTAAGCTCATGGATGCCAACATTTTCCCATTGATAACATAAAGGATATCCCTGTGAGTTCACAGCATAGGTTCCCAGGGGTGATTTTGTCCTCGAGGTGACATTTGGAGGACAAAAAAAATATATATATCTGGAGATGTTTCTGGTTGTCACAACTGGAGAAGGTGCTACTGGCAGGAAAAGTCCAGGAATGCTGCTAAACATTCTACAATGCACAGAAATGTCCCCACCCAACACGAAATCATCTAGCCTGAAATGTCAAAAGAGCTGTGGTTGGGAAACCCTGATTAGATATACCCTGTAAAAAACTAAAAGAATTATTCAGAGAAAACGTATTGAATAAAGTGAATTATCTTTGCAACCAGAATATAACACTTCAACTACTGTGCTTAAAGTCATCGAGAGAGAGAGAGAGAGAGAGAGAGAGGTAGGGAGAGAAAGAGAGTGTCTTGTCAGAAATATCTTATTATTGTAACATAGATAATCAATTAACTGATGTGAGAGTGACAAAATGTGGAAAGCCTCTCTCTCGAACAAGCCCTAACACACAGGTCCCCTCCGATTGGACGGCTGCCTTTCCCTTCCTTAAATTAAAAAGAACGGATGTTCTCTTCTTTCAGAATGATGAATAAAAGGTTTAATTTACTGAGTGCTAAAAATAAAAGCCTTCCCATAACTCTTAAGCGTCATTTGGTGTAGCATAAAGGCTGGTTTCGAAATCTGGATTATGAATTCTAATTTTTTCAACACTTGTGATCAGCAAACTTCAAGTGTAAATAAATATGTGATTTGTCCATGCACGGAGATACACAATAGACATTCATATTCATATAGCTACACACAGAATTAGCACACGGCCTAAAAACTAGCACTTTTATTCTGAGAGACAGCCTCAGCCAAAGATCCCAGCTCCTGCAGCCTGCACATTAAAATGATTGAAAGTCAATACCAGGTCTCAGAATGTACTGTCAGTCCATTTAACACCTACCAAATTTTTATAACATATAATTCATATAACTCCCATTTCTGCATAGTCCAATTAGCTTCAAACAGGTATATAATTGTTGGTCTTGAGGGATCTGTTAGGCCGTTATTACTAAATTATCCAGTAGATAACAAGATGACATTTCCAAATCCATTTCACTTATGGCCACAGGTTCCAAACTAGGCCTTTCTGGCAGAGTATATAACTCCACTGTACAAGAAATCTGTTAGACAATCTGTCACATAAACATAGATAGGAAATGTACGGAATGCAGTGCTTGAAGGAAAAGAAGTCCAATAGACCATGAACTTTTAATGAATGAATTTTAACAGTTTGCAATCTGGTGTGCGGTTTTCAAAGTTTTCCTGTTGAAAAGGAATGTGACTCCCGCTTTATGTTTCCCTAGACTTGATTTAATTAAAATGACAAAGAGTGAAAATACATTTTTCACTCCTGCAGAAAGAAAACCAGGGTGGGGGGGGGAAACATTGCTTATTAGTATGCTAGACAGGGGCCCGTCACCTCCCAGTTTGGCAATGGTTTGGGAAATCCGGGCACTTTTAGGTCTCATTAAGTTGAGAGCTGTCACTAAGGAGCACAGGTAATATCCTCATAATCCCATCATGGTGCCTGTCTGTTTGGTTTTCTTTCAGCCCGTACTACATTCTAGGTATTAAATGTAATGATTTAGGATAGTATTTGTAACAAATATAATTAACTATATTTACTACACATAGGAAATATAATTAACTAGAATTGTAACCCTTAAAAGTTGATATTCTTACACCCATTTTACAGATAAGGAAACTAAGGCTCTGTAAACTTAAATCATTAGCCGTAACTCCCACCACCTCTGTCCTCCGGGATGCCTCACTCAGCCCTGGAACAGAGACAGCACTGATACGTATACATCAAGTAAATAAATAAAGTGTTCCAAACCCCTCGGCCTTCCAGGTGACACGGGTACCTCTTGCAGAAGAATGTTTTTTAAAGTTTAAAATCTATAATTTTCTGAAAGCAATGTAATAGTTTAAATTCCCTACCTTTTTGAAATGGTGCCATTGGGAATCTTTAAAATTTTGACAAATTAATCCAGAAACTACACATATTTTTTAAAGCACCTACTATGTGTAAGATGCTCTATTGGATACCAGGGATGGTGAATCCAGTAAGCCTTCCTTTACCTTCAGTGAGCTCAGAGGGGAGGTGGTAAGGAGCTGGCGGATATAAGAGGCTGCCGGGGTGTCTCTAGCGCCATGGGCTTCCCTGGCTCCTGCCCTGTCCTTGGGTCATCTCATTCTGCACAGTCTCTCCAGGTAGTGTCAACTGTGACTAGGGACCACACTGTTGATCTCAGTGCGACAGCTTCAGCCCAGACAGAGCTTTTCTCTGAGTCCTAGATGCATAGAGACCACAGTTGACTGTCTGGGGGTGGACACACTTGTAGCTCTGTCTCAGGCGGGGCAAAGGCAACATATGCATCCTAAACATTTGTACCCCTGTAATATTCTGAAATAAAAAAATAAAATAAAATAAAAAAGACTACAGTTGACTAGATGTCTCCACGTGATATCCCACAAGCCCCTGAAAGAGAATCCAAAAAACTCCTTCCTGAACCCATTTTTTCTGCAGTCTCTGTTCTCTTATTCTTTCTCTGCTGATGCGCCCCAGCTACCCTGCACCCCGAGTCGGACATGTGGACGTCGTTCTGAACCACCCTCCCTCCCCCTGGGCCGTGAATGGCTCCCACACATGTCTCTGCCCTCTGCTTCCACCTTGGCAGCTTCTCGTCATCTCCTGGCTGGAATACTTGTGACAGCGTCCTGACTTCAGTCCCCACTCACCACCAGTGTCAACCTCCCTCGAACGCATTGTCCTTGCAGCCTTCGGAGGAACCCAGGGTGACGGAAAGTCTGTGCATTCCACTTCCTGCTTCTAACCTTCATGGCACTCCCTGCACTTTCGTGCAAAGTCCCAGCTCTTCAGAAGGCCACCTTAGCATGTCACCCTCTAGCCAAACCAAACTAGTTTTAGTCCCTCCCTGCCTACCTGCCCTTTTCTGTCCTCTGCACCACAGACTCTGCATGTTTGCTTCTTTGACTGTTTCTCTTATCGTATCCTCCGCCTGGAACATTGGCTTTGGGGGCCCTTGAGCGCCCGAAATGCACCATGCATCGTGCCGGGTCCTGGGGGGAGCACGTTGAATAAAGCAGACACCATTCTTGCTTGTGCGGAGTTTACAACCTGTGCAGAGAACACTGACAAAACCAAGTAAAGAAACACCTGATTCTAAATGTACATGGTCCAGGATACTGCAGAGACCGAGGAGGGTGCAGTGAATGAAAAGAATAACTTCTACACTTTAGGTGATACTTTGCAGATATCTCTGATACTGTACTTAGGACCACATTATATGTTATCTGATTTATATACAAGGGCTGCCTGGAAAGTAATTGTTCTCATTATATTAACAATGGCACACGATATCCAGACACTTTCTGGACATACTCACTCTCTCTCTCTATCTATCTATCTACCTATATATAGATATCTATCTATCTATCTATAGATATATCTATCTAGATAGATAGATATCCCCACTGCTATGCTACAGGCTTCCTGAGTGCCAACACTGTTCAAATCATTATTTTTTGTTCTGGTCTAGAACATAAATGAACATTCAATAAATGCTAATTGAATGGATGGATGGATGGATGGATGGGTGGGTGGATGGGTAGGTGGGTGGGTGGATGGATGGAAGGATAGACGGATGGATGGATGGATGTGTAAATTAAAGAATGACTTAGTAAATGAAAGAACATTTTTTCCCTATCATTTCAGTTTTATAAATCACTGATTAGAATTGCGTCCTTGGTAACAAGTACATCTTAGAGGCTCTCATCGACGAGCTGTGAGGACATCCTTTACCAGTGGGAGAGAAGTTACAGAGCACACTGGGTGTTCTCAAGCATTGTTAAGGCTTCTGCTCACATCCTTGAGAGATTTTCAGAAAGGTCCTTGTGTGCTAGAGAGTTGCTGGGGACAAATGCTTCTTTAGGAAAAATCAAAACAATGCAAAACCTCCCGAACAAGCATGCTTGGCAAGGCTGGGGGAGGGAGAAAACCACAGCAGAAGAAACCTTTTTATAAAAGAAGGAGTATTTCATTTTATTTTGTTTTTGCTTTGGTGTGGCAGTAGGGAGAAAAGAAGAAAGGTGAGGGGTGACATAGGGGAGGAATTCTATAGGAAGAAAGGAAGGAAAACAAGGGGGAAAAGAAATCTTCACACGTTCGAGTTGGCCAGAATCCAGCACAAAATGAATATATTTCCCTAAAACACATGGAAGGGCCACACTGGCTCAAGCAGGTCTATGTGAAGACCAGTCAGCAACTTTTCAGGGAAAACCAAGGACTGGGAGCTGGTTGCCAAGTTCCATTCTAATAAAGCATTAAAACAACGTTTCCAGTGTGGATCCTGCAGAATTCTCAGGCTCCTGTTTCAAATGCAGATTCCTGGGGCCCACTTCCAAATCAGAATCTCTGCGGGCGGGACACAGGAACGTGCATCTTTATCAAGTCTGGAGTTTAGGTTTCCCTCTGTTAAGAGACGGATCTGAGCCCCTCAACGTGTCAACCTTGGACTCACTGGCTGGGACAAGTGAAAGGGAAGTCATTTTTAAAAGCACCTCATGGAAATAAAGCCCAGATTGTTGGGAATTCCAAAGAGAAAAGATGGAGCAGCTGACGGAACAAAAGACTCACTTCTGGTGACTTCTGCACTCTTGAGGACCAGGTATGCTAAGGGGGGTTCCATTGGGAAGAGGACAGAGGAAGAGTGCTCATTTCTAAGCAGAAAGACAAATATCTCAGCAGACCCCTTAGGATGCTTCCTCCTTTAGACACCAAAGTGACACCCAGGACTTTCTCTGAGGGGCTACCACAAAGTCAAGCTCTGTCCCCTGCTCTTCTCACCAGCTGGTGAAGGGCTGGACGACGATGCCCCTTCCTGTCACCTGGCAGTGTGTGAAAGAATTTTGGTAGATCCTGAGATATAAGGGCCCAAACAGCTTAAAACCAAACCTGTGAACTCCTTGGCCAATCTTTCGAAAGTTACTCTGGCAGACGTGAAATTTTCATCCGATAACATCTTTCTAGGAATTTGTTCTACCAAGAGAGAGTCATTCTAATGGAAATATATGACCCACCCTGACCATGAGTGACTGAGTCAGGGACAAGCACCTGATTCAAGAGAGAAGGACCCCCACCCTGCCCTTGGGAGGAAGGAGCAAGAGCCTCTCATCCGTCACTCTGCAAGGGCTGGAGCTATGACATGTCAGACTTGGGCTGCATCCCGGCCATGTGAAGACAGCCAGTCAGAAACAAGGGGAAATGAAGCTGACAAGCAGAGAATTGGAGAGAGAGAGTCTCGCCCAGGACTGCAGGGGAAGCTGTGTGCACAGGGGACACGGTTCCCTTAGGCCATGCGAGTCTTATTCGTTCCCCAATGCCACTGTCTTCCCGGCTCCATCACAACCCCAGCTCCCTTGGAGGCAGTGGCATCAGACTGTATTAGAACTACCCCTCCTCATGGCTGCCATCCACTCACTGCCCCCCAACACACACACACACACACACACACACACACACACACGCCCCATCGACAACATCGGCACCTGGCTCACGACCTTCTCTTCCGCCATCGCTGGTCATCACTGTTGGATGATGTCTTCAACATCCTGGTCTCCATGTCTTTCTCATCATCAAATCCAACACCGTTTCCTTCCACTCCAACCCAGCCACACACACCCTGGCCCCAGCCAAGACCTTCTCACCAGCTCTGACTCCCGAGCGCTCACTCTTGGAGCACTGCCTCCTGCCCTCCCCGCTCACCCACTCTGTCCCCTGCCAACCACACTTGTCCCACCTCATCAATATTGCCAACCCCTGAATCCCACCACTCTTCACCACCCTCATCATATCATCTCTTCCCTAATTTCTCAGCCTAATTACCACAGGACAGACAAAAAACACTCCCGGGCAGATGTTCTTTGCGCCTTCACCCCTCTCAGTCTCCTGGACAAATCCCAAACTTGGATAACCCCAACTATCTTGTAGACATACGGTGCCTACTGCTCTCTCCACCTTCCCCCATTCCCCAGGCCCCTATCTGCTTTCTCTCCTCTCCAATCTCCTATTTCACACTAAGGACCCCTTTTCCCTGCCTACTCACCAACATGCATCTATTTAGAAATGGCCACCCGAGTCCCCAAGTCTTGGGAGGATTGTTTTCACCTTTTCATTGAAAACTTTAGGAGGAAATCAGATTGGCTCATCTCTCTGCACAACATCTGCGCTTCCCTTGGGCTAGATGGATGCTCACCTTGGCCCGTTCAGATACATCTGCAAGATGGAAGGAGCATCTCCCAGTGAAGGGAGGGGCCGTGGAAGGACCCCCAAACAACACGTCTACACCTCTAGGATACACTGTGGGCCAGAGCTGCTTGTGGGTTGCTTAGCAACGAGAAATAGATCTGAGTCACACACGAGAGAATAGTGGTTTGGGGAGAAAATGTGTCAAGAAATGAGGGGGAGTATATTGCCTTGAACTCCGGTCCACACTTCCAAACTGCACCAGCTCAAGAGGCAGGAGACGGGAGTGGATGTCCCTCATTCCTCTGTAATCCTGTCCCTTGCCCAGGCATTTCTGCTGGGCCTGAGCAGAGGCTCAGCCTGAAATAAGAACCACAGTGATTTCTGTGGAGCTCACAGCATGTTAATCACGCCTGTCAGACTCCCGGGGAAGGAGAGGTTGGCCGTCCTGACAATCTGCATTAACATGGGTGGATGGTGTTTGATTATACCTCCATGACTGCGGTTTCCATTTGCATCTTTCCTCAGAGGCTCCAGGATGTGCTGTCTCTGCCCTGCCCATCCTGCAGTCTCTTCCTCATGGCCAGTATGCAACTGACCTCACCAACACACAAACTTCAGACGGCAAGCAGGCATCGGCAGGCTCAAGTGGGACCCGGCTGCCCTTCAGTGCATGGTTTTTTACAACAGACTTGTTCTACAAAAATGGGCTGGAATAATTTTCATCTGGGATCAGTTTCCAGGATGCCTGTTAAAGCCACAGAAGCTCAGACTATTCCAAGGGCACAGGAATTGAAGCCATCGGCAGTAAAAAGGCAAAAGGAAGATACTCTTCCTTCCTCCAAAGTCATCCATTGGTCATATCACCAGTTTCAAAATTCGGCAAATATTTACAGATAAACAACCAAGCGCCCTGCCCCACGTTAAGAATGCTAGCTACAGTGCTGAGCACAGAAGACATACCTAGGATGCTTAGCGTCCTAATAGTGACATCCAGGTCTCGGTGACTGGTGCGTTGCCGTTCCGAAGAGGAAGCCCTTAATGTGGTGCTCAGGAAATCCCTATGGGATGCCTGACACCTGTTTCTTGATTTTGCCTCTCTCATCTGTGACCAAAAAAATGCCAACCTCAACCCAGAAGGTTCAAAGAAGTTATAGCAAGAAGTAGGACTGTAAGTCATTTGATGCATTTGATAAAGCCCAAAGTTACTAAAAACAGTGAAAAAAATTAACTCCCGAGGATCACGGGCCATTACCAACCATGGACCGTCTGAAGTCTTTACCTGAATTGACTTAAAAACCTCACACAGCATCCAGTCCTCCCCCATGAAGCTGAGAGACAGCAGGACGTGCTGGAGGAAAGTGTGCAAGTCCGATCGTTTTGGTGTGAGTCCTGACTCCACCACTTTTTAGCTAAGTGGCTTGACCAGATTACTGACCCTTCCTAAGCCTCAGTCTGCCCATATGTAAAATGGGAACAACAGTGCATCTTGCACAGGTTTGTCTCAGGATAAAACTGAGATAATGCCTGTGAAGCCAATAGCATGGCGTCTGGCATGTACTAAGTGCCAGCTATTAAATAATCAGGAATTGTTATATGGTGAGGTCTTTTCATCATTTCTTCCCAATTTGGGCTTATGAAAGACACTGACGTGGAATTCACAAATGGCACAGTCTTCGATGAGACATCAGCAGAAACACAAATTCTCTCACCCCAGGGAGTCCCCCCGTGGAACAGCACAGGGAGCAGATGCAGCCACTGTTCCTGACCAGGAGCCTGGCAGCTTCCTGTCCCCTCGGAAGGGCCTCGTTGGCACACCATCTGCCCGAGGTGACTGGCCTGTGTCTGCAGGAGAATAGCGACCCCTGATAAACCCAGAGAGGCAGCATTAGTGGGTTTTGAAGTATGTTTAATTATCAAATGAGAGATGCAAACAACACTGACCCAGCAAAACTCAGAACCAAGCAAAAAAAAAAAAAAAAAAAAAAAACATAAAACCAACTTGAGCTTGGAAGCTGCAAACAAAACAGTTAAACTGAAACGTGGTCTCTGCGCGCAGTTCTGTGCAAACGCTTTTAAAGAATAAAATTCATTTAGCTGAAATTAATAGAATAAACTAAATGCAGGTCAGTAGGGAATTACTGAAGCATGTGAAGAAAGATGCTGTAGGAGAGTGAAAGCAGCCCGTCCGCCCGCTGATGTGCCTCGGGTGATAGATCTCCTCCGAAAATAGTGTCCCTGCGAAAGATGAGAGGAAACGATCGCCTATTAATTTGGTTTTTAAGTCCAGATGAAGAACTTTGGAAATAGCCAAAGAGCCAAAAATACTGAGTAACTCCACATTCAGCAGGACTGTTTCTTCTCTCTATATATAGCAATTCAGAAATAGACAGCTCGGGTTCTGTGCCTACAGGACTGAAGTATGATTATGTTCATCGACTGGAGAAAAAAAAAATTATAATAAATCCCCCCATGTTGACAGTGTGCTTAAATGTCACCACCACCTCTGCAAACTTCCTAAACAAATGTGACCTTTCCTATCACCCTGATTTATTCAATATGCATGTGCCACTTTGGGTCGGTTTTCATTCATCCAACAAATATTCATGGAGTTATTACTATAGCTCAGAAGTTGTGTTTGATTTGGGGGATACAAGTTATCAAGTCTTTCCTTAGGCAACATATAGTCTAATAGGGGCATTGGCAGGCAAAATAATCAATCAATTAATTGATCACAAATATGCTAAGTGTTGAGAAGAAACTGGGCATAGGGAGGGAATTTTTTTCCCCCCAGAAAAAAAAAATATTGAAGCTTGAACTTCTATGTTAAATACAACTTTACAAGTTAAAAAAAAAAAGTGGAGGAAAAAGATGCAGGATACTGGCAAAATTGTTTAGAGCATGTTTTGAAATAACTGCAATGTTGTGTCATGGATGAGGGAATTAAATACCTGTTTTCTGAGCAAAGAGCAAGCTCCTAGTGAAGGGAAGAACTGCTTCCTCCAGGTATTAGGTGCTCATGGCTGTTGGTGTAAAATATCCTAACAGAGAAAAGGCTTTAAAAGAAGGAAAGTCATTTCACTGGTGATTCCAGATACTGCATTACCATTTGAACAGCCACTTTCAATTAGGGTAGCTCTTGTATTCCCATGGTCAACACCATCCTTAAAACAGGTATAACGTTTACTTAACTGTATTGACCTGCATTTATCTTTCTAACCAGCAGAGAAAATGCTCGTTTCTTTTTAAAAGCATTCGCCATATTTTCACGCTCTCCTCATTTTGTTTCCAAGAGTCAAAGGGAGTCTCTCTCCATTGCATTGAAAATGAAGTTTACAGAGAACGAGAGAGAAGGCAGATTTTAGCCATTTCTCATTTGCTTTTGACTTTTTCCTCAAGAGGACGAACTCCAAACGACAAAGAGGAGAACAGAAAGCATCAGATGAGAAGTGAAGTTCACAGTGGGAAAACATTGTGAGAGAAGTCATGGCCCATGCCGTACATAAATTGTAAATGTATGTGACATTGGAGTTTGATCAACCGCCCATTTGAGATAAATCTATCTAGTGTCTGACTACCACAGGCCACTTGGTAACCAGCTCCTACTTTGATTACGGTGAATAATCTAGACCCAGATCAGTTGTGTCTCAGGTACCATAAAATTTTGTAAAGATTATGATTTCAGAATTTGATGTAGTGACAACAGGCGACAGCAGAGAAGGCAAAACACTTGGAAGTGGGATAGTGCCCCAATATCTATAAAGGAGGTTGGGACGGATCCTATAGCACAATGAAGTGCTAAATATGATGCCAAAAACGTCTGCTACACCACAGATCGCTAACGGATGGCATGAAGCTGTCCTGCTAGAGTAAAGGTGATCCTTAGGAGGTAACACAGGTTCACCAGGAAAAAGGGACGGCGAGCAGATTCCCCTTTGTTTCTTTAAGGTCCTAGACTGTGGGACTGACTAATGTTGTCGACGCGTCTACTGCGATGTTCAGGCACCTGTGAAAAGACGAGGACTGTGGGCTAAACCTTAGACTCGCAGCTGATTCATCCATTTACCCAGAGAATGTTAATAACTGGGACAGCTGTCTAGTGCATGTGCCTGTCTCCCAATGTGATTCACAAGCTCCTTGGAAGCAGGTCTTCTGTTTGTCATTTGTCGTTTAATCTCCCGGGTTGCCTCACGCACAGTATAACTTAGTAAATGCCAAATGAAGGATCGTCAGGCACAAATTGTTGGAAGAGAAGAATTCATTGGAAGAATGTGTGTGGACGTTCTCTGAAAACTATATAATACTTCTACACAGACAACAGGCTATTAGAGAGCCAAGTCAGAGTCTCTGTCTGGTGGGACATTTTTATCAACAATGGAAAGGACTACCTGAGGGACGTGTTTATCAAATTCACAGATGGCACAGATCCACGATGAGCTTGCAAGCAGAGTGACAGAATCATGATTCAAAATTATATTTATAGACTGCAAGAATAGACTGGATTCTATTTCCGTAGTTGCTCCCTCTGTGCCAGGCACTATGCTACATACATTACATGCATCAGCTGGTGAAGTCACACGTGTCGAGGTACAATTCATACAGCAGGGTCTTCAGCTTAAGGCTGAGGGGGAGCCAGGCATGTGAGGTGAAACTGTGGGGTGGGTCTATATGCAGGGAGGCCGAGGAACCATCGTGGCCACGGTAAAGACGAAGATGGAGAAACCCAAGCCAGGAAGAAAGCCTTGGCCATTGGAGATTGGGGGAAAGAATGCCGCCCTCAAAGAAGTCCATGCCCCAATCCCAGAATCTGTGACTGTGCTACCATCTATGGCCAAAAGGGTTTTGCAGATGTGATTATATCAAGGATGTTGCAATGGGGAGATTAGCCCAGATTATCCAGGTGGGTCTAATGTTTCACAGGTGGAAGAGGTCAGAGACAGAGAGAAAGGAGGTGTGGGGATGGTGGAGCAGAGGCTGGAGTGGTGCATGTTGAAGACTGAGGAAGGGACCATGAGCCAAGGGATGAGGTGGACCCCAGAAACTGGAAACACAAGAAAATGGACTCTTCCCGGGAGCCTCCAGAGGACATTCAGCCCGGCTGACACCTTGATTTTTATCCCTACAAGAGTCCTTTCAGACCTCTGATCTCCAGAACCATAAGATAATAGATTCACATTGTTTTCAGCCACTGCCTTCGTGGTCATGCGTGGCAATCCTCTGCAGGAGATGGAGGATTCTGAGAACAGTGAGTGTCGCACACTCGCAGACTGGCCTTCCGGCCCCCCCACCTACAGCCATGACTGCATCCCGGGAGAAGGGTGACGGACTGACTATTGCCTGGGGCAGGCTGGGGGACACAAGACAGAGGTTGTATGGTGTCAGAAGTAATAATTGAAACGGTGACTTTGTTTTTAAAAGACCAGTAGGCTGTCCATCCAACAAAATGTGATGCTGAAGGCGAAAATAGATCTTCCCTACTTCTCAGCACTGACTCCTGTCTTTCTCTCTGACCCCTCATCTGCTCTGCCAGGATATCCCGTCAGCTGTGTCTACACAACACCTGACCGATTTTCACCGCATCATCTCCCACCTGAACCATTGCCACGGCTCCCAGCGGGGCCCCTGGCTTCCCCTCTGAACCCCTCCATTTCCCAAACAAACACCAGAGGGATTTTGCATCACACAGGGAGCTCATAAGAGCAGAAAATGTTGCTCTTATTGAAACATTTGAGACAGGCGCTTCAGGGAAAATAATGCTAGTGATAAAATTATAGCAAATATATTAAATAATAACTATACCTCAAGCACGTTTCTGAGCACTTTATCATATATTAACTCCTGAAATCATTCCAATAGTTCTATAAATTATCAGTATGAACCTCATTTTACAGATGAGGAAACTGAGGCACAGACAATGATTTGTTCCAAGTCACACAGCTGCTAGAGGGTAGATCATCATCACGGTCAGACTAAATGCCCGAGGCCTTGTCATACCTGCCAGGGCCTCACACCACTGCACACGACCTCATCGTCATGCTCATCTCTTTTCAATCCCTGCTTTTTATACCCCCGGGACCCCTGGTTTATCTGCTCGCAGATGTCTCTGGCACCTGCGCACTCAGGAGATGTATATTAAAATACGTGGTCTGCCTGCTGAGAGCGCCACTTGGTGTTTCCTGGGCTCGGATGCTGGCTGGACTGTGACTACATGCCACCAAAATAATCATTTTTCCTTCCTCTTCTTCCCAGGCTTGTGAAAAGCCTTACCTTTCTCTCCGAATTTGCTCTGTCAGCCGGCCCAGCACACACCTGTCTCACCTACGCTAGAAGCAGGTATCACTCCTGACGCCTGGCACTGCATCGGCATGCACAGGGTCTTCCCTCCTAGCTTGATTCAATCCACCTGCTTCTCCCCAAACCCAGTGCCCCTATCCCGGTCCAGTCACCTGTGTTTCCCCACCTACACCATTGCAGTGCCTTCCTCATGGGTCTCCCTGCCTTTAACCTTGCACCCATCAACTCATTATCCACCCTGCACCCGGAGTGGCCTTTCCAAAATGCCAGAACCCGGCTGACAAGCCCTTGGTCATTCTCTTCCTTTTCCCGAGTGAAGTCTAAACTTCCCAGGACAGCCCTTGTGACCGTCCCTCTACCCACCTGTCTTATAACGCCTGGCCGCACTCTCTGAAAGGCAGAAGAACTTGCAGCTCCCAAGCGCACCGCGCTGCTCCCGCCTCTGTTCCTCTGCACGAGCCGCTCCTGGGGCTGTCACGCTGTCCCTCTCCTTCCCTCCCAGGTCTGCTCTACCTGAGTTTGCCCGGAGAACCCCCTTTTCCCTCTTTGCAAGCATCATCTTTCCCGCTAGGACAGCTTTAATCCCTCCCTGCTCTCTTTGTACAAATTCTGATTTTCGACATTTGTATATCACAGCATGTTGTCGCAGCCTGTTCACAACTATCTTTCCCAGTAGAGTCTGAGCTCCGGAAGGGTAGAAACCTAGTCTCACTCTTTTTTATGTTCCTTGGTGTCCAACACGTGCTGAGAACCTTACCCAGCACACAGTAGGCATTAAAATAACACTTACTGAAGGATGAACAAATTCATGAACTAATGAATGAGGACTCATCCAGATTGCTCTTGAGAAAATACCAGGGCCTATGGAATCTACAGAGAAGCAGATGTTGAGTGACTATGAGAAATGGCTCCCCGACAACTGCCATTACTCTACCATGGAAGGAGCCGGCCCCGCGGTCACCGTGGAGCCCCGCATCAGCAGGGGCGTGGCGAGGACCCCGGCACCATGTGCACGGCTGACTCCGCGACCTGCCGCATCATCATGACCTTTTCTCCCACCTTCCGCCAAAGCTGTCTCCGCAGACACATTTCAAACATTTGGAACTTGCTCGATGGTAATTAAAGTCCAGCACCAATCACAGTTGGCAATCTCGAGGCTGCGACGACATTTCATAGCTAATAACTGAGTAAGCTCCTTAATCCCCCCAACACAGGCGCGCCCGCCAACGCCCCGGGAGGGGCGCGCGTCTCCTCCTCCAAGGGCGCTGCGTGGAGCAGGTGCAGCGCACCGAACGGGCGCCTCCGCGACGAGTCTGTGCATGTGGCATGCCCGCACACCCAACCACATTTCAGATGCACTGTGCTCTAAAAATAGGCTCTACTACTGCCTACGTGATATTCTGATAAAGCTAATAAATCTCCGGTAAAATAAGCAATCACAGCCTCATTTGTGTGTTGAATTAATTTAGACTTCGGATTGCCAATATGATTGGAACACAGAATCTCCTGTATTATACAGCATAAAAATGATTATATCAAGGAACTCTATATACTTGCATGTATATTTTACTTACCTCACTCAATGAAGATTTCTCTTATTGGCAGATTTCAGGACATGAGCTGCTTCCAGCTAATAGTAACAGCAATAAGGATGACGATGGTTATAATAATATTAGCAAATTTATTGCACAGTGTGTTAAGTACTTTACATATATTAATTCCTAGAATCACCACAACAATCCTATAAAGTGCCAGAATTGCCCCCATTTTACAGATGAGGAAACTGAGGCACAGAGAGTGTAAGTAACTTGCTTAATAATAAAATATTCCTCTATTATACGGAAGAAGGAATTATTATGTCTAGGAACTATATACATATATTTATGTATGCAGCTCAGTAAATACTGTTCTCACTGAAGATTTCAGAATATGATCTTCCAGGTCATCCTAGTGAGCATGAAAGTGGTGACAGCAAAGGTATCGAATGCTACCTACGTATCAGACACGTTTCTAAGCACTTTCGTGCCTTAACTCCTGCTATGCCCACAGCAGTCCTATAAGTGATCAGAATTACACCATTCTACAGATGATAAAACTGAGTCCTTGACAGTGATTTGCTCCCTCCCAGTCACAATCCTGGTAGAGGATGGACCAGGGGCGTGAACTCTGGTTACCCGGCTTCAGAGTCTGTGCCTTTAGTCATGATATCGTACTGGTAATATAATTGTTTGCAAAAATTAATTTTTACTTCCCTTGGCAGCTGCACACACTCCTCAGCATTTTTATTATTTGCACTAAGGTGTTAAGGAGAAGCCGAGACCATTCAGCAGAAGTCAACGAACTCCACGTCTACACCTCAGTCGCTTTGTGTCTCCCGTTCCTGCTCCATGCCAGTGGGCTGTTAGTGGCCTGTCTAAATTCCCACCACAACTTTAATCGCCTAAAATCTTCCGAATGAGGCTGTGTTCAGCGTTCAGAGCTCCTCCTTCGCACCACTGCACATATTTCAACTATGTGTGAAACGTTTCCTACAGACTGGAGTCTGTCTGGAGCTCTCGGTGACAAGGAGAATAATGCAAATGTAAGATGACGATGATAATGAAGAAATACTCTGGTCGGCTTTTATCACCTGGGATCCGCAGGAAGCCTGCCGAGAGGGCTGAGGCATATTCCATCAGCAGAGAGAGTACATTCATCACTGCAGCCAGACATTCACTTTATAAGATTTAATATGGAAATACTATACTTAAAAAGATTTATATAAAAGTCTCTTTTCCCGTTGTTATCAGGTTTCCGTGTCATTCTACAGCATATCAACTCTTCCCTAGCTTGCAATATCAGCGGGGCTGATCTATAATAACTAGACTAGCTGGAGTTCACCCCATCGTCTGCATTGGAATCAAAGAAACTCAATTATTCAGTGAGAAGGAAAAAAAAAAAAAAAAACCCTGAAAAGCCAAACCAGTGATGGAGAGTGGGTGTCAGGGTGTCAATGGAAGGACTTCGGGGATCAGTACGTGACCTCTCTCACGCTCAAGAAGTGTAGACCGCTGAGCGACAGAGCTTGTTATTGGCAGAACCAGGGAACACATGGCGGGAGTTTGCAGTGGTCACTACAGGTCTAACCTATTTCCCTTTGTTTATTTTCTTGGAGAGGACCAGGCATATTTTGAATTTCAGAACAGTTGTTTCAAATTGATTCTCAGTCAGTGGGTACGTAGGGGTCTTTCTGCCTGTCTCTCTGAGGGGTGTGAGTGGGGTGGGTTCTCTCCTTCAAAACCCAGAGTCTTTCTCTGACTTTTCCACTCTCTGTCTCCCTCCCTTCCTCTTAGTTTCTCTTTTCTCCCTTCCCTCCTCCCTCCCCTACCTCCTTTTGTGCTCACATTCTTCCGTATGCCTTTGCACAGGAGGGAAAACCAGAGAGAGAGAGAGGGAACAGCTAGCCACGAGACAAACTAAAACGCCAACAGGTTTCTAAAATCCAGCACTAGGAAGTACATGCAGTGCACCTGTCAGTGGCCAGGGGCTGGGGGGAGGGGGAAATGGGGAGTGACTGCTCAGTGGGTACCAAGCTTCCTTCGGAAATGCCAGTGTACTAAATACCACGAATTTATACGCTTGAAAATGGTTAACATTATGTTATCTGAATGCTGCCGCTATAAAAAACTAAAAAGAGTAATGGTGATTAACCTCTTTATCCCTGAAGAAAAGGACTTTGAAGCTCTTTCTGAAATAGAAGCAAACTTTGCAACTCTGTTAAAATTTGTGTGTGTGCGTGTGTATGTGTGAACTAGATCTACAGAATAAATCAGATGAAACAAATCTACCCAACAGAAAGGGCTGCAAAGTCCATCAAACCGGTCTTAAAACAAATTAAGATTTTCTTAACAAAATAATAATAGAAATAAATCACATACAGTAGATGAAAAACTCATTGTTCTTTGGTAGGAGCATGAAGTTATGTGCCACAGTTTCTCTAGTAGTCCAGACCCTGCCCAACATGACTGACCCTTGGATGCTGACTCACCGCACTGCCTAAACCCAAGCCCACCCAAATGGTGAGGGCTGGGGTAGGGGAACGTAGAAGGTAAATTTAAAACTACAGACAATTCTCAATGTAATTGGAATATTCAGGAGAGGGTGTGAATTCCATCGAGAGTATTTAAATGAGAAGACAATGATTTTAGAGTATTCCTCCTCCAGCTTAGCCTTTGACCCCGAATGACCCCTTAGCATGACAGCCGGATGCCGCCCTCTCCGAACCTCACACTTCCCTAGCGTACGCTGCCCCTTTCTGCATTAAGAAATACGTCTTTGTCTAACTTGCTTACCCCAAAAAGAGATCCAGGACAAAAATTCTTGGCTCAGCTGTCTACTCAGATTTCAGCTTCATGCTTTACAAAATAAAATTTTTTTAGAAAACATAAAGTCATTTTACCCTCATTACCTAACTCATACACATTTCTTGTGGAAAGTTGAAATGCTATTCAAGTACACATAGGGAAAATATTGAGTTCATCCACAATTTCAATATCCAAGCAATAATACTTAATATTGTAGAATGCTTCTTTTTTTGTATTCTATTTCGCATATTGACTTAGATGCAAATAAACATAAATATCTACAAATAGCCTTTTTAAAACAAAACTTGGAACAACCAGCAGAGAGTGTTGTGCAGCTTGTTTTCATTTCATAGTGTCTCAGGAACATGCTTCCATCTCATCGAGCACTGTCCTAAGGCGTTATTTCTAATGACTGCAAGGTCATTTCATCTTAGAAGAGGAGGAATTATAATTTGTCTTTCCAAATTTCTATGGTTGAACATGTAGGCGGTTTGTTGTTTAACACTATAAACAATGCTGCAGTGAATATCCTCGTAGATAAATCTCTGTGCAAAGTTATAATCCTCTCCCCACGTTGGCGCATACCTGCTCTGAAGCTATGCCGGGGTTTCTCAACCTTAACACTGTCAATATTTGAAGCTTGATCGTTGTTCGTGCTGGGGATCCTGTCCTATGCACTGTGGGGTGTTGAGCAGCACCCCAGCTTGTACCCCTCAGATGCCAGGGGCCTCCTTCCCCCACTGTGGACATTTATAAGTGTTTCTGTACACAGCTAGATGTCCCCTACGGGGCACAAAATCACTGCCTGCTGAGAACCACTGGGATACAGTAATAGAAACACCAGGTTGAGTGAGATACAGTTTCAACACATTTCTGACACTTGTCCTCCAAGTTGCCAGTGAGCTTAAACTGCCTCCTTGATGTAGGGGTTCTTCTTAGACAGACAACGTGCCCAAACACAAGCCTGTTTCCCAGCCCTTACCACCCTCGCTCCCCACTCTCTGTGTGTTACTAACACGAAGCATAGATTTCTTATTCTAGATCCATATTGGGCCTCCCTTCTGAATTCCCTCTGGACGGTGGCCTTCCTAGACCCAAGGCACTGTGTCTTACCAGGGCTGCGTCACCATGCATGCTGGCCTCTGCCAGGCCAGTGCCCTGCCTCAGGGCCATCCTTCCACAGCGTCTTGTTCTCAGCCTTGATCTTGGCCCCTGTGGCAGGAAGGTGTACTCCTTGCAGGGATAATGGCAAGATGTATTATCAGACTCTGGAAAAGTTTTTCCGCAGCCTTCAGAAGGAAGAACGGAATGCCAGTCAGATACATACGACGAATATTTGTGTCGTTATCCAAGAAAGTTGGGGTTTGAGAGAAGAGAGGTGAACGGCAGCAACCTGAGACAGGAAAGACTGAGATGGAAAGAGAGCTCTAGTCCTAAACAGCAAGCAGAAGAAGGGAATGGCGGCATCCCTTGGGATTTGTGATGAGACGAGAAGTTATTTAGCAGAAGACAGCGCTGACTTGGTTTATAGAGTGAAACTCCAGCATTGAGAAAAGCCAGGGCTCGGATAAATCTACATATAAAACAGAGACATGGAGAAGGCCCTTTGTGATTATTGGTGTGTTGATAAGTTTACCCCAATTGACATTTTGTTACCTAAAGCACCCATGTTTCCTTCGGTACCAGTGGCATTCCTGGTGACTCGGGGAGGCAGAAGCAAATAGAATGCAATATTATTTCCACATTATGCAAAATATATTTGAGCCACCTCCATGCTCATGACCATAATGAATGTGTCAACGTTTGCTGAAAATCTTGTTAAAAAGTACATTTCCTTCCTTCTAAGAAGCATTCCCCTGACAACAAAATTCTGATTCAAAATTCATAACCTCCTTAAAAGTAGAACTTCCTTGAATAAAATCGTGTGGTCCTCGGATGTGCAAACATTTTTTTTTTTTGTATTCATATAATACGCTTTTCTCGTTCAACATGATTTGTCAGATTTTCCTTTTTAAAATCGAATCAACAGCCAACAAAGGACCCAAAGCTGCTTCTCCCAGAGAGAGCAGCTCCAGATGGAAGAGTGGAGGTGTGGGCTGCCCTTCGTCTCCTCCTGGAGGACAGGATGCAATCTGAACCAACGCCTGGGATTCCGAAAATGGGACCAACAAGCCTCTGGGCTTCTCTTGTTTATACCACCGTTCATTCACCTCCAAGCTCGCTGACATCAGCCTTCATTTGATTGACTTACAAATTGGAGTATAAATTATGTTTTCTATTGCCTAGCAATTAGCCATTAAGGAATAGGACGATCACGATACAAAGACAGAAGGCATTTGCGTTGCAACAAGGGGCCTTTGGAGGAAAGAGTCCTTCAATCTTCTGGCTTTCAGGCTTAATGTAAGTGCCCTTGAACGCAGGGCTGGCCTTTTAAAATGACAACGCTATTTACTCCTTGCACTATCTCAGCTTCACCCCGCACATAAAGCACTCAGAGAGTGCCAAGTAAGTCGTCTTCATTCCCCCATCTTCTCCTCTTCAATCCTCCCTCTTCTGAGAATCATTTCTCTGGTCTCTGCAGTAATATTGGTGCAAAGTCTGCCAATGGTGCGAGTGCATTGGCGATGAAATTAGCAGCACACGGCAGGGACTTCCATATGAGCAAAGCCCAATACACTAAAAATGAGAAACGTGATGCGCAGAGGCCGTCGGTGGCATTATCTGTACTAAGGCCCATCCTTCAACTTGCAAGCGCATCTTCCAAGCTCACTCTTTTATCCCGAGGTGGCTTTTCTCCCCTCTTTAAAGTTGAAAGATTTCCAGCTTAACATCTCATCAAAAGATTGCATTTTCTTTGTTCCTCCTTGATTTGGAAACACTAATTCTTTAGTTTCTGTATTCTTATTGTAACAGTAATACATGTTCATCACAGAAAATGTTGAACTTGTAAAAAAATTAAAGAAGTAGGAAAAAAAAAAAAAAAACCTCCTCATACTATAACCACCCAGAGGCAATTGCTATTACAAACTTTGCCATATTTCCAATCTTTGCTACTATGCATTTTTAACATATATGAGGCATTACTGTATTTATAATTTTGCTGAAGGTACATTTTTGTTAGACTGTTGAAGAGAAAGGGAGAGAATTCTGGTTTTCATCGACTGCAGAGCTGAAGCCCATGGGAGGAAAGGACACTAAGACTTTATGTGGCTAATCTGAAATGAAGATTAAAATCATTGTTAGCTCCAAAACAAGGAAATTAAGTGATTGTCACAAACAACCTGAAACAGCTCAGTGGGATCCATTAAGATCTTTAACAGCTCAGTGAAATCTAACATCTAACATCTGACAGCCCTGAAGGTAAGGGGGAGGGGGGAGCATCATTTCTTTGACTCCCTGTGCATTAAACAAGCAAACTTTTTACTGATTGATGGTCCAGGAAAGCTGAACTGACCTACACCTTCAATTAACTCAGTTTGAGATCCTGCCTATTCCCTGCACAGCTTGTCTTCATAATCGGAGATAATAAGAGTTTTAAAAGCTCAACAAGCCAAGAATGGTGGCGTGTGTACCGTGTGTAAAATATAGAACTTGGCTGGGAAGTGTCATACGGTCCATGAAGACTGTGAAGGGTGGGCCGCCTGTAGCTCGCCCAGATGTACAGGTGGGCTCTTTGCAACCAAACCACGCAGGGAAGCATCTCACTGAATGTTTTCTGAAATGAAATTGGCATGGGGCCCACCCTACGCTTATATTTTCCTCTGGCTCCCTTGCTGGGGAATTTGGTTCCAGAAATTTGATAGAAATGTAGCTGAAGTAGTTTTTTTGCTTCTTTTCCTACTTCATTTCTTCCCTGGCACTTTCCTCGTCTCGTTATTCTGTCACTATGTACCCAGTGGCCCCTTTTAGAGTCACACGTGGTGAGGAAGAAACACACGATGAACATCACCAAGCCCACCCTCCACTGTTTGAAGAGCTCACACATTCCAGCAGAAGACACTGATGGGTGAACAGGTGATTTTAACACAGCGAGGCAAAAAGGAGCAATGGTGTACTTGCAAGACCAAAGAATATGTCTGGGAAGTGGAGTGATTCCAAAAGGAGGGGGCATCTGAGTTAGGTCTTATAACAGAAGTCAAAGTCTGTGTCAAATTTTAGAAAATTGAAAGTTTGGAGAAAATGTTTAGAAAACTTCAGAAAAATCACTTTGGCCTCAAGAAAAATGACTGGGTCATTGCAAAGGTAACCCTGGAGACGGGTGGAAGGCTCCCCAGGCTGGGAGCAATGGTCCCAGTCGAGAGTCTGCAGATGGTCTTTGGTTCAGGGAGAAGTTTCGAGGCCCAGACTCCTTCTCCAAAATTACCTTCCTTTTTGTGCCTAGAAACTGCAATACAAGGGTTCTCCCACATGAAGAACCTTCCTGATGTTCAGGTAATATTAACAGTTGAGGACTGAGCCCCAAGGAGAGAAAAGCTTATGAAGCTTTTAGAAAGACAATTGTCCAAAATGGTAGACAATGTGAATTCCAAGTCCCTCTTGTCTAACGTCACAATGAGCACCATGTCTCATCCCACGTTATCACAACCAGACTTATAGACACCATCTTTAAAAGAGCAGTTCTTATTATATTCCCTCGGTCCTGGAAGTTTCCTTAAGAGAGAGATTCTTTCTCTATGACCATAATGAGAACGGTTTAGTAAAGTGTATTTCCAGATTCAGCCTCTCATTAGCTAACACGGGTTTGTTGTTCAGTCTCCCTAAGCCTCAGTTACCTGTCTGTGAAATGGGAGAAAGACAAGTGCCTCCCGAATGAGGTTAAATGGCATAAACCATGATAATGCCCAGTAAGTCCATAGCAAATGTTAGTTATCCTTAGTACTTAGTCATGGGAGTAATGAGTGAGAGGCTCGGTGTAACTTGGCCTGTGTCCTTTATTTGATCTTGATCATTCATTCATTCATTCACTTGGCAAATACTTTCTAGGCACCTCCTAAGGATCAGATACTACCAATAAAACTTTCTAAAGGAGAAAATACACACCTTTTCTTGCAAGAAGCTTTATTTTATGTATGTGTATCATTAAACGAATGAAAGCAGCAGGAAAGGAGATGAAAAGGTCATCCTCTTCATTGAACAGTTAAATAAATAAATTTATATTTGGCTAACGGACACTCTTATTTGATCAAGTATAAAGATGGAATCAGTAGAGAGACCAGGTGGGAAGGAAAAGAGAGGTGAAAATTCAACTAGGACTTTGGAGTAAGAAGGAGAATAATTCACAGAAATTTAATGGGAGGAACGGTAACATAAATGATCATCACCAAACATGCACAGAAGGGTGCTGTCAGTAATGACATCCCAGACAAATGGCAAACACACTTATTGGGAACCCATGGTTACTCCCTCCGTCATGGCAATACTGAAAATTCAGGGAAATCAATTTGGTTCCTAAATCAGCTATTACCAGCATTGCTACCTGTTCATTTCATACCTGTGTATTATGAGTTATTTCATAATAATGGCATTGCTGGGCATAAAATCTTGGCACAGGCAGGCACCAGTGGCAATGCTGAGGGTTTCAAAGGCAGCAGTAATTCGGGGGTGTGGATGGCATATTCTCCCTTAGGTTTTCTTTTTTTTAAAGCACACAGTACTTGGGGTTCGTACCTAGTACATCAGATTTATAGCCACTCTTTTACAAGAAGCCTTTATACAACTGCTTCTTATCTGTTTCTGAGTTTTCTCCTCTTTTCCTCATTTTAGCACAGTTTTTTTTCATAACAAAAAGGAAAAGGGGAAGGAAGAAAAAGAACAAAACAAGGAGAGAACGGGGAGTTGGGGGAGGGAAGGAAATTAGAGTGAGAGAAGCAAAGAGTTTCCCTGACTATTATCTTGGGCATTTCCCCATGGAGAAGCAACTCGCTTCAAAACCAGTTTAAGGCTGCATATTTTGATAATCAGAGGTTTGAGGTCTCCAAACTGTTGAGTGATCTTACTGGCTCCGTAAAATCAAGTGCTTGTCAGGGTTGTGTTTTGATGTGGAGAGGACTGAGAAAATAAATCCACCTAATGGAAAATTACACAGGAGCTGTGCTTCCTCTGCCTAAGCGAGGAACTCAGACAATTCAGTTTTGAGGACGTCGCCGCACCGTGTTCTAAAAAGTCGACACAGCTTTTGTTTTCTCGTTACAAGATGATAAATATTCATGCAGGTGAATTACTGCTTGCTAATGGCCCAATATTTGGCACACCTGTTGTGGCTCAGCTCTGAAACAGCAGCGACAGTTTAGGATGACAACGCTGGCAGGTGTTAACAATGGGATATTGTGACAAGCACAAGGAAACAACAAATTTCAAGTTCCTGATTAAACCAGGGTCCCCAAAGCTAGCCCGTCTTACTTGGCACTCATCTGCAAAAATGTGTCTCATTTTTCACACCGAAAGACACTTGGAAGTCCTTACATTGGCTGCCAGAACAGTCACTCGGGTTTCTGCATTTGTGTATCTCACAAAGATTCTGGGATTGCCTGCGATTACAAATCGGAGCTCCAGAGGCCGACTGTCCTGTTTTAAAGACTTGCGCTTCCTACCTGTGTGGGCTTGGACCTGGGTTTTCTGTGCTGTTATAAAATGGGGCGGCACTAGTACCACCCTTCATCACAGGGTTTCTCAACCTCAACATTGTTGGCATTTGGGGCTGGATCATTCTTTGCTGGGCGGTGGGGGGGGGGGTGCTGCCCTGTGCATGGTAGGACATCTGACCTCTGCCTTCCTCTAGGGGCGCCAGCAGCACTCCCTAACTGCCTCCAGCTGTGAGAACCAAAAATGTTTCCAGCCAGACATTGCCAAATGTCCCCTACCCGCCAAATCGGCCCTGGTTGAGAACCCTTGCATGGTAGAGAGGTTTGGAAGAGAGAATGCCTTACCTTTACAGTGCCAGGAACAGCGCAGGGCACAGTGGGCATGCGCTGTGCATGGCGATTGTCACTTGCCTGTCATTGCGCTAGATATTTGGATGGATGCAGGTTTGAATCAAATGAGACTCCTTCACTCAAGGACGAACTTACATAGTATTTTTTTCTTTGCACTTGTCACTCCCAGAAAGTGTCTCGTTCACTTAGGTGTTTCCTTGTTAAATAGCATCTGCCTCCCTCCTGATAGCACATCAGACAGATGAGGAGCGGAACCCACTTGCCACGGCCACTGCCACGACAGCCACTGCCACGACCGCCACGCCTGGGGCAGAGTGGAGCCCATGGCATGTGCTCAGGAAGCATCTGTGTGCACAGATGTCATATGTTCTGGGCACATAATCCCAGAGACGGGGACTAGGAAACTGTACATGTCTATAGCACCTATGTATACATATACAAGTACCTTAGGTGATTCATAAATTCAGGCAAACATCAGAATCAATGCCTTAATCAGCCTCTCCGTGGGTTTTGTCAGCAGAAGCTTCACAAAATGTAAATGAGATCATCTTCTCCTGCTTCCAAAGCCTCCAACAGCCTCCCACTGTGCGAGGGCCTGTGCTTGACCTCTTGGGGTGCTTCACCCTCCAGCCCCTCCCCAAAGTATTTCGGGTGTTCTCTGCACTCGCTGAGCTCTCACACTTGCTACTTGTGCACCAAACATTCCCTCTGCATGGAATTCCCTTCTCCTCTGTGTCCACCTGTATATAGGACATACGTCCATCCTCTGAGACGTGGTCACCAGCCACTTCCCCGGGGAGTGACCCGTTCCCCCCAGCCTTTGTCTCCTGGACTCTTTTAGTCCTCACTTGCTGTCATAGTTCTCCTCCCACAAAACAAAATGCTGTCATAGTTCTCCTCCCACAAAACAAAACAAAACAGAACAAAACGCAGCAGCATCCAGCATGGGTGTGTAGAGGAAAGTTGTAGATGAGATTAAGAATTAGTTGATTATTAGTTAATGATCAAAAGACAAACCTCTATGTGGGTCCTGTTCTTCAAGGAGCCGCATCAAAAGATCCTAGATTTTTTTTTCAACAAAGTTGCTCTCATTCAAAACGTTCATTATTTAGAATCCTTTCACAACCATTTTTTCCTTTTTCTTTCTTTTTCTTTGTTTTTGTTTCTTTGCCCATTGTTTTGGTTCATTGTGAAAGTGCAAACCCTCATCTTAAAAGCACAGGTTTGATATTTGCAAACAGCCGTTTGGAATGATAGCCAACTAAAAACTGTATCATCCTCAACACTCTTCAGGAAAAATAAATTTCATTGGCAATAGCAGGTTATTCTTTGGCCTGCAAATTGTCATATCAAAACTAATAATAGTCTGACCAAGAATGTCCCAACTTCTTTTTACCTATTGTTCATGAACTTAGTGAACTTTTTTTTCTACAGGGAAGTCAAGGGTCAATTCTAAGTGATAAGCAAATTCTTCATAATACAGTTTGTTGTAATTTTTCTCAATAAATTGAACGTCACAGTATCTGAGGCAAGGGTATTCGGTGATGGCTTCTCTTCCAAAATTATCAATTTTTGAAATTTCCATTTGTGACAGTACCATGTAAACCATCCAAACAGACCACACAAATGTCAACCTCCTCCGGTAACTCAGGAACTGCAGGGAGACAGATGTGTAAGCATGTTGGGTTTGCATTTCCAGGCTCTTTTTCAGTGAATCAGGTCACTAGATGGTCCTGAGACATCTAATAAGTGCTTCACATGTCCATTAGTCATCATGAAACCAGTAGTGCTATTTGTGACCAACATTTTCTTCTAAAAAGAAATAAAATACAGCACATCAAAGTGCATGGGGAACGTTTGTTTCATCATTGTAGGTTTATGCTGACTCCCAACGTAAAATGTACTTTTTATTACGGGGCACAGTAAAAACCCAAAAGGATTTCAAAGACATTGGCGAGAGTTTCCATTTGAAAATCTAGTAAACAGAGTAGAAAGATAACTTTTATAGGATGGTAATTTAAAGGCATATAGGGAGCCACGGACAATGTGAACCAAACAAACAGACATCTTCCATCAACCAGAGAAAAACATCTTTTTAAAAGGTAGACATAGAGGAATGAAGTCCAAGTTGACCAGAGGAAATCCAACAGTGCATTATTTTTTCATAAACAGTCTACGAAAGCCATCTCTCATAGCTCTCAATATGCATGTTCATGCTTTTGGGGGGATTTAGCCTCTCCAGTAAGATTCAAGCCTTTAACTTGTAGAATATGGAAATTACCCAGTATTTGACTATTGTAACAGCACCATTTTTTGATTATTTTATTAAGAAAAGATTTTAATCACATCGTCTGAAAATCGGTCACTCTTCAAGGCCCTCGTACAACCAACTGCTTAGTTTATGCAGAGTAACATAAGAACTTTCAATAATAAAAGCTGAGAGCATAGAGTAGGCCAGACGCATCCAAGGTAAGAGAATGGAGAATAATTTTCATTTTCTCATTTTTAACTCATAAATAGCATCCCTTATCCATTATTTATCTATTTTTAATTTTAATTAATAGTCCTGGTCATAATTGCCTAATTTCTATGGCCATAGAAAAAGCAGTCCACACGTAGCTAATAGGACATTTTAATATTTATGAAGTTCAAAGTTTTCTATAAATAAATTCAGACATTATCACCACACCTAAAATTATATTAGAAGATAGATTGAATAACTAATAACAAAGGCATGTGTTCACTGGGAATACACACAACAGAAGTAATAAACACATACATTGCCACTTTGATCAAGTGACTCATGATAAGTGGCTCCTTTCTCAGGGTCATCTCTGGTTATGTGGTTATCAGAAAAAAAAAAAAGAACTACTTTTCCTGGACTCCAGGATTATTGTTATTGTTAATAACTATTTTTAAACCTAAGACAGCACAGTTTTCATACTCCTTGGAGACTATCATCACCTGCTTCCTCCGTTCATCCTAGCAGCATCCTGGATTTGTTTTTGAGGGAGTCATTACACTAAGGGGGGATATAGCAGGTCTGGGGGTTCAAACCCTCACTCCCCCACGCATTTGCTGTGTGGACTCTGTGCACACTGCTTTGCTTCTCTGTTAGTTTGGGTGTCCCCGGGCAGCATGGATCCTGCTACTTCCAGCCTGCTGCACGGGGAAGAAAGCCACCTGTAGCAAGAGAACAACAAGGGGCAAAGAAATGCAGGTTGGAGGCTGGGGCACACTACAGAGGGGAGAGTGAGGAGACGTGGGTGGGTGACGTGGCTCATGGTGGGTCTGTACACATCTTCAGGAGGAGAGCTGGTCACCAGAAAAACCAACCACATGATTAGAACTTTAGGCCAGCCTGACCTCTGGGGAAGGGAGGGGAGGTAGAGATTGAGTGCAACTACATGAACAAGGGTTTAATTAGTCTGCAAAAGGAGACCCCAGTAAAAACTCTGGACATCAAGGCTCAGTGCAGTGGCCTGGTTGGTAAATACACCAATGTACAAGGGAATGGGGTGTCCTCAGTCCACAGGGACAGAAGCTGCTGCCTTTGGGACCCTCCCAGACCTTGCTCTGTGCATCCTTCATTAAACTGTGTGCTTTATAATAAAATGGTAGGCATATGCATAGCACCTTCCTGAGTTCTGTGAATCATTCTAGCATACTACTGAAAGTGAAGTGGGGGTCACAGGAAGTCCCAAATTTGTAACCAGCCAGGAAGACATGCACATGGATTGGGGACACCTAAATTTGTGGCTGGCATCTGAAGTGGGGCCAGCCTTGTGAAGGGCTTTGCCCATAACTTGCAGGTTCTGTGCTAACTCTGGGTAGTCAGCATCAGAACCGAACTGAATTGCAGGTCACCCAGTTGGTGCTGTGGAATTGATTTCAGAGCAGGGGACAATGGTGGCATCTCCTATGACCAGTGTGAGCCATGGTTTCCTCTTCTGTCTAAATGAGAATGATAATGAGAGTGACAACTACATCCTGGGGTTATTGTGGGGATGTTCAGATAATACATGTTAAGTCCTCAGCTGGCCCATAAGTGCTCAGTAAATTAGCCTTTTTTATCCCCATTGTGAGATGAGAACACTGAAGCTCGGAGAGACTAAGTGGCTTACGCAGAACGGTGCAGAACACCGGTGCTCACT
Source organism: Varecia variegata (assembly GCA_028533085.1). Taxonomy (NCBI): domain Eukaryota; kingdom Metazoa; phylum Chordata; class Mammalia; order Primates; family Lemuridae; genus Varecia; species Varecia variegata. The sequence continues at coordinate 4,301,951 of CM052448.1, read as the reverse complement.
CCCATGGAGGGCTTGTTTCCGCCCACACAGTCTGCTTTTCCCATCTACCCAGCCTGTTTCTCTGGTTCTCATTGCATTTTCTAACCAAATGCACTGGAAGTTAATAGAAATTCCTTTTGAATAGACACATAGGATTCAACACGCATCCCCCAGAGGCAGCGGCATTGGTGTGCTTCCGCACGCTTCGGTCTTAATGGCAGTCTTCACACACGGCCTCAAATAGATAAAACCTTGGGTCAGAGTTTCGCCAGGACACCCCAAGGGGAAGACTGGCTTTGGATTATTTATTTTCTTGTACCTGTAAAAGCACATTCATATGCACCAACACACACACAGCCTCATGATGCTTAAAACTCTAAACTGCACAAAAGGAAAAAGAAAGTTGCCAGATTTGTGATCCCAAAACAAACCCCAGGAATGTGAGATGGTTCCGTAACGCAGGCATTTTCCCACAAGCAAGGCTTGCGTTCTCCCCCTCACCTCGTAGAGGACAAATCGAAATGGAAAGACAGGTGAAGAGACGACCGCAGCCTCTGGCAGCGGCTGATTTTAGATGCTTCGCGGGTGCTCATGCCTTGTTTTTCTGAACAGGATCAAATCCTAAGATTTTAAACCCAAACCCTCCAAGAGCACAGCCGCGAGACTCTCAAGGACAAAATGATTATCTCAGATCTCCAGGAACTGAGTGGTGTACGAAACAGCTATGGGCAGGGAAGAGTCACTTGTGGATTTTGATTTTTCCCCCTGCTTCCAAAGAATATAAATTTCTTGCTGGCTTAAGACAGTGGTTTGTAGCAGGATAAATTTGAGCTGAAATCTTTTCCTCCCTCCTCTAAAACGATCGTTTGGGGACCATATTATTTTCTTCACTCTGGTTCTTTGGTTTTTAAAAGTTTCACAGGACATTTTAAGTCATGTGTCTTAGCTCAAAAAAACCACAACTTTTAATTGATGTATATTACCAAAAGGTGTACCATGGAATAGACTCATTTAATTAACACTCAAACACATCTTAACTCTTAAATGGAAAATCAATTTCATATGTTTTCCAGTTTCAAAGTGTTTGCTAAAGTTATATTTCTTATAAAACAGCAATGTTTGAAACAGTTCGCGGGGAGATGCCTGCACATTCCTTCATTTATTCAAATCATAAATATTTATGGGGTGTCAAATAAGTGCCAGGCTATGAGCATGCATTGGTGAGGTCTCCTACCTTCAGAGAGATTACAGAGAGTGGAGGAGAAATGATACCACAAGGAAATGAAAATATAGACATGCATGTGGTGATTAACTGTGAGAAGAGCTACAAAGAAACATAAAGGTTGTGATCACAGAGAACATCAGCAGGCGAGGTCATATTTAGCAGTAAATCAAATTAAGATGCAAACGCAAAGCCTTGTCATTTCCCGGAGTTCACCTGCCTTTTTATTTGACTTGTGAATTCAGTTTCCCCAACACTATGTCCTTTGCCATGAGAACTTGCTAGAGCTGTAACAAATACACATCGCAGACACAATATAACATTACGACGTCTGAGAGGGAGGGTGGAGAAGAAAAACCAGCCTTGATGATTAAGAGCACTCTATAATTCACATGACCTTACTCAAACTGTGTTCATCCCATTAAAAAAACTCTGAAAAGTTAAAAGCACCTGTTCCCCATCACGGGATGGGAGAGCAAAGAGTCCAGGCAGGTAAAGGTGAGCTGGGGTGCACCTGCTAATAAAGAACCAGAACTTACCTTGATGGAAATTTCTGTACCTTAAAAAATACTAACAATTAGGTCCCGGCTGTTAAATGAAATAATTAATATAGCCCACTAGGTAATTAGACTTGTCCCTGGATTCCTTAAGACCAACATCTTTGAAGAGTCCTTGTTACATTTTATTAAACTCAGACAATAGTGCTTTCTAGAACAAAGTGCTTTTCTTTTAGGGATTGTTTTGGTCTTCTTGGGATGCTACAACAAAACACTATTGACTTGCTGGCTTCTAAACAAAAGAAATTTATTTCTCACAGTTCTGTGGGCTGGGAAGTCCAAGATCAAGGTGCCGGCAGATTTGACGTCTGCTGAGTGTTTGTTCCTCAGAGATGGCACCTTCTGTGTCCTCACATGGCAGAAAGGGTGAACAAGCTCCCTCTGTCCTCTTTTATAAAGGCACAAGTCCCCTTCATGAGGGTTTTGCCTCCTAAACCCTCCTTCTCCTGATACTGTTGCATTTAGGGGTTGGGTTTCGACTTATGAATTTTGGGGGAACACAAACGTTCAGAACACAGCAGGGATCTACTCACAAAAGCTGGCGTCCACATCTGGGGGCCACATACTCTGTGTGAGGATTGGTGACATAGTCCTTTATTTCTTTTGTGTGCCCTGATGGCCCCAAACCCTCCAGGATGAGATTCATATTTTGATGGAGTATTTTTCCCTCCCTAGCACTTACAGCAACTGCAATTCATTCGAGGTATTTTTGTTTAATGCAAGTCCCTCCTGGGAGCTGTAAGTCAAAACTGTGCTGGTGCATTTATGGCACTATCCCCATTTCCTAGGATGGAATGTAGTATGTGCTTTCTCTGTATGTGTGTGTGTGTATATAGGCCTAGACATAGATATACATAAAGATAAATATATACATATAGGTATAGGTAAGGATATATACACACACACAGACATATTCAGACAGACAGATTAGATATAGCTGTAGACAATAGATATAGAAAAAGGAAAAGGATATGTATATATATTAGATATAGATATGGACTAGACAAAGGTATAGGGACAGACATAAAGGTGGAGATAAGGACATAGATACGTAAGTATAGACAGATGCATAGACATGCAGGCATACAGATATAGACACAGATTATGTAGACAGTTGCTGGGCAAATGGACGACTGACCACTACACTCATGTATTGATCTCAATTATTCCCTATGACTGATGTTCAATCATAGCACCATTCTTTTCTGGAAGACTCATCATTTTCCAAACCTTTCTTAAAATAGTTCATTTCTTTTGGACCTCAGTAACCCTGTAAGCTCAGGAAGTTGGGCAGGCCTTATAATCTGCGTTTTAAACGTGGGAAGCAGAGGTTTTGTTTTGCCCACATCCACACAGCTAGTAGTGGATGAGCCACCATATAAACACGCAAGTGTTAATTTTAAGCTGTGGATCTATTCTCTTTTTCTAACTTCAACTGGTCCATTTAAGTTTTCAGGCTTGGAATGTATCCTGACCTCACAGAGACCCCACACGGCCTTTCAAACACCCTTTACAACAGTGCACACTTGAAATGATGGGGGTCCCAGCATCGTCACCCCACAGCTTCATTTTCAGACTTATTCACGAACTGGCCTAGGATAGGAACAGGATAAGCTCTTCAAAATTCCATTACTGCAGAAGCGTCAAGTATCAATAGTGTGCTTTGAAAGAAAGAAAAAAAAAAACACCTCAATTTCCAAAAATAGTGCCACAAATGGAGAAAGGAGAAGAGGCTGGTTTCCAAATGACCAAATAACCCTAAAGGCATTCATATATATATATATATATATATATATATATATATATATATATTAATAGTCCCCTCCTACAGTAAAGTATTAAAAATTTTCCCATTTTTAATAGCGAATAACTGCAGCACTAAAGACTTCCGTATTTGTCTAAGTTGTGTGTTCTTTTGGCAGAGTGTGACGCTGCATGCAGGCTTCTGCGCATGGAGACAGAAGCCACCACAGGTTGATGACAGGAAGGGGCTGCCGTGGTGAGAGGCCACCGATCCCCAGGTGACAGGAGGCTGCATCAGAATTAATGGGTGTTGCCTCTGTAAAGAGAATCTTGGGCCCTCGGAGACAAGCTGCAAGGACTGAGCGTTCTCTTGCACTAAAAAGCACGGGTTTGAGTGTTGCCCTCTTGCAAAACACACGGTCTGCAGCCTTACTACATTTGCAAGAGTTGAGCGATTCATCAGTGCTGAGCCCTGCGTGTTCCACGAGGACAGGACACATGGGCCACACTGGCTGTTAACAAGAGGAGACAAGCTCTCAGGCCCTGGGGCCCCTGGGTTTTCACCCTCCTGCACATAGTATGTGCACATCCAAAGTGTGAATACCCTTGCACGTGTGTGATGCATGGTCCTCATGCACTTTCAATTTTAAACGGTGGGAAGTAGGTTAAACCACTGCATTTTGTAATGAAAGCAGCTGGCCTCCTCAATATTTTTTATGAGGTTTATTGGTCATTATTAAATAAACACATCCCTACTCCCTACACATAACCTACTCCTTAGAGCAATGACAAGAGGAGTCCATGTGTCAAGTGGCCAGCTCCCAAATCAGTGGCTCTGGCTGTGCTGGGGGGTTAGTCTGCCATTTAGAGAGGTGCACCCCTTGGATCCTGGCATTCGATATTATCACTATTCACTTTCATTTTTGTTTTTCCTTCGCTTTACTACTGCAGAAGACCAGCACTCCTGTCCCCTATGTCAGAGGGGGCCATGTGACCAGTTCTGACCAAGCAGCTTCACTTTCCAGCCAAAATGCAAACTGCGAATGCTGTTCACCAAGAAAAGCGGAGGAAAAGGTTCAAGAACTAATAACTCACTCTGGTGTGAATTGTTACAGACAGGAGAATGCACACACATAACATTTGCCAACCAACGCTCTTTTGGAGCCAAGTTACTTTAGGAGAAACCTGCATTTGTAACTGAACTGTCTTTGACTACCTGGGCTGCCAGCACAAACTACTCCAGTTGTCTTTCCGTATCCACAGGAATTGGTTCCAGGACCCCCCCACAGATACCAAAATCCATGCATGTTGAAGTCCTTATATAAAATGGTGTGGTATTTTCATATAATCTACATACATCCTCCCGTATATTTGAAATCATCTCTAGATTACTTACAAGACCTAATATAATGCAAATGCATATAAATATTAGGTCATTAAATAGTCTGATTTCTGATTTCAGAAACGTCTCAGAACGTCTCAGAAAATCAGTCTGAAACGTCTGATTTCAAATCAAAAGTATACTTTATTGTATCTCAAACAAGAAGCAACAGAATTCATCAAAGTATGTGCCTAAACTATCGACACAGTTTTGCTATCTTAATGGTAGCTTTTTTATGCCAGTAGCAAAGAAGCCTGGAGAGTGAGTGGCGATGAAATTGTGAAAGGCATTTGCTACAGCTTGTTGAGAATGGAATATTTTTCCTTGCAAGCCTGGAAGAAGTGGTAGTCAGGTGGTGCTAGGTCTGGTGAATACAGTGGAAGACAGAGAGTTTCCAAGTCCAGCTTCTGTAGTTTGAGCAGCTGTTTTTTGCAACATGTGGTATTACAAGAGGACTGGCCTGCCTCTAGTGATCGACCAATCCTGACTGCTTAATTGCAAGCATCCTCATCACTTTATCCAGTTGGCTGCAGTACACATCCGCTGTAATTGATTGACAAGGTTCCACGAAGCTGTAGTGGATAACACCAGCACTGAACCACCAAATAGACATAATTAACTTTTTCTTGATGAATATTCAGTTTTGGACTGTGTTTCAGCACTTCATCTTTATCCAACTATTCTGCCGAATGCTTGCAATTGTCAAAAATAATCCATTTTTCATCACACGTAGCAATATGATGTAGAAATGGTTTGCCTTTATGTCGTGACAGCAAAGAAAGGCAAGCTTCAAGATGATTTCTCTTCTGTCCCTCGTTTAATTCATGTGGAATCCATCTATCCAGCTTCTATAGCTTGCCAATTTGTTTCAAATGGTCCAATATTGTTGGAATAGTAACATCAAACCTTTCTGCTAATTCACAGGTAAGTTGAGATGGATTTGATTTTACTACAGCTTTCAGCTTATCATTATCCACCTTGGTCTCAGGTCGCTCACATGGCTCATTTTCAGGATTAAAATCACCAGAACGGAACTTCTCAAACCATTGACATACTGTGCGTTCATTAGCCACATCCTTCCCAGACACTTCATTGATATTTCAAGCTGTCTGTGCTGCATTGGTTCCACGACAGAACTCATATTCCACAATAACACACATTTTTGACTTATCCAGGGTTTCACAAAAATTGTTCTAAAAAAAATGTGAAAGATAATCACAATCCAAAATGTGCGTTTGAAAAACTGAGGATGTACCTTCACAATAAAAATAAAACAAGAAGTGTCAAAGTGAAATGTCAGAGATAACAACTGTCAACTTAAGGGCATTGGACATTTCATACTTACTAACCTAAAGCATTGTTATACTATATTGTTTAGGGAATACTGATAAGAAAAAAAGTCTAACGTCCAGTACAGACACAACATTTTTAAACGTATTTTCAATCCACGGTTAGTTGAATCCATGGCTACAGAACCCACGGATACAGAGGGCTGACTGCGTAGACTAGGCAGGTTAAACGATGGAATGTTACCTTCTCGTAGCTCTGGAGGCTGGAAGTCTGAAATCAGGGTGCCAGCATCGTTGGGTTCTGGTGAGGGGTCTCTTCCTGGCTCACAGACAGTCTCCTTCTCACTCTGTCTCTTCCTCCTTTTATAAGGCCATCAATCCTAGTAGGTCATGAACTCATTTAACGTGAATTACCTCTTAAAAGCCTTGCCTCCAAATAGAGTCGCATTTGGGGTGAGGGCTTCAGCGTGTGGATTTTGGAGGGACATACCTGAGTCAACAGCACGACCACAGAGCTCTAGGCCTCCCAGCCCTACAGTGTCCTCTCCAGACACACCGGTGAGTGCAAGAATTAGAAATCTATTCAGCCCATCAGAAATGTCTCTGATAAGATTAGAGGGAGATTAGCAAAAGCAAGACACAATTTATGGAGTTGAGTTCGTAACACCTGAGTGACAGGTTTGGCTTTGACAGCTGGAATAAACTGATGTAGGGCTTCTCACACTGCAAACGCCTACGGACGACCTGAGTATCTTGTTAAATGCAGATGTTGAATAGGAGCCTGCAAGTTTGTATTTCTAACCATCTCCCAGGAGATACTTTTGCAACTACAGTGACATTCTCAGTCCTCTTCATGACCCCAGCACTAAAGCTTTTAACATGACAGACTGTCCCACCCCCTGCACCTCTCACCCATAAATTAAATAAATAAATCAACACACAAACAAATTAAGCAGACAACATTGAGAAGGCAGGGGTTGAACACTGAAAAATGTAATGTATTAACCCACCAAAAATACGTGTCTACTGAAGCTTTGATTAGTGTTTATATTTCACTCACTGCTTCAATCACAATTGTAGCTTGGTGACACTTAAATTCCCTCAGAATGGATAAGCAAGCAGAACTGGCTACAACCTGAGTGGAAGGCAAAAACCAGGAGAGAAGCAATAATATTCAATATTAAAAACATGCACCCATGATTTTAATATAATATATTCTTCAAACCATGTTTTCTAAGTGCATGGGCTCGAGTCATCATTAAGGGGTGTGGGTGTGCACGTAGGTGCTGTGCAGACAGCGGGTGGGCGAAGCAGAGGACGGCCACGCTATGCAAACGTGTAGGTCAAGGACAAGACTGAACATTCCTAAGCAGAAAGCAGTACTTTGCTTTCATTTGGGTACCATTTGGAGAAAAAGACTATATTTATTATTTCAACCACCCTTCAGCAGGTATGGATTGAATTCCAATGAAAGTGCACTAAAAAATAAAAAAAAAAAATCAAAAGGAAAAAGGGAGCAAATCTGTCTTTTTTGTTTGGGGGAAAAAATGAACCTAAATACCCACATTCATTTTATTTTCTCCTAACTTACGAAAACAAAGGATGAGATTCTAGTTGTCTATGAATGGGTCCCCCCGATGGGAAGGTTTCTGAGTTGATTCTGCCTAGCAGGTGGGAATGAATGCCAGGGTCCTTCCTGTATGTATCTTTTTTTCCTGATTACTTTCAAGATTTTATGTCTTCTGTGTTTATCACCGTGACTATGATGTAGAAATTGAAATCACACTAGGTGTGGTTTTCTTTGTGTTTACCCTGCTCGAAGTTTCCTGAGCTTCTTGAATGTATGTATTTCCCCAAACGTGGGGAAATTTCAACTATTATTTACACACCATCTTGTTGTTCCTCCTTCTGGGACTCCAACTACCTACAGGCTATACCGCTTGATATTGTCCCACAGGTCCCTGGTCTCCTGTTAATAATTAAATCATTTTCTCTGTTCTTCAGATTGAATAATTTACATTAATGTATATTAAATTCACTGATCTACTGTGCTGTCTCCACTCTGCTGCTAAGCCCATCTGGTGAAACTGTCATTTCAAATATTTTATTTTTAATTCTAAAATTTTTATTTTTACATGACTATTCATTCCTTTAAATTTCTACTTAAATTGACACCAGCTGTTTTCAAGTCCTTGTCTGTTAATTGCAGCATCTTGGTCATGTCAGGGTTAACTGCTTTTTTCTTTTTTCATGAATACAGGTTATGTTTTCTGTTTCTTCACACATCCAATAATTTTTATTTAAAACATCATTGGGGATGATATATTACCTAGACTAGATTTTGTTAACTTACTCAGAAGAGTGTTGATTTTTATTATAGCAAGAAGTTAACTTGGCTGGATTCAAACTCCCACTCTGTGTCTTCTGTTCTGTTTAGCGCCTCAAATGTCAGTTCTTTCAGCCTTATAGCCATTGCTTTCCAGGGGCTCCCCTGGGGTCTCTCTTATGTATACACACTTCAGAGATCAACCAAAAATCTGGGCAGATTTTACAGGAAAATCAAAGCTCCCTCCCTGTTCCATTTATGGATCCCACATCTTCACTTTTCTTTCTTTTTATTTTTTTTAATTTCAGAATATTACAGGGATACAAATGTTTAGGTTACATATGTTGCCTTTTCCCCACCCGAGTCAGAGCTACAAGCATGTCCACCCCCAGACAGTAGCACCACACCCATTAGGTGTGAATATTCCCATCCCCTCTTCCCCCTCCCACCTGCCTCACACCTGATGAATGTTACTACCATATGTACACATAAGCATTGATCAATTAGTGCCAAAACAGATGGAAAACCATACCATGCTCACGGATCGGCACAATCAACACTGTTAAAATGTCTATACTACCCAAAGTGATCTACAGATTCACTTTCTAACCACTCTGGACATCCTGACTTTCATCCTTACATTTCTCAAACCCAGTAAGACTGTAGCCTTCCTCTTCATTTTCATCTGCCTTGCACCACATGGATTAGGGTATACTTTTAGGGTAAATATCAAATGCATGTCACTTTCACCAAATTGTAGTGCCTCTCTCTCAAGGGTTAACTCCTCTTCAATTTCTGCCTGTTTATGGTGTAAAGTACCATCAAATAGAAGGTGATTTTAAAATGTTTTATTTAGAATTTATAATTGTTATCTATGAGAGGATTAGTCCAAAACATGCTATTCTTTTACTGCCATAATAGTAAAGCTGTTAGTGCTATTTTTAACAGCTTTACTGAGATATAATGACATATAAGATATAGATATTCAAAGTATATAATTTGATATGTATTTTTTATATTTATGTCAATAGGCATATACTCATGGGCATATATACATGAAATTATCACCATAATCAAGACGATGAACAGATCTGTCACTACCAAAAATGCTAGTGCACTTTAAAAAATAATTTGATACTATACATAAAGAACATTGCAACATTTATTTCCCTCAACACAATAATCCAAACTCTATGAATTTGTAGTAAGGTAATACATTTATATATGGTTATATGTTTTCCACACAAAAATATCTATTACTGAGTTCATTATAAAAGTAAAAAACTGTAAGTGACCTAAATATCTAAAAAAGTAAGGAAGAAGCCAAGACAAGCATGCCATAGCCACAAGGTGGAAAGTTATGGAGCCATTAAAAGCACATTTAAAAGTAATTTGGAATAACATGGCCATACTATATTATTAAAATGCATGGATAAAAGGCTAAGAAAAAGTAGAACATAGATTTGACAGAGTCTTCATTTGACTTGGGTAACTTTTGGTGAACTCTGAAATCTTACTTTGTTGGCATTTTCTACCATGTCTACGATAAAAATACATTAGTTTAATAGTCAGAAAATTTTATTTTCTTTGGGAAAAAAAAATCTTGTCTTCATTCCAATTCTTCTATAATCCTTAGAAAATAATTCATTTCCATATGCCATCTGAATATCGACATATCCTGAAGAGATTTTTCTGTTATAGAGCAATGATCAAAGTCTTTTGAGTCATAATCCCAAGGTCAGGATGTTGCCTCTAACCTTTAAACGAACCAAATGGCCATTGACTGGCCATTTCTTTTCCCTGATTTTCATTTTCTCTATCTGTACAAGGGCAATAATAATATTTGTTTGAGAAAAGACCAAGCGTAACAAGAGAGAAAGTGGTTTCAAATAGCAACATACTCATAAGTGCTAATTATGTTGCCAGGATAAATACTTGTGGGATTTTTAGATACATAGTTTCTCATCCTTAACCTGGTCCTTTCACCAAAGACATATAGGTCATTAGGCTTCTTTGGAGATCATGGCTGAACCATTTTTTTTTTTTTTTTTACAAGCATTTGGCTAACGACCTAAGCACAGAGGATTGGCAGAGCAAATTTTTTTTTTTTTTTTTAGATACCCAGTTGTTTATCCAGGGAAGTTACTTTGAAATATGTCTTAACTGCATATATTCTCCTGTTATTCTTGCTCTTTTCCTTTGCATAATTTCTCATCCTTTCAGAATCACAAAAAAAGCAATTTTCCCACTGCTATTTTTGGGGTGAATTTAAGGTTCTTTGCAAGAAGAAATAATCTTTCTTCCCCCACTCCCACCAGCAGCCAAGTGCCCGTAATTCAGTTCAGTAAGTTCTCTTTTATTCACACGCATCGATTATTCCTTCAAAAACAAAATAATTTCCACTCAAAGCCTTTCATCTGTTGATCTCAGCACTTCAGAAACTAATTAATCTCCACAATATGCCTGGTTCAGCATTATCCCTTTTGTTTTCAGATGAGCAAACAAACACTATGAAATTAAGCAGATCGCTCAAGGTCAAACAGCACGTCAACATCTGAGCCCAATTTGAACTCAGAATCCCACAGTTTCATGTTCAAGGCTTGGAACACGAGTGCCCTGTTTGGAGCGTTTGAGATGCATAGTCCTGGATGTCTACATCACAGGCTGCTGTGCACATTGCTAAGATGCAGTAACAATCTAGTACCGTCTTCTAAACAGTTTCCACAGTGAAACTGCTTTCCAAGATTCTTGTTGGAAACGTTAACAGGCTACCTCTCCCACTTTTTTTCTTCTTTCCTTGCATAGGGAGATCATAATTCCCAGTTTGTCTGGGACAGTTATGAACATCCTGTTATGCTGGTACCTTAGTTATGGAAATGATCCCTCTTGTACTTTCAGTGGTGTTCCAGCTTAAATGACGAATCCACTCGTCCCCCGTAAAACCTCCGCACCTCTAATGCAACATGACGAGGTAAGTAAACTATGGCCATTCCCTTCCCCAAACCCAGAGCTCTGGAAAGAGGACAGTGTTGTATATTCAAAGACACGGTGAGCAGAGACTATGAGAAATAAGAAGAAAGCCGGAGAGGATGGAAGGAATTGAATAGATGGAGGTTTGCAGAAGCAGTGAATTCTGAGAGAGGCGAGATACCCCAAGATTAAAAGAGAACTGAGAAACTGAGATGGGTGTGGGGCTTTCAGTGGGTCTATTAAAGATTTGAAAACACATGGAACATCCAAGCATTAACAAAGATTCCTTATTCAAGGTGAGGCACAGAATTAGCGGAGTGGTCCCTTTGCAAATGGACTGGCAGAGTTTGAGGAATAAGTATTCCAGTAATGCCCACGGTATCGCAAAGACCAGCAGTCCTTCCCTACATCCCAAGCATTCATAAACCCTGCTGATGAATGTCTATATCCTACACAAGAGGGTGACAATGTCCATTCCATTCTCCATAAGCATTGTTGTGACTGAGTCTCTTAAAACCCTGGCGACAGGACGTTCGAAGTCATTTAATCTGATTTGGAAAAATGAAATAATGCAGCCTTTCTGCATCGACGTACGGAAGGATAAAATTCATACCAACTCCATTAGTCAAAAAGCAAACTGCGTTTGGCTGCAAAACATACTCACGGTGAAAGCCTCGCAAACACACATTTCAAAGAAAAACGTAAGTGAGAAAGAGTGCTCAGTTTACTCTCCTGTCCCTGCTCGGTTGTGTCCTGGGCTACAGCTCCACATCCCTTAAAGACACAAGTCAGGAGTCGCAAGCCTGATTTAGCGAGCACCTTGAAGCGAGCAATTATGAAAAGCCTCCGGACCACACTGTTCATCCATGGCGGAAGAAAATGGGTCATGTGGTTTATCCCCCATCTGGTGTTTCATCCTATAAAAAATATGCCCCGTGACGTGTAACTTCAATTGTGCATATATTTACTAAAGTGTAAACGACTAATTTATTATCCAATTTTCTTGTCAATTTGAGGGATGTTTTTTAATCTGTGCAAAGGAAGGCGGGAATTTAGCGTACGATCTAGTTCTCAAGGTCCCAATGTGGAGTGCCCCCGAGTATTTATGGAATATCAGCCGCTCTGAATCACCGTCTGCATCCCATTAGGGGAGTCTGTTAGTCCTAGGAAGAGCTTCTTCAGTGCTGGGAGCAGAGCAGAGGGATGTTACCAAACTCCATCAGGATCATAGGATTTGACTTTACAGAGAACATAGACTATGAGGACATTTAGCTTTAACTTTGCTTTTTTTTTTTTTTCCTTTATACAAATGGAAATAGTAATGCTTATTCCAGGAGTACAAACAGATAATATGGAATCTGTTACCTCTTGGTTTCTCCATAAAATTGTATTATGATTAGTAAATTGTAGGATGTGATGTATTTAAGGTACTCTATGGTCCAGAAAGAATTATCTAGAAATACTGTGTAAATATTCTTCTTCCTACATATGCTTCTTTGAAATTCAATAAAAATGAAATAAGACTCAGTGTCTTCTTGTAAGTTAAAACAGTTGCAAACATCTTAAACACGTACAGATAACTAGTAAAAGACTGCCTGGGCTCACGAATTTAAAAAACAGTCTTTTCAAAGACAACGATTTAGAGGTCTTTCACCTTAGCTCTTCACCCAGGACACAGGACAGAGTCAACATGGGCACAATCGTCCTTGTCAACGCTGTGAATTACTGAAGAAGGATTATCTCCCATGGCTTCTTCTTATTACAGACCAGGAACTTGGGCTCCTTCTCCACGTAGAAAAAATCCTACTTATTCCTCAAAAGCTTTTACAGCCCCTGAGCAACCTTGCCTGACTTTTTCTGAAAGAATTATTCACTCTCTCCTCCGCACTGCCAAAACATTTTGTACATGCATTTATTAGAGCACATTGTAATGAGAGCAATATATATGTTTGTTTTCCCTCACTGCAGTGTGAGCTCTTCCAGGACAGCAGGGGTATTTTATTTGTTATTAAAAAATCTAGGAATTGTACTTCATCTTCTCCTTCCCCCTGCTCCCCGCCCAACCATCTGGTCCATAAATAAGTTGCGCCGAAACATACCAGCCGACAGCACTTTCTTTCCATGTCTATCCCCTTCTATCAAGGCATTATAACCTCTCTCTGGGACAATGAACTTTTTTTCCTTGCATGTTTGCCCTCCTGCAAGCCACCTGTCCGTAGCAGACAGAGTGATCTTTTAAAAGTGTAAATCAAGTCATGATGCTCTCCTGCTTAAAACGTGCAGTGGCTTTCCATGGAACCTAGAATGAAACCCAAACTTCTTGCAGCCTTGCGAGGCCAATTTCAGTGGTTCTCAACTGAGGATACATTTTGTCACATTTGGAGGGGACATTTGGCAATATCTGGATGCATTATTGTTGTCACAACTGGGGGAGTGCAGTGCACTGGTGTCTAGTGAATGGGCACCGGGATGCCACTGAACATCCTACCATGCACACGACAGCCTCCCGCTGCAGAGCGCTACCTGGCTTCTGAGGTCAACCACGCCAAGGCTGAGAAACCTGCCCCATGAGACACCTCCCAGCTACTCACCTCCCAACTTCATCTCATGCTGCTGCTCTCCCTGTCATCCACTGTCCTTCTTGGTTCCAGAAGTACTCCAGGTCTGTTACTACCCCAGGACCTTTGCACTAACTGTTCCATCTGCTCTGAACGTCCCCCTGGTATTTATATGTGCTCCCTCTTTATTATGCAGATTTCAGGTTAAGGGTCATTTCTTTATAAAAGCCACCTCTTACCCCCTAAGCTTAAGGACCCACTAGCCACTCACTGTCGTGCAAATTTTAATCCATAGCTTATTTAAATCATAATTGAAATCCTAACCATCTGATATGTTCTTTGCATGCTTGTTTGTTTTGCCACTCCCTAAATTATAATTTCCAGAAGGGCAGAGGCTGTTTCTGTTTTGTTCTCTGTTTTATTCCCCAGAAACTAAAACAGAGCCTGGCATCTTTAAGTCATTCAATACAGTTCTTGAAAAATATTAATGCATTCATTAATAAATAATTGGCTCAAAGTAAAACATTAGGTACCGGCACTGCCCCTCGGTTCAGGACTATGACCACAACTCCACTCAAGTTGAGGATTTGGGGAAGAGGGCAGATTTTGACTTTCTACCTCCGAGCCAGAAAATAATTAGAATGGCACCTCTAAGAAATAAATGGAAAGATTTGGGTTTATGGATATGTAAATGCATCCGATGCACATGCATAAATAGAAACACTAATGTATGCACCCATAAAGTGCCAACAGTAACTGCAAACCTTCTAATTAATGGATTAGCATCCACTTAGAGAACAACAGTGCAGACACTGCTTTCAGCTGGGGCTTCTCTCGGGCATCCCTCATTTCACAGCCGTGAAAAAAGATGGGGCTCCAACTGAGAGCCATTGAGCCCAAATACACCCTACCTGGCCTTCCTGATGGCTTGCAAGTCATCAGCGGCCCGACATTTCACCAGCCTTGTTGCATTTCTGCTGGAAATGTTGAGACAGTGACTCAGATGGCATACGTAGCCCTCACAGGTACAAATCCCACGATCCCACAGCCTGGGAAGGCAGCATCAATTTTTATTCCAAGCCTTACTGGTCCACAGCCTGATTTCTCCTGGGTGCAGCCTCAGGTCTTCGCGTCCCTGAGCCTCTGGCCTATGTTCATTTGTTTGGCTGCTATAACCTGAGCGGAATTTTTGAGCAGCGTGGATGGCCATCATTGGTTAGCACCGAGAGAAACCTATCTCCTGTTTACTTTTGCCAAACAATTTCAGATGCTTGTTAATCTTCCACCCTCCTACCCTAGCGTCAGTAGAGGAATCCAAGATCAAAACATCACAGGTTCTTAGCAGAGTAATTGCCCCAAGCGGGCCTTCATTTTGGAGTCACGAGAATCAAACTACAGAGGGGGTGGGAGTGAAGAAATCTTATATTTCAAAACCCAGGCGCCTGCTTTCATGATGATGCACTTAATGATCTCATTTTCCTGAGCACTATTAAGGAAAAAAATAAGATGTGGTTTAATGATTGAAAAGTCTTTTAAACAACAGACAAAAGGTATTGGTGATAATCCAGGGATGGGCAGGCTGACGTGACGACACCTGTGCACTGTGTTTGCGGAGTCCTGTGTGCATCCGCACGTGTTCTTTTATCGTCCTCTCCTCCCTCCTGCCAGCACCCACAGGAACAGAAAAACGCCAGGAGTGAGGCAATCAATCCCCCATCTCAACCTCTGCAGTGTGCACATTCTGGGAGTCCCCCTGTGATCTGAAAGTGCTAATGGGCACCCCTGCAGCAGTCTGAACCCTTTTGGTGGCAACTGGCAAAAAATGCAAAGCCAAAGCTGGCTTAAAAGAAAAAAAAAAAAGGGCGGGGGGAATTTACTATTAACAGTTCAGGTAGTTGAACAGCTTAAGGCTATATCGAGGGAGTCAGGCTTGGCTGGATCCAGGGACTGTTCAAGTGATGTCAGTGGCCAACATCTCCCCAACCCTCCCTCCCTCTGCACCTGCCAGCTGTAGTAACCAGCATTCTACCCTCTGCTTCTATGAGTTTGACTGTTTGAGATCCCACATGCAGGGGAGATGGTGTAGGATACGTTTCTGTGTCTGGCTTATCTCATTTAGTATAACATCTTCCAGGTTCATCCATGTTACTGCAAATGACAGGATTTCTTCCCTTTTTAAGGCTGAATAGTATTCCATTGTGTACATATACCACAGGATAAATACGTACAATTTTTATTTGTAAATTTAAAAAATAAATCTTTAGAATCGCCATTAAAGGATGCCATTGAGCCTTGGTTTCATCTCTCCCTCAGTTCTGCCCTCCTCCTTGCTCTCCAGGAGTGTGTATGTTTCATTTTCAGGCTCCACCTCGTGCCAAAAGGGCTGCAAGAAGCTTCAGACCTACATCCTTCCCGAGTTCAAGTAAATTTTCAAAATCCAACAGACTTCATGTCCCTGGCTCTGGTCGGTACACATGCTCAGCTTTCAACAGCTTTCATGGCAACCGGGGTACACACTGCTCCAACCAGCCGGGTGTAAGTCACATGCCCCCTCCCTGCAGGCTGAGACAGAGGCAGCTCTATCCCCAAAGTACAAGGACCGATATGGTGAGCAGTGATCCCTGGAAGAAAACTAGGCACGTTTCTGATATAGACGTAGGAGGATGGATTCTGGGCTGCAGAACTGGCAAGTGCCAACTCTCCACCCTCACAACAAACATGACTTACTCTCAGGGAAAACAGAATCCCAAGTGAGGTTAAAAATATAATAATCAGGCAGCCTAAAACAGCTGAGCGGTGCTGGATCTTCCTTTGTTTCACATGACCTTGAGCTGGTGGCTGTTTTACGAGCCTGTAAGCAGATTTATCAGCCCAAATATCTTGAATTTAAGTTGATGCTAATGGCTTTCTTTTTTACACCTCCCTCTTTCAAAAAGGAATTTTCCTCATCAAGTCCTTTTTATATCTGGGGTGGATCTTCCCTCGCAAGCAAGACTTGCATCTCCCAACCCACGGCATGTAAATAGAAGTCAAGTTGCATGGTGACAGCAATATTCCAACGAGGACAAGAACAAGCACTGAGTGTTCTGAGTGGATTCCAAAATAGCACTGGGGAAGAATGCAGCTTAACTCCATTTTCCTCCATTGAAGACTACGGCTGTGGATCCTTGCAAGAGGGGCATGCCGTGATACAGGCTGTTACTGAACGCCAATGGTTGAACGTACAAGAACTCCCTATTCTCAGGACCAACTCTTCATCCTTCAGGGTCACTAACCCTCAAAGGCACGGGTTTTGGGTGGTCAAAAATGAACCTTGACTCTACCAACCCTCCAATCACTTCCCTTTGCACCTCCAACGAAGTCCAATTTCCTCTCCAGAACCTGTCCCCCCATCACACGGCCCCCATATACTTCTTGAGCTGCTTCTTTGTGCAATCTGCCACCACTCTAACCTCTCTCTTCACTTTTCAACCAGAGAGATTCTTTATTCTCGCAGCTCCTCAAACAATCCAACATCTTTCCAACTCTCTGACCGTCTCACCGCCAACACGACCCTTCCTCCCACCTCCATCTGGCCCCTCAGTCTTCTCACGCACAGCTTGTAGACTTTTCTGTTCCAATATCAGCTCCTCGGGGAATCTTTGTGGACCTCCCTCTATAAACGATTCCATCCCCCTCAAATAGTCATTCGACAAATAGTGGCTCAGTTCCTACTCTGTGACAGACACTATTTTGGCAACTGGAGATATTGAAAGAACTTCTTGTTTCTGTCTTTGTGACGCCTGAGTTTCTTACACAGACATCTTGCAACCTACAACTGCTCTATTCATTTGTCCATTTATTGGTGGTGGTTGTTTTCCTACCCTCCCCGCTGAATGTGAGCTCCGTCAACGCAGGAATTGTGTTTGGTATGTTGTCACCACTGGGACTGAGCAGATGTTCAGCAATTTTTAGTTGAATGAAGGGAGAAGGGCTCAGATGCGCTCACACCAATATACAACAAGCATAGTATGAAATAATGTCAGTGGTTAAGGAAAGGCCCACACAAGAATGTACAAATTACTTCTGTGGGTATTGGTTTGCTCAGCCAAAATGCCCTGCCCAAATGAGGCTGCAGTAACTTTGACCTACAACCGTGAGGACAAAGACAGCAGTGCGAATCTTCAACGTTGTTCTTAAACGGGATTCCCATGAGGAGCTGTGGGAGGCCGTCCCATAAAAAGATCGCATTGGCTCACTCTTCCCCAAGCTAGCATCTCAGCCACCTGGTACGAGAGCCTGATATTTTACAGCAAGGGAATCATTTGCTTAGCTTGTTGCTAATTACGCTTTGAAGACTTGTGATACATGAGTCAGTGTGCTAAGCACTTTCTGTGCATGATCTCGCCAAGTTCTCACAACAATGGCATGAGGAAGGTTTATTATTATCCCCATTTTAAAGATGGGGAAACCAAGGCAAGAGAGGTCAAGCAACATACCACAGCACAGCCGGTGTGTGGCAGAGGCAAGATCTGAATCCAGGCCCATGTGATTAACCACCATGCAAACTGTCCTTCCTAATCTCCGCTATTGAAATGTGGAAAAGCTTGGCTTAACCAGCATCACTCCCTCGATCTTGTCCACACCATGAGCCATATCCCCATGGCCATACCCTTGCTATGGTGGAATATCACCCATCTGTAAACGTTGTAGAGTGAATGCAAGTTTGAAAACCTTTGGAAGAGCAAGTTTTGGCAAGGGGAAAAGAAGAGAATTCGTAGATGTTAAACAGAAAGGGGGTGCTGCCCAAAGGGAGTGAGAAAGACGTACTTGGGCGTGGCTATCACTTACTTGGAAATGGTGCAGTCTCTGCGTATGAGTTTATTAAGAGCGGCTGCCTGGTACCCGCCCCTGCAGACTAGTTCTAAGGGAAAAACATATTTTGGTTAGAAAACAAGCATCCCAGGTCATGGGCTGAACAAGAGCTACACGGTGTTACGTGGGAACCATGGGCTGTATCAGATCATGGGAGCCGCAAAGCTGGCTGCCTCGGTCTTTAATTAAAGTGCCACATCCAAGCACTCTGAGATCAAGGCACTTACAAACTTGTCCACACGCTTACAAAGAGGCCTGGAAGATGAAATCCTTCATTTGTTCCTTCAAAGAAATAATTCTGGGATTGCATAACTAGATGAATGCAATGACCTCTCAAGCCCGTTTACCCTGAGAGTCTATAAGACGGTGTAGAAGTAATTGTGTAAGCTCCATATTTTTCAACGCCCGCTCTTGAGAAACCCTGTACAACGCATGTTAGATATAAAAGAAATATGCTGAAGCCTTCTGGGAAGGAGAAAAATGGAAGACAGAATTAAAGTAAGAATGACATTGCTCCGTGCCACCCTGGCAAACACCAGCTCAATCGGAATGCATGGTGGGGGGGCGGGCAGGGAGAAATGCAATTTTACTGCAATATTTGTATATTATTTTTATCTTCCTCCACAAACAAGATGATGATTGGATTCAAATCACATTTCAAACAGGATTCATTGCTGAAATGTCAAAAATGAGGTAGCACTCAACTCTTGCAAAACCTTGAAATCTGTTCCATAAAAGGCAATTTCAGCATAAAGCACGGTTAACCTTGAATAGTTAGATTAATGATCCGGCACCTTTCTACTGAGCGCCGATGAATAAACAAAACTCTACAAGCAAATTTAGCAATATCTGAGGAGAAGAAAAGCAAAACCAATCAAGAGAGATGAATGGCAGTGAAACAGAAACATTTTGGGGTAGGAAGAGGGTGAGAGCAGTAAATGTACTGCAGAGGATGAAAAATCATTTTTTTCCCCTTAAAATTCCCACACCATAGAGTATCCATTATGCTTTAAAAAAACAAAACAAAACAAAACAACAAAACCCAGATTCCACCTTCCCTTAGCAATTGCTGTACTTTGACAATCAGTTTAAAATTTTGCTTGTAACCACTTAACTTTTCTCGTGTGTTGTGTTGTTGTTCTAGAAGGGGCATGGAGCATCCGTGACTTGGTCTTGTCCTGACCAAATAAAAGCAGCAAGATGGAAAATCAAACTGTACTATTGTGCAGACAGTCTCCGGACAGGAAGAAAAGACACAGTCGTGCTTTTGTGTCCCCAGGACCACATGGCGTCCTGTGTAGGGTGTCTGACAAAGAGGAAAGTCAAATGACACCACGTTTAAAAGATTCAGCTTTAGTGTAGCTGCGGCCATAACGTCGCTCGGGTCTGAAATCTGCTTTACCCAGGCAGCCATAAAAGCCTTCCTTTAAAAAGAAGAAAAGCCAGACCTTCTCGGAAAATTAACCGAAATTGTGGGAGTGAAGCCCATACCATGCCCTTCTTTGGGAGAAAGCAAGAGCATCTGCTAGCACCCGTCAGCAAGGGACTGGGCAACCTTAACGAGGTTCTCGGGCACCAGGTGACCAGTTCTCCCGCTCACCGGCGGGATTTAGCCCCCTCTGCAGCTGAGCCCCCAGCCGGCCACGGCATAACACTGACCCGTCAGGATTTAGACCCTTCCCAGCCCAGGTGCGTCTTCTCCTGCTTCAGGTAATACCGTTTGTCGATGGGCCTGGGAGCGCAGAGCATTTTCACATCCTTGACTAAAGCAAGGCCCAGAGCTGGCACAACCTCCTCAAGGCCACACCACTCATTAGGCGGAGGATGGAGATCTACGGACACCAAATCTGTCCACTTCGTTATTAAATAGTCCTCAACGCTGTGCCTTTCCCACTCTGCAGGAGGAAGTGCAACAAAGCAATGTATGCACTTTCCTCCTCTTCTTCCTCAATGGGAAATGGGATTTCCTGTGGCTGCAGGCCCCGTGCTATGTTTTAGGACCGGGCTCCGCAAACTACGCTTTCAGGCCACTGGCCCACGGCCTGCTTCTTGTGCAACCCACAGGCTCAGAATGGCTCTTACGATTTTGAATCATTGGGGGAAAAAAATAATCACAAGAATACTAGTCAAGGACACGTGAAAATGATGTGAGGTTCAAACGTCAGCACCTGTAAATAAACTTTTATTTGAACACAGCCACACCCATCTGTTTCTGTATCGTCTAAGGCCACTTGCACGCTGCAAAGGCAGAGTTGAGCAGCAACAGAGATCTTGTGGCCCACAAGCCTGGAACATTCCCTATCCGCCCTTTAGAGGCAAAGCTTGCAGAGCCCTGCTCTAGGAGAGAGCAAAGCACGGAGCAGACGTGTTCTCTGCCCTCACCCCTCTCCTGAAGTTGTCACCATCAGGCCCCTTCCGGCACCGAGACAGGCTCACATGTCTCCCATGCCGTGAACCCTCTCTTGCTCTCACATCCACGGCTGTCCGCTCTTCTGAGATCTCTCCTTTCTTTCACAGCAAAGCTTGGTGGAACTGACTGTCTTTCTCACCTTCCATTCGCTCCTCAAACCCATCGCCCTCTGGCTTCTGCCCACTCTCAGGATTACAGCATCATCAAGACATTTGCTTTTGGTGGCTAAATCCAGTGGCCCATCTCCGCATCCCTGTGTGGCTGCACCTGTGTGAACCATGTGACCCGAATGATCCTTCTGGTCTTACAAGTGTTCTTTCCTTGGCATGCATCACTCAACCCTGCCCTGCTTTCCTCCTCCCCCTCTGCTCACACTCAGTGTTTGGAGAGGGTTCTTTTCCCACCCTCCTATGAACTCTGAATTTCCCCAGCCTTCTCGTCTGGGTAGGGTGACCGCAGAGTTTGCTGTCCAACTGGGCCACAGGAAAGGGAAAGGGAGTGAGGACTACTAGAAGTTATGCTGGAGCGACAGGCGTGATGCTGGTTTACTGGGATGTGTGTGGCCACCCTAACTCTTGACCACCACATCTTCTCACTCAGCCTCTCTCCCAGGGAAGCATCGTTCATTCTCACGGCTTCAACACGCCACTGTGGCGGCTTCTCCATCAGATACCTACATGCGCATCTCTGCTGAGTCTCCTGCAGCTGAGGGCCCCAACCCCCTGGAGGTCATGGCTGGGTACCAGTCTGTGGCCTGTTAGGAAATGGGCCACCCATCGCCGCCTGAGCTCTGCACTACCACCCCCCAACCCAGGACACTGCAGCCCCCACCCTCAGTCCATGGAAAAATTGTCTTCCATGAAACGGTCCCTGGTACCAAAAAGGTTGGGGACTGCTGTCCTACAGGAGCCAAAAACTCAACACTTCCAAAATGAGCTCAACATCTTTCTCTTCGAACCTATTCTGTATTTTCGGCAAGTCACCTCCACTCACTCGGATACCCAGCTGACAAACCTGGGCGTCGCCCTCCCTCTGCCTCTGTCCCGACACACAGTCGCCAGTTCTTCCCATCCGCCGTGGGAAAGGCTCCCTCTGCATCTGGCTATTTCCTTCATTGCTTCTCTCCTTTCCCAGTCGATGCTCTCTCAGCAAGGTCAATGTCACTGATTCCACCCTTGCCCCCTTCCTTCCATTGTGCCCACCCTCTCACCCCCGCCTGTGAACCCGTTCTGCACACTCTAGGAAGAGAAATACCCTAAAGATCCATTCTAGAGACCCATTATACATATGATCATTGCAGATCGCGATTATGGCAGCGAGGGAAAATAAAGAGGTTGCTGAGATCGTGCACGATGTGGGGGCTACTTACTGTAATCAGAGCGACCAAGGACGGCCCTTCTGCGGGGTGACATTTGGGCTGCGCTCTGAGCCGACCCATCAGGAAGCGCATTCCAGGACTGGGGAACAGCCACTGCAAAGGCTCTGAGGCAGTGCGTAGCTCACAAATGGGAGAGTGTGTGCAAACTGCCACACCAGCCGATGGCCCAACTGGAAGACACCGTGTGTACTCACTCTGATGCTCTTGCTGTGACAAGTTGGAACAGGACACCAAGACCAACGTGAGGGACTGCAATTCCAACCTTTCTCAACAACCTCGATGGGACTCACTTTAATCGTGCCAACAGGCACATGCAGAAACATGCCTGGGGAGTCAGTGGGAAGGATGACGGCACCAGGGATGCAGGGTCTGGGTCGCCGTCTCCCCAGTGGGCCTGGGAGCATGGCACCCCAGCCTCCGAGTGAGGTGAAAGGTGAGCACAGGAGGGGGGCGCTGCCAGCTGCGCCTGAGCGCGTGGCAGATGGAGCTCAAGGCTGCAGGGAACTGGGGCGCGGACAAACATCTGCCGCTGGCAGCCCTCCTCCCAAACAATCGCAGCTCTGGTGGCCGCGCCTCCAGCCCCATCTTGATAAATGAGCCATCATCTCGGATGGAGGCAGGGTGGACCCCTCTTTCTAAACACCCACGGCCCACCAGGGGTGAGAGAAGACCAGAGGACACAGAGAAAGAACACCTGACTACCCGCATCCGTTTTTAAAGGGTGAGGAAGCACCGAGGTTAGTGACAACACACAGGACACGCCTGGGAGCAGGAATCATCTTTGCACGGCGTCTCTCGGAGCCAGGCAGGGTTTCCCCAACTCAACTGGAAGCAGAGAGGCCAAAGCTTCCAGGCGCCGGGAATCCAGGCCGGGGACGCCTCATTCTATTACGTGTGGCCTAGCACTCCATTACCGCCTCTGTATAAAATTACATTCCTGATTAAAATTTCAGTGCCAAACATTTTATATGATTACAGACAGAAAGTCAAAATTTGCATTTAAATAGACATATTAAAAACACTCTGCAGAGGGGAGGACAGCAAAGCAATCCTGAGGAGTCTTTTAGGAGAGGGTGAGGCTCTCTTTGAGGGTTTTCCCATTTCTGTCGACCCCAGAGCCTGACCCTTCCCCAAGGCCGCTGGAGTGGGTGTTGTTCTAGATTCTGCTCAGCAGGGACCGTGAGATTCTCCGTAGCCAAGACCTGCCAGGGCCCACGGCCACTAGCTCCATCAACGAATGCGCATTCCTTCTGTGTTGGGTTAGCATCCCCTAAAAATTCACGACCCCCCAGGACCTCAGAACTTGAGGGTCTATACAGATGCAATCAAGCTAAGATACGGTCATACTGGATTAGGGTGGGTCCTAAATCCAGTGACTGGTGTCTTCATAAGAGGAGGGAAATTTGGAGACACACCGGGAAGGCCAGGTGACAGCCCAGCAGAGATTAGAGTGATGCATCCATAAACCAAGGATGCCAGAGATTCCGAACGACCACCAGAGGCTTGAAGGAGGCGAGGAAGAATTCTTCCCCGGGTCCTTCGGAGGGAGCGTGGCTCTGCTCACACCCTGATTTCAGACTTCTAGCCTCCGGAACTGTGAAAACATAAATTTCTGTTGTTTTAAGCCAAGTTTGTAACATTTCTTATTGTAGCCCTAGGAAACTAATACCGTGCTCACGAAACCATTACGTTGGGCTCCAAGCCAAGGACTGGTGGCTTCACAAGAAGAGGGAAATTTGGACACAGAGGGGAGATGATGAGAGGTGACACACAGAGGAGGAGGCCAGGGGATGACGGACGCAGAGACTGGAGTAACGTGGCCGTGAGCCGAGGAATGCCAAGGAATGCCGGTAGCCACCAGAAACGGGAAAAGGCAAAGGATTCTCCCCTGGAGCCTTCAGAGACAACACGGCCCTGCCAACACCTCCAGAACTGTGACAGAATAAATTTCTAGTGGGCTTTTTTTTTTTTTTTTTAAGCCACCTCGTTTCTGATACTTTGCTGGGGCAGCCCTGGCAAGCAAACACGCCTGCCCCCGAAACGCCAGGTCCCAGGGTGGGGAGCAAGAATGACAGCGCCACCGGTGCCACAGAGCCTGGCATCTGGGAGGAGAGAGAAACCACTCAGATATTGATATAAAATTGCCCCTGGGATAAGTGTATATGGGACGTCATCCTAACAGGGGAACTCATGACAGAGGGGGCTTGGTTTGCTCGGAGAAGTCACAAGAGGCAACTGAGCTCAAAGAGGAAGACAGAGTCATATGGAACAAAGGGGAGGCAGGAGCTGGGGGTGGCAGGGCGGTCGGAAGAGGAAGCCACGTCCACTGGTCCCAGCACTGGCGCACCTGCTGCTGCCCCAAACCACAGACAGGTGTCTGCAGGACAATGTGCCCCTAGGCCCCGGCCAGGGAGGGGCTGTGTCCTCAGTGTTTGATGGACATCCTTTGTGTTGAGATTCTGGAAACCTCTGGCTACTGATTCCAGCTCTGCCACAAACCAGAGCCGGGTGACCTTGGGTTAATCAACGGTCCTCAGTGAGCTGAGCCTCCGGGTTCCCATCTGGATGCTGAAGAGGCTGGGCTGTCCTGCCGTTACGTGACGCTGCACAGCACAGGAGAACAGGCAGGGAATGCACAGGGGTCTTTCCTGCAGGAGTTTCAAATGAGCCAAGAGACAAACTGCACGGGCACCGGCATCTTTTCCCTGCCCAGAAATGATCATCTGCCTAAAAATGTCAGAGAAAATACACTCCGTTCTCTTCTTTTGGCTTTGCCGTAGGAGAAAAAAACAAAACCAAAAAACAGTCTAGAGCTGTACCCAGAGCTCCGCGTTGTTTATTACTGTAGTGCATAGAACTGTCTAGTTTGGCTTTAATTGTTAGAGAGAGAAATTAACACAGGGAAGGTGGGTTTTTCCTCCACGCAGGGGCAAAACAATGGCCAGTAAAAGACATCGGAGAATGTGAAGGCCACTGGAGAAGTTCAGAGAAAATACTCTATTTTCCTTCCGTGTTTTGGCAACAGAACCTCCAAATTCGTACCAGAAAGCACCTCCTCCCCTACAGAAACGATTTCTGACGCTCGCCATACACACGCTCCCACGGGCCTGCGAAGGTTTTAAAGTTGGGCCTGGCACAGTCTGGAGTAAGAAGAGTAAAAGAGGAGCAAGCAGGAACTCAATACGGCAATAGCTCCAGGCCTTTGTTCTGCAGACTGTTTTCACACTTCCTCAGGCCAATGGATTTTTAAAACTGCCAGTTGCTAACAGGAATCCCACCTCTACAGCCTGATAAGATAAATCTCGACAGGCTACGAAATCTTTATTTCTCTCCAAAGTTATTTATTCCCATCTCACGTTCACAGATTAAGAATAAAAATTGATTTGACTTCGAAGGAAGACGTTTTATAATTCAGATTGCCTTCACCCCACCCCACCTACCTACGATTACTCAATACCAGCCGGTGGCAACGACAGTTGCTTGTTTCTTGTGTCTGGATGGGAACAAGTTATTCGGTTGCTTTGCAGGACAACACTTGGCCAGGATAATAAACTACCTGGGAAAAAGACATTTGCAGCTAGAGCAATGTCTCTTCTTGTTCTTACATATATCACAGAGCACTACTTGTCTTCTATTCTAAGGTTCAATTATGAAAATTTTGTCTAAAGACACTGGAACACATAATAGAACCATAAATGGGAAAAAAAAAAAAAAAAAGAAAGTATGTCCGAAAAATTGAGTTTCTTTTCCTTGCACAGTATTAGTGTGGGAAGAATTTGCTATTCACTTCATTAGTATGCAAAAATAAAAAGAAATGCATAAAACAGGTATTTCAGAATATCAGCTTCTATCAACTCCTAAAATGAAATATTTTTTTCTAGCTAACTCATTTGCCTGATCATAAAATGGTCCCAGATTTTGTGGTGTTAGACAAAAGTTCCAAGGCAGAAGTTTGTTCCTTGATTTTGTTAGACAGTGGATAATGATAAGATTAAACAATGTCCACCCATTCTTGAAACACCTGCCAAGTAGATTGTTACTTAAATAATCTCAGGGCGAATGTTTATCCAGAGAGAATGAATCATGTTTATACTTGGTGTTGAAAAAACTAATAAAGCAGCTTTGGTTTCCTTGAAAACTAAATTTTGGGGAGATAATATGTTGCTGTTAAATAGGGGAGATAATGTTGTGTTGTCGTTATTTGACTGAGTTACTGAAAAATTGAATATTAAGTAAGTTTTTATGTGCAGCACTGTGGTGGGTACAAAGAATTCAAGGGTGAATCACCCAATCATGTTTCTGATGGTCAGTTTCATACAACCAACAGATGCTGAATGAATACCTACTATATGCAAGACCAAATGGAACCAAAATGATGTCTTAAACATTACTTGCACTCAATGAGCATGGAAGTATAACAAAAAAGGCATACATTGATAAATAAAACACGCACACCACCTCCCACCCAACCATCCTCCAACCCAATGATCGATCTTTCATCCAACCATATTGTCACCCAACCATATTTTCCTTCCATCCAACCAAATTTTCATCCTACAAATTTATATTGAGCATCTCATCTGCACCAGACATTTTCCTAGGCAATGGAGAGGTAATGATGACAAAAAATAAAAAGTCCCTTTCCTGAAGGATCCCATAGCCTATTTAGACTGATAAAAAGGTAAGCAGTAATAATAAGTGATATCATATAGGGAAAATATTAACCCAGATAACACATCCTGTTGGGAGGAACAAAATCTTCAGGGAGGATTAATGAATTCTTGGCTTTTAAAAGGTAGTTATATATAAATGTGTATGTGCCCATGCATGTATTTCTTTTCTTAGTTCTAGCCACATTGTTCATTTAGACAGCCTGGAAGCCATGATCACCCAGAACTTTGTTTCTAAATACCATTCTCCAATACAAGGAACAAGGACTCCTTGGGGAAATGGCTTCCTCTAGGGCTGGGGCAAGAAACGTTCAAGATGAACCTGGAACATCTTGTGGTGCCAATAAATAAGGATGTTATCCAAAAATTATGGGGTCATACATGGGAGCCAGCTTGAAGGGGTTCCCAGTAACTTAATGTGGGATGATTTGAGCATCAAAACAAATAATGGCAATAACTGATTGTAACCCACTGAATAAAACATGAGTATATGACTCCACGCTGATATAAATTATTAGATGAACACATGCAGGAAGGGAAAGAGAATGCCAGCTCACAAATTTAAGTGTGATGGAGTTAGAAAACCATCTTTTGATAGCCATCGCCTGACTCAGACAGGAATCATCAGTGAATGGTAAAACTAGCGAATAAAGGGTTGATGACAAACAGGTATTTTTAAAGTCTGCAATCACTCCCCTCACCTGCAAACTACTTATTAATTACAGTGGGAAAGTTGTTAGTAGAGCTATGTGGGAGACACCACCTGAACCAAGTGGTTAAAGGTAATATCATTGATAATGGGGCAAGCTAACATTACACGCCTCTTGATAGGATGCCCTGGGAAGAACAGGGCATCGTCGGTCCTGGGGGATCCCTGGGAAAAAATGCATTTCCTGACTCAGATCATAAGATAAGAGCTGCAAAACCTAAACTGAGGGTCACAAAATAGCTGCCCTGGACTTTTAACAAATTTCAAGACCATGAAAGACAAAGGCAAGACTGTGTTACTGTTGTGGATTAAAGGACACTAAAGAGATTTGACAACTAAATGAAATGCATGATGGATTGGATCCTGGACCACGAAAAACATTGCCATCAAGATCAATATTGCGACAATCAGTGAAATTGGAAAATGAACTGTGGATTCAATAATAGGACTGCATCAATGTGTCCACGTTCTTGATTTTGATATTGGATCATGGTTATATGATTGTTCTCAGCACACAGAAGTATTCAAGGTTAACAGGGAACTATGTCTGCAACTTACACTAAGATGTTTAAATAAAAAATATGCGTTTATATCTAGAGAGAGTGAGTGGAAAATGAGTGGTGTTGAAAAACTTCACATGAGATGTAGGTTTAGAGGGTAAGAAAGACTAACGAAGGGAGGAGGGTGAGGGGACGTGGTGATGACAAGACACAGAGTTTTCCTACAAGCCCTCGAGGTCATGGAGGGGTCCGCTCTTTCCTAACAACTTCAAGTCTAAAGAGAGAAACTCATAGGAACTACAACTTAAACATCCGAATTAACCATTGTTCCCCAAATGCTAGGGCTAAGGAATATCTGTACTGTTGGGTAGAGATGTTGTACCTAAAAGAAAAGTTCTCAGAACAACCCCTCCTTTCTTATTTCAGAACCCTTTTTCACTATTTTGACTAATTCCATCAATCTTTCCACTATCCCAGCCAGCAAGGTCAGCAGAGCACATCAGAGAAAGAATCCAATTCCTTAAATGTGGGTGGATCTAGAGTGAGCACATCAGCTTCATTTTTAATAAATTAATATGAAATATTTAAGATACATAAGCAGTATAATATACGATGCAACATACACCTGCTTCCTATACCCAGTTTAATAAATATTACCAATAGATTAAAAGCCCTCTAGGTACCTCTCATGTATACACATATATACACATATATCCCTAAGCAATATGTTAATTTGTTTCAAACTATTTTTCATGTTTTTAAACTTTACATAAATGGTAAAATATCCTGTTGCTACTTATGGTTTTTTTTCCCCAAAATTAAAGTTTTGAGATTCATCTACTGGTTTATTTTCACTGCTGTATAGTATTCTATTGTGTTGCTTTACCACAATCCGTCTTTACATTCTAACTTTGATGCAGTTTAGGTGGTTTCTAGAGTTTTCTTTTAACGTCAACAAGCCAGGCTACTACAACCAAAAAAAAAAAAAAATGAGGTGTAGACTCTTCCTCTCTTATTCACTGATGTGCCTCTTATGCATAAACTTTGTCTGGTACATATGACTGATTAATAAATAGCTGTTGAATAAATGGTGAATAAACATATTGCATAAAATAAGCCTCAGAGTGGTAAAAGAGATAAGTGTATACTTTTCCAGGAATTTAAGATCTAGAGAATAAGGACATATGTAGAAGCTTAGAGCATAGAGCAGAGAACTTATTAGCACAGGACTAAAGAAGGAACAATGAATTGGAAGGAGATGTTGCCACAGACACGCGTACCTAGAGAACTGAGAAGGTACAAATCAGGAACCACCGCCATAAATATAATCACAGGAAATAAACCCTGCATCAAAGCTGCAGCATTTGGGTATGTGGAGCAGTGACTGAATCAGAGAACTATCTGCTGGCATGCCACCTCCATTGTCTGGTTCCACCCTTGCAGATGAAGACCCTGGGGGCTTCAGGTAGGCTGAGCTTCCAGGGCTGGTCCCAGCACCTCTCTCTGGACAGCATGGATTCAGAGGGATACAACCAAGGATCTTTTCAATATTTATCATCCAGGGTATGTAATACAAGCTTCATATGTACAACCACTTAAAGATTAAATCTTGGCGAGCAACAGTCAATACATGTGAAAGTTAAGTTTACAAAGAGAAGAAGAGGAAGGTGCAGAATGGTTGGAAACAACCCTAATGAGGTTGTATGGGGTGGGATCCAGGACAAGAAGAGATGAGATGATTTAAGTCCCGGAAAAGAATACACCAATGAATCTCACTCGGTGCTATTCCTACCTGCCACACGGACCATGGATTTTCCTAAACCACACTTCACGTAAAAAAAAAAAAAATTAAGTTGGAACAAGGATTGGTGTTTCAAAGTAGGAGCTCAGGATTTAGGCTACCCCAGTAGCTAGGGGAAGATAGGCATGGTTTTGTGGTTAGGACATAATACTTCTGACTCTTAAAATGTCTTTGCTTTCTGCTCCTAGGACCATATTCCCTTTTTCGTTACTGCCATCCTCCTACCTGTCCAAAAGGTACAATAGGTAGGATGCAGGCATTGGTTTCTACCATGCGAAAGGAAAACACCCCAGCTCCCTCTCCCATGTCCTTGTTACTACCTAAGAAAATTCAAGAATAGCTAAACCCACAGTGCTGTAAGACCCCAAGTCTTGAGTTCCCACTTCCCTCATTTTGCCCGAGTTTTATCACCTGGGTTGAGACGGGAGTTCAGCTTTCACGTTCAAAGCCCTGTCTGGAGCCCTAAGTTGCCAATG
>CM052448.1:4224800-4270628 GCA_028533085.1 Varecia variegata | reverse complement strand
TAAGTTTGCTGTGAAGATGACATGAAATTATCTATGCAAAGTGCTTACAGAGGAATCTGGCCTATGGCAAGCGGCTATTATTTATCCATGCTACGACATAAGCATCAGTGATCTTTGCCATCTTCACCCTCTTGAAAGGTGACACAGAGAAGTGCAGGTCACGGAACATTGTGCCCCAGAGAGCAAATCCATCTTACCTCCTTAAATTCTAGCTCATTTTGGGGTCGTTCATCACTGTCTCGTATCTCTCTACCAGGAAAGGAATAGGAGACATAATGTTTGTAGTATTTTGGAAACATCAGGGGAATTTTTATGAAAATGTTCCCAACTCTAACAAAATATGAATGTAGAACAATCTTTATAGTTCAAAATCCAAAAGGTATGGTGAGTTTAGAACATCAGTCAAGAGGAAGGGAGAAAGCAAGACAATTTCTGGAAGATTTTATTTATATTTATATATATATATATATATGCATATATGTGTGCACATGTATGTACAGGTAGACACACACAGGGAGAATGGCCACCATTGGCTGCCAGAGACCATGTGAAAGTTGGACAAGGAGCCAATAAAGTTAGGCTATGACTTCTATTTCTAAAATGTATTGCAGAAAAAACATAAAATCCAGAGGAGGAAGAGAGAGTGAGAACAAGAGGGACAATTTACGGCAGTTGGAGCAGTAGCTGCAGCACCTACTTGACTACGTGCCTTCTGCATGCCAGGCATTGAGGCAGGCACTAGAGATCAAAATAATATAGATATCTTTTAATCTTCTAAACAACCCAGACAGTTAGAAATTATTGCTTCCATTTTTCAGACGTGGAAACTGAGGTTAACGCTCTTGACCAAAGTTACTTGTTGGTTCCAGGACCTAATCTAGCTTTCAGTGACTCAGAAACCTGTGTTCTTTCTACTGCACCACATCGCCTCAAAACATGCCTAGAAGACTTTGGTGGTGAAGTGGTCTCATTCTCTGGTTCTCCCTACTAAAGAATATGGCACATGGCACCACCCCCGTGGTGCCCCAGCTGCCCAGAGACAGGGACTTGAAGGGCATGAGAGGTACCCACCTGAAGAATGTCAATGAGTGTAGACGTGTGTATACATCCATCCATCTCTCCATCCATCTATTTTAAGAGGAGAGAACCCTGCCAGACAGATTTACAGCTCCTATTCTGATAGCACTCCCAGACTGTTAAGAGAAAAGCTAATGTTATCAAAATTCTTTTAAAGGGTGAATCCCATTGTGCACTCATCAGTTTGATGTCTGTGACTTTACCAAGACCTCTCCCTGTGAGATGCGACAAGCAAAGGAGGGACCCTCCCATGCACACTGTCACACACCCATATTGATGTTTCTTGTCACTGTTTTGAACAGAATTGGGGTGCTCTGAACAGGGTAACAATTGTAAAAGGAGCGCCCCAAGTTAGGAGGAGAACTTCCTCCACTGTGCCCTTCCTTTGTCTTCGGCCCTTCTCCCAAGTCGACACACAAGGCGGAGGAAAACTTAACGCCGGCCCTTTCCACCCACACGGAACTTCTTAGATGGCCTGTGATGCCATCTGTGGGGTTTGAATGCGCAATTCAGGGTGAGGAATTACACATAAGGATGTTTCCCTTTTGGTTATTAAACCAAACACATCACATTTGAACCTAAAGAACTCGATGGACCACAGAGACCCTCCATGTGAACACACGTCTCCATCAACGGGAAAGTGTGCACACACATGCCTGCACACACGCTTACACACACATGCACACA
This sequence comes from Varecia variegata, assembly GCA_028533085.1. Classification (NCBI taxonomy): domain Eukaryota; kingdom Metazoa; phylum Chordata; class Mammalia; order Primates; family Lemuridae; genus Varecia; species Varecia variegata. The sequence continues at coordinate 4,268,864 of CM052448.1, read as the reverse complement.
CATTCGCATGCACCCAGGGTGGGGAATGGCCAGCTGAAAGGTACCACCCAGGGCCTGACAGAGAACAGATGGGGTCTGCATAAAAAATGAAGCTTCCCTAGAATTATGTCCCCCTTGGCAAGGTGGGACATAGTGCTAAAAAATAATAATAATGCTGAGGTTGCACCAAATGTCTTTTCTTTTCCAGAATATTATGGGGGTACAAATGTTTTGGTTACATGGATTACCTTTGTACAGTTTGAGTCAAAGTTGTAAGTGTGCCCATCACCTAGATTGTGTGCACTATACCCGTTAGGTATGAATTTACCCACCCTTCCTCCCTCCTCCAACCTGCTTGATTTCCAATGAGTTCTACTTCCATATGTGCACATAGGTGTTGATAGATTAATTCCAATTTAATGGTGAGAATATGTGCTGTTTGTTTTTCCATTCTTGTGATACTTCGCTTAGAAGAATGGGCTCCAGTTCCATCCAGGTTGTTATAAAAGGTCTTAGTTCATCATTTTTTATGGCTGAGTAGTACTCCCTGGCATACATAGACCACATTTTATTAATCCACTCATGGAATGATGGGCACTTGGGTTGATTCCACATCCTTGCAATTGTGCATTGTGCTGCCATAAACATTGGAGTGCAAGTGTCTTTTTGAACCAAGTTTCTTTAACGTTAGAAGGAGGGAGGAGGAAAAGAGGGGAAGAGATGGGGGGAGAGAGAGAGGAAATAAGGGAAAAAGAGAGGGAAAAGGCAAGAGAGAATAGAAGAAAACTTTTCACCTTGGCAAACTGAATAACCAGCTTTAAATGGGTAAAGAGCTTTATACCAATTGGAAAAAGCACCTTTGAATTTTGCCAGAATCTTAAGAGCACACAATTTGAAAAAGGCCCTATTTTTCTTGGCTTGCAAAGGAGAGTTGGACTTCTCGGTACAGCAGGGAACAGACGCCTTGGCATAAGGATCCAAGTAGGGTAGGCAAAACCTTTCCTCCCCTTCCAGTGGCTGTGTGCCATTGTTCAAACACTAAATACGGGCTACTATTCCACTGACAATGCGGAGAAGCCTTCTGGGGGAAATAAGCTTCTTTGAACTCATTCGAGTCTCTCTAGATTTTTTTGTATTTGCTTTTTTTATTGTATGATATGATTACATACTTATATTCAGATACTTCACCTATGTAGACCTAGTTTCATTTAATAAAACATCTCTTTCATTTCCTAGGCCAAAAATATCACGGAATCAGACAGACTTCATTAAAAAGTAACAAGAGGGTCTGATTTTACATGGACACAATTATTAGTTCTGTCACTGGGTGTCAGCGCACAGAGCGATTGATTTCCATGTGAAATTCGTTTCTCCCGTTAGCCTTTTAGCTCAGCCCCGAAGTGTTTTTCTGTTTAATCTCTGGAAACTTTAAAAATGGGGTTTAGTCTCTGAACGGTCTGTTGTTGCTGTTGCTGTTCCCTTCAAAAATGTAACACTCACTCCTGCCAGAAACAACCTCGATTTGACTCCGTATAAAACAGCGAGGGTGTAAAATTTAGGCAACTTCAAAGGACAAAGATTATTTAAACAAATAAATAAACACATCCATTCCATCCTAGAAAATCTCTGACAGTTACTTCTGTCTCCATTCTAGGTATGCACCCTTGGCCAACTTTCCAATGAAAGATTTAGGATTTTGTGCCTCCTCTGTTTAAAGATCTGAATTTATTTTTCCTCCGACCCTTTGTTTATTCCACTAAATCACACTCTGGGATAAAATGTCATTGAGTTGTATTGTAAAAGCTTTGCTAAAGTTTATTACACAACCGAATGCCACATTATGAAAAAAAAAAATAAGTCTTCAAAAATAGGATGAAGTTGAGAGTTGCCACATTTTCAATAGAAGTAAAAAATGCTTTTGAAGCCAATTGAGCTATTTAATGAGGCAGAGGCAACTTGAGATTCCTTTGTCTTAAAAAAACACGATGATTCTTCTGGTAGCGGTTCACGTTTGTATTAGAGCATTTCGTTTGAGAGGAAAACTGTGCAAACGTGGCTTGAAGACCCGAATGATCATGTCGGCGTCAGCCCAGGGGGGGCCGTTCCCAGGTGGCAGGGTGCACAATTTTGTCACCTTAGTCATGTGTCACACTTTCAGAAAGGGGATCGGGCAACATTCAAGTGACAACTGCCTTATGCAGCCTCTGTCACCAATTCTCGCCTCGACCTTCCTTCCCCAAATTCCAGAGTGAAGGTCAATGAAGTCCCACTCCCAACGTGATGTTTGGCTCTACGGCAAAAATCCGATCAAAAATAACCCATGCGTTTCCCTGCAGGCCACTGCACGGCGTCGGGAACGGGAACTTGTGATTACCCATGACCCACGCTGGACCATAACCAGTCACCTTCTGGTTAAAGCCATCAGTATTCTAGTATCAATCTACGAAGCCATCCATTTCCTGTGCCCTCTACCTTAACCTAATCTAATTTGCAAGTTGTAACAGAAAGCTGCTGTCAGAGAGCATCAGGTAAACTTAATTTCATACATCCTGGCACGCAAACGCGTGGGCCGGTGCCAAGGGATGACATACGAGCAGGTGGCCTCAGATTGGACAAATGTAGCACCTTGCCCAAGTCTAGGAACCCCTGACCATGGATTAATTATGTACATTCGATGTTCGGAAAATCCCCACAGCATTTGCGAAGCCGATCTGAGCATCATGGCATTTGCAAGCTTTTTGTCTTCGGTTGCAAGTTTCGTCGTGACAGATGAGGCAAAGGAGGGTGAGGAGCACTTGGAGGAAGGATGGGCCTTAGAAGCAGGAGAATTTCACAAATAGAAGTGATATAAATCTATGACATAAAGTTTTAGTAATTTAACTAGTGGGTGTGGGGCAGGACTTTTCTTTTTGCGGTCCAAAATAATATTGTCACGAAAAGGATTCTGTCTGTGCTTTGGGTGAAAGGTTATGTGCCACAGTGGCCACTGAACTTGATTCCAAGTGAATCAAGAAGGGTTTGGGTCAGCACACTAGCACGTCAGCTCCCTGAGGACAGGGGCTTTCCTTGTTTTGTTCTCAGCAGTATCTTGGACTCACGGAGCAGGTGCAGCACTCAGAAAGATCGTGATAAGCACCTGTTAAATGAACAAGTGAAATAATGGATGGGTCAATGAACGAATGAGAGGGCTCTTTGATCCCGTATTCATTTTCCTTTCTTAGAGCTCCTGCAGCCCACTGTGTCTCAGTTTTGGCTGTGCACAAGAAATATCTCGGGAAGGGGACTCTAAGTGCTGGCATTTATAAATCTCTCTAGGTGATGCTGATTAGCTGGTTTCAGAATCATTGACCAGCAACCCTGCCCTTCACTTCGCCCCAATCTTGTTCCTGGTGTCTGAGGTTCTCATCTGCATCCTTTCCACAAATTTGCCCTCCTGAGAGGTGCTTCAGGTGTCAGAATCTTTGCTCTCTGTTCCTCAACACTGGGTCCCATTTCTTTTGAGCCTGTTTCAGTGTCATAACCCGATAATACGGTATCAGTTACCTTGCCCATATTACATATTTATAATATATCAGAAGGTGACAGTGCATTGCTGAGAGGAGGAGCTGAAGATTAAAGTTTTAGACATGGGGGATGGATGGCAATGGCTCAACTTGGTCATTTCAGGGTCCCTTCAAATGCAAAGTCTATCTGCCTAAAGGAACGAAAGATAAAAAGACATGGGCCAGGTGCAGTGGCTCATGCCTATAATCCTAGCATTTGGGGAGGCTGAGATAGGCCTTATTTCAGTTGAGGCCAGGAGTGCGAGACCAGCCTGAGCAAGAGCAAGACCCCATCTCTACTAAAAGTAGAAAAATTAGGTAGGTGTGGTGGCACAGGCCTGTAGTCCCAGCTACTGGAAAGACTGAGGCAGGAGAATTGCTTGAGCCCATGAGTTTGAGGTTGCAGTGAGCTATGATGATACCACTGTGCTCTAGCCTGGGCAAAAGAGCAATATGCTATCTCAAAAAAAAAAAAAAATGTGACAGGATCCACTAAAGCGAATGCTGGTGCTCAGGTCAAGTAACGTAAAGAAACTGGCATTCTCGAAAAACGCAGGCTACACACTGCACAACTGTAGGGGGCACCACTCATGCTGCTGGCTATGTGAAAGCATCAGTGGAGCTGTGCAGCATATGGCCCTTTCCCTGCCATCTGAGAAAAACAAATGAATAGCTTCTTAATACCGGAGCATAAATTTATTCAAACCTCTGATGGGCAAATGCATTCTTGTGAAGATTATTTCAAATGCTCCTACAATTGTATGATCTACTTTACAAAGTCTTTGTCAAGTAATAGATGGTGCATCCTTCACCGGACTGTTACAGCTGCATAATAACACCGGATGGGATTGAGCGGCATTGCCATGTCTATAAAATAGAAGAGGGAAGCGTTTTGAAATTGTCTAAATGTCAACCACAATAAAAACGTGAGGTGTAAACTGTAAATGCACCCATCTATCACTTGGATACTTTTTGTTCAAATATAGTGTGGACAATCTGTTTCAGAATGTTAAAATAATCTCAATAAATTTGATAAGAACTGTTGGCCCCAGGAGTGCAAACGTAATAGCATTAAATACATGGCCAAGAGCAGTTCAAATTTTCTTTGCCATAATTTTGGTGCATCACGATCTCCCATAGGCAATTCTCTAGGCAGGTCCCCATTGGAAGACATTCTATGAAGAAATATTACACAATTATATAAAAGTACAAGAAAGGGTGTTTTTTTTTCCTTATCATTTTCATTACAAGGTACAGGCTGAAATCTATATGTCATATTTTTTAATTGAAAACAAGAACAGATGCATATTGGAAATAGCTCATAAAGCCATGGAAATGAACTAAATTGAATGCTACTCAGAGTTAATAATTCACATAATCACACACAGCACATTGAAAATAAGCAAAATTGTTCCTCATGTTCCATAATCACTACATTCTCTAATTATCAATTAAAAGGATGATGTTTTTGAAATCTTGGAGGACACACATCACATCCCATTAATTTAATGAACTAATATCCCAATGTTAATTTTAAGCACTGGATGAGGCTTTATAATTCATGTAAATGCTATTAAATGGTTTCAAGTGCGTTTTCTTGAGTATCCACACACCTGTCATTGACCCAGATGATGCCACAGGGCACATGTGGTAGGTAGGTTGTCAAATCCTGGTTGGCTTATTCGTACCTGATTTGTTCGGGCTGAAAGGGAGGAGACAACGGAAGGTAGAATGACTTACTTGCGGAAACAGCCGGCAATGGGAATAACAGCAGGGTGTGACGGATGGGTGCTTTCTGCTTTAAGTGATTTTCCTTGCATCCACAAACCAGTGGCAAAGCAATAGCTAATAAAAGCATGTGGCTAACCAGAGAGTTATTATTATTTGGGGGGGGGGAGGCGGGAGTTTCTTTCATTCTGAGAATATCCCCTAGTCCTAAAACAAGTCACCACAAATCCTCCTATCAAGTGGCTGAAAATCTCCGTCTTCACTGAGTAACGAAGACCATGAACAGTCAAAAGAGCCCTCTCGGCAACAAGCTGAGCATCTGCTATTAGCGACTAATTCCTTGGAGCCAGGCTGGGAGAAAACTCAAACCAAACCATCTACCTTCTACAGACACCGGCAGAGCAAAGGTATAAACGGGGAGAAAAACAAGACTCCGGTAGCTCAGACGTGCCGCCTTAATATGTTTCAAATTCAATATGTCCCTCTGGCATTGAATCTTCTTCAAACAGCACTTTCTTCCTTCCATCCCCTCTCCCCATAAAAACAGGGAGATAAAAGCTATTTTTAAGCACTCTTCTCTAGGTTAGTGAACAAACAGAATCGATAGAGTGCAGCCGGGGAGAGAGGCGTGCTGGAATCTGTAAGCCCCGTTCTGAATCTCGGCTCTGCCTCTCACTGGCCTTGCGAGCTTGGAATGTCACCTCACCTCTCCAGCGTCAGGGAAAGTGAAATGAGTAATAGCATCCACCTCCCGCTGTTGGGAGGATTAGATATAATCACCTTAAGCACTTTGCACAGAGTCTGGCACACAGTAATTGCTCAATAAATGGAATCTATTCAAATTATTAATAACGGAGAAAAAAATGAGAACGTCTCAGCTTGATCTTTATCTGGGGGATTAATTGGTGAATTATTAATCCAAACAAAATTTAAGTCCTCTCGATGACAATTATGTTGAAGCTGGCAACTTCTAATCTTTTTCTAAGATAACATGAGGCTTGACACAGGCTCGCCATCTCTTCACATCGAGAGAAGGTAACATGTGAAATGTTACTGTTTAATATTAATATTTTAAAGAATACACAATTGATTTTTTGGGGGGGTGGCTGACATTTATTGGAAAATTACAGGATGCCAGGAACCGTTCAAAGTCCCCTGCATGGGTTGGTACATTTAAACTTGGCACAGTCTTATTAAGAAGCAGGTATGGGCATGTTCGCATGCTGCATGTCAGCAGGCTGAGGTTCAAGGTTAAATCATCACTTCTCCAAAGCCACACAGCCAGGGGGTGACTCCAGGCAGCCCCAGAGCCTATGCTTCCCCTTTCTACTCTTAACGAGAACTTTTTAAAGATGAACCCCCAGATTGCTACCAAACCACCCCTGGAATTTCCAAAGGTCATTGGGATCCATCAATTTGAACCCAAATGTGTGTCCAGTACCCAGCACAGAATTCAGAAAGAAAGAAGCAAAAGAGAGAGCTTTTGTAGTCCACCTAAACCCAGCAGGAAAGCTAGAGCCTCTAAACAGCTTTCCAACCCCTAAACCCTGGGAATGGAGGTGCCCAGGTCAACAACACTCTCCTTACTCTCACGGATACGCAGGCTGGTTCAGAGGAGCCCGGGGAATGGTGCCAATTGAAAGGGGAAGAGGACAGGATTCCTGCCCAGACTCCGAGCTGAGTTAACCACCGACTTCTCAATCATCCGCTCGACCTCACCGCCCCTCACAGGCACCATTTTTCTTCTCTGTTTATTTGCTCAGGGACCCAGACTCCGGCGAGGAGGCTCATTTTTCCCCAGTGTGTTGAACAATGGCGTGCGAGGCAGCTAGATATTTTGCCTGTGGCAGCAGCTGAGTGCTGTTGGAAGCAAACGAAAATAAAATCCGGGAGCAGGGCGGGAGGGGAGGGACGGGGGAGCAGGAGCGCTGCTGCCACTGTTGGCCAAATGCTGCTCCAAGTCCAGGTCCCCAGGTGCAGAACAGCAGAATCACAGTTCAGTCCTGGCCCAGGGCACCAGCACGGGGACTCCATTAGCGGACGGCTGGAGGAGCCATCGCCTAGGGCTTATAGTTTCCTTTCAGAGACTCCATGTTTTTAGAACAGTTTTAGATTTACAGACAAATTGCAGAAAGAATAGAGAGTTTCCATATGCCCCACACCCAGTTTCCCTATTATCAACATCTTATATTAGAAGAGTGCATCCGTCAGATTAATGAACCAATATCGAGACATTATCATTAACTAAAGTCTGCACTTGGAATGATTCCCTTGATTTTCACCTAACGTCCTTTTCCTGTTCCAGAATTCCCCCTAGGACACTCCAGTATCCTGCCTTTAGTTGCCATATCTCTGTAGGCTCCTCTTGGCTGTGCCTGTTTCTCCGTTTTTCCTTAATTTCAAAGACCTTGACAGTTATGAGAAGCACTACTCAGGTATATTGCAGAGTAGTCCTTAATTAGGATTTGTCTGATGTTTTTCTCATGATCAGACTGGGATTATAGGTTTTGAGAGAAAGACCACAGAGGTAACGTGGCATTTTCCTCCCAATATTTCAAGGGTGCACACAATTAACACGACATGCTGGCTGATACGACCTGATCTCCCGGCAGAGAAAGTGTCTGTCGGATACTTTCAATGTAAAATCTCTCCCCTTTCCAGACTTTACTCTCTGGAAGGAAGAGACGATGTGTAGCCAATGCTTAAAAATGAAGAGTTATGCTCAACCCCTTTGAGGGTGAAGTACGTACATAAATCACTTAGGATTCTTTCACACAGGAGATTTGTTTCTGTCCTCCCATAGATTAATTTATCCACGCACTTATTTCCATCAGTATACAGACTCATGGGTATTTATTGTATATTTCAGGTCATAATCTAACACTACTTTATTTTGCTGTTCAAATTGCTTCCGCTGTGGCCACTGGGAGCTCTTTCAGGTTGTCCTTGTGTTTCCTTGACATAACCCCATTGTTTTGTTTTTTTGAGCACTTCCTTATTTGGGGGAAGTATAAGAAGCTCTCGATTATCTTGTATGTTTCATATCCTAGTCGTTGAACCAGCTATTGCTCCAAGGGGTTATTGGAAAATGGTATTAGAAACCAAGATCTGGGTCCTAGGTGTGTTCACTGCTACTGGGATGTCAAGGCTCTTAAGTCCTCTCAGCTGTCAGAGGAAGGGAACAGGTGTGCACACTAACCTGCGACTGTCCCATGGCTTTTTGGGGCATGATCTGTAGCGTGCTTGGGCCTCCTGCAATGGACAGTGCTCTCTGAAGGGGATGGCAACATCAGGACTCTCACTCATTGATCATTCATTCATTGGTTCTTTTGGTAGGAATGAGTGCCGGCCAATTTGTTAAACACTGAATAACTAAAGATGTACCAATGGGTTTCAGAAGTTAGTAAGATTTGGGGAGGGGAAATATTCCAGACATAGGAACAGCCTGTGCAAAAACTCTGCTATAGAAGGAGGCAAGACACCTACAAGGGACTGAAAGACCAGTGTGGCCAGAACATGGGGAAGAGGCAGAGAAAGGAGAGGCAGGAGCTGGGAGAGGTCCTATGGAGGAACGTGGTCCTGATCTTTTGAAAGAAGTTTGATCTTGAGCCTCCAAAGTGATTCAGATCAGAGTCATCAACCTGATCACATCTGCATGTTGGAACGTCAGTTTCAGTGCCGTGTGGAGAACAGACTGGAGCTGACCCAGGGTGGAGACAGGGAGATGGTGAGTGGTCAGAGAAGAAATGCAGGCAGGAGAAGACGGGGTGGGTGGCGGGTCCTGGGGGAAATGGACAATTCACGAAGGCGGCCGAAGGCAGAATTTCTCTACCACGTGTTCCAGAGACTGTGTGTTTACCATTCTGGAAAAGAAGACTGACGGTGAGAAGTAGCAGATGCCACCATTTCTTCACTGAAAGTAAAGAAAGCAAGAAGAAAGTTGGAGCCCGGGAACGTGTCCTGTGGACAGAAGCCCTCTTGATCAATGCCCTTCAGATCTTCATCAACATAAATTAAATTGTCATTGATTAATGTGAATTTTACAGAAACCAGCATAGCAGAGTTTGGGGTCCAAATCCCCGAGAGATACGAGACAGAGAAAGAGCTAGGAACATAAGGGACCATGAGCTATAAGCCCCTTTGAATTCAAAGGAGTCTTGGAGAAGTCTTTGAATCCCCGACAAGCAATGGATTGGGGCTTAAGGACCAGCCCTGCCCAGCTGTCTAGGGCCAGCAAAGCCTCCCGAGGCCTCCCCCAAGCCTTATCCCTCTCTATCGCTCTAAACGTAGCACCACATCTGACACTCATAAGGGACCTTTAGTGCTTTGAGGCTTATGACAGAAATCAAATAAACGCCCAGTTAGATTTGTCAGTGGAACACAAAGGAAGTTAAAAAATAGGTACCTGTACTCGAATGGTTATAGCAGCACAATTCACAATTGCAAAGATGTGGAAACAACCCAAGTGCCCATCAATACATGAGTGGATTAATAAAATGTGGTATATGTATACCATGGAGTTCTACTCGGCCACAAAAAACAATGGTGAACTAGCACCTCTTGTATTATCCTGGATAGAGCTGGAGCCCATTCTTCTAAGTGAAGTATCACAAGAATGGAAAAATAAGCACCACATGTACTCACCCTCAAATTGGTACTAACTGATCACACTTATGTGCACATATGGAAGTAACATTCATCGGGTGTCTGGCAGTTGTCAGGGTAGGAGGGGATGGGTATATTCATATCTAATGGGTGTGGTGCGCTGTCTGGGGGATGGGCACGCTTGTAGCTCTGACTAGGGCAGTGCAAAGGCAATATATGTAACCTAAACATTTGCACCCCTGAATATTCTGAAATACAAAAAAAAAATGAAAATGTCAAAGATATAAAAAAATAAAATAAAATTGGACCTACAGCCAGCCCCTCCTAAAACAAAAATTTGTACCATGAAAGGCAAATGAGCTAATCCTCATCCAAAACAAGCAAACAGACAAAAACAAATAAATAAACGGAAGGCTTTCCTAGAGCTAAAGGAATTTATCTGAAGATCAGGTTCTCCCAGGCGGCTGAGATCCAAGTGCGTTTCAGATGCAGGAGGTGTGGCCCCAGCAGCAGTGTTTCCCATTGTCATCCGATGTCAGGGCAGATGATCCTTTGGAAAAGTGGGGAGAAATAGAAATACCGCTCCCAGGTTGACAGGAGGCAAATCTAGCCTTTCTCCCATTAAAAGCATTTCTGGCTCAGTAAGAAATCCTCTCAAAAGAAGAAGGTACTTAGGCAAAGCCATCCCCGAGAACGCAGAGGGCCGGTGCAGGCATTCTCACTCACCTGCCTTCGCGCAGAACCCAGGCCCACTGAAATAATTGTTTCTCATGCCCCAGAGCAAAGGAACCTCTCTCCTGCTCTAAATCATCCCTTTTTCTCTTTAGCTCATGATTGGCTTTCCCTGTGATGCATGTTGTGTTTGCGAGCACAAAGGAAATTGTATAAAAACAAATTGCTTTGTACTGTACCATGAGTGTCTGGAAATACTAAATAGATGGGCAAAGCAGCATCCCGGCCACTTGCAGCTCCGAGAGTTAATGGATGGGATTGAAAAGTTTTAGCTGCTTCAATATGATGAATACCCTTCGTTTCCAACACACAGAAGACGCCTTTTTTTTTTTTTAGCATGGTATGAATTATTATTAAAAGTAATGAACGACTTTGCGTGGTAACCCAAAGCAAGGACAGGATAAATAGATGATTTTTGGAATGTTTGTTTTTCACTCCTTCCATTTACAGCTCACGATTTCCTCCTTCGTTCCCTGGGCTACCAAAAAAAAAGTCTTTGGAAATTTTTCAAACTGAATCCCACTGCAATGGACATTCACAACTGATCATGGATGAGCGCAATCATTCAACACAAACACTAAATCCTCTTCATTTGTCACAAATTCATTGGATCATAGATGTGATCATTGTTTTAACAAACATATATGGAACATCTGTTACAGGCCTGGTACCATTTTAGGGACAAGGGACTTAGCAATGAAGAGAACAAGGTCCCTGCCTAAATAGCATTTATATCCTAAAGAGAGGAAGCAAGTTAATATGTAACATGCTAAATAAGGTAAGAGCCAAGGAAAAAAATAAAGCAGGGAATCTAGGGCTGGGGTTGCTGGGCCCTAAGATAGCCAGTTGCTTTTTATTACAGAAAGTGATTGGAGAAACCGCTATAAATTCTCAATTTCACCTTACCCATCTGTGATACCGCTAGCTCATTCTAATGCCTCTCCTCTCCTGACAGGCAGAGCAGTGAAAGGAAAAATGGTGGGTTTTGGTAAGTACAACCATGGACTCAAGTGCTGTTTCTGCAATATATTAATTCTGTTAATTCGGACGACTGACATCATCTCTCTGCCAGTGGTGGCATGGCCAAAATAATGCATGTCTTACAGGTGGGTTGTAAAGTAAATGAGGGCAGGTGTGCAAAGAACGCAGCATTTTGTACACTTTATTAAGAAAAAAAAAAAAAAGGGAAAACAGTAAAAGTCTTTTTTCCATGTGTTTTGTCAACAAGGGACACACAACTCACCATGGAAATCTCAAGCAGTTAAGCTCAACACAGACCTCCAGTACCTCCTCCATAGAAGACAAAAATTCCAGGTAAGAAAATAACATTTCTTTCCTTTCTCATCTCTGTGGACCTCTGAATTCTTTGGACTGGAGATCCCATTAATCATTCTCTTCTACAAAGTATCAGAAAATAGCGAGTAGAAATGGTGGGTATATCCAAGGCTACAGTCGACAATTGGCCCAGAACTCACGTGCCTTTTTTCTCATGGGAAATTCTGTGATTTTTCTGCTTAGCTCTCATTGTTAACGACAGGTTTGCTCTCTGGAGGTGAAGGTGTGTTCTCAAGAGGACTGTACCTGCACTCTTTGCAACCTGCAGCTAGAGTATTAGGAACACTTGTATAATCCTAGTAAATTATGCAAAACAGTTTACCGACCACTAATGACATACGCCAAGAAGCGAGCTTTTCTCTAAGGGTTTGTTTTAAAGGACTTTTGAACAATTTGAGCCTTTAATTCATCCTCATTATTTTAATTCTATGGGGTAGCTTTACCAACATCATACTTTACACTCATTAAAAGTTTTCAGAATGTATTATTTCACGAGTGTTCATATCTGTAAAGGGTTTTTTTAAAATTATTTTTTATCCACTATCAAAAGTTGGAAGCAAAGAATGGATGATAAACATGGCTTTGCCCAACTTTTATCTGATAAAACTTCTAAGAGGGGATATGTTAGCCTCCTTATCAGCCAAGTGAATTCTACACTCAAGTCATCGGCAAGGTAAGGATAACAAAAAGTTTTATCTGCTTTCAGTTCTGAAGGGCACTTCCCCGCTTTATTCCAGCTGTTCTAAACCTGCCTAAAATTCAAGTCAAAATAAGGATGTGTTTGGTTCAGCCTCAGAGAGGCAGAGGTTACTTCAGATACGAATTTGAAAGAGACATCAACAACCCACGGCATAACATCAGCTATTCCTGCCAACTGTTCTCTTTTCCATGAAGAAACCTGCTGAAAGATCCTCATAAAATCAGGAATCAAATCTCAAGATAAGAGTCTCTTTTCAAGTGCTTGACTTTCAAATACAAGCAAATCCGTCTCCGACCATCTCTGTGCCCAGCAATGCACAACACAACCGAAATCCATTTTTCCTTGATCACCCTCTCACCAAGTGTGTGTAGGGCTACAAAAGGGCCAAGAGCTCGCCCCTGCCAGAAGGGATGTTGACTCTCTCCCAGACCTAGGCTCTGTACTAAGTGCTTTTCAATGAAGTATTTTATTTAATCCTCCAAGAGCCGTATGATGGTGTCGGTATCATGTCTCTTCTATGCATAAGACAACTGAACAAGGAGTTGTTAAATAATTTGGCCGAGTTTACGCAGCTTCTAAATAATGGATCTGGAATTTGAACCTAGATGGTCTGACCCCAGCATGCCCTATATTTCATCACAAGGCTATCTCATCTCCAGCAGGGCTCAAAGCAAAGGAAAAATACCTCAAACCACACAAAACTATATTTTAAAGACCATACCTCCCTCAGAGCACTCCCAGCTTGCTCTTTGTTCTGCCCCGGCTCCCAAACTCAGGAGAGCTAAAACAGATCAATTGGTACGAATGGGATGGGTCATCCACACCTGCACTTAGGAGTGACCTGGTCATGCACCACTGCTTTCTTGCATTCAGAGTGGGCTAGGCTGAGATGCCAACTTGTCTTCTATCAAGCTTCTGTCTGCCCTGCATAATCAAATAAGTTGTTAAGGTCACCGAGGAACTATCCAGTGTTGATTAATTCAACATTCACTCATTCTTTCAACAAACAACTGCTGTTTAGTTAGAGGAATGGGCCACGCAATCAGTGGCAGACTCTTGTCAATTTTGATGGCTCCACACACTGTCACTGTGTACTGTGAATATATTTTATGATGTTATTTGTGTCAATTTCTATGTGAACATAGGAATATAATATTTGCTGATACACAGGGACATTTTGTTTCTCCTTGTTCTCAAGGTAAATTTCAGTCCCCTTCACCCAGCCCTCGCTGTGCCTGTTTTACCCAGCCAGTGTCTAAGCATATGCAAGAAGCTTTCTTCCTGACCCCCCCAGACCACCTCAGCTCCTCTGATTTATACCACACTATCACAGCAGCTAACATCTTTCTCCTTCACAGCACCTAATGCATTTGTAATTAACTCACACAATTATTCGTTTAGTGTCGATTTTCATGGGTAGACTATAAGCTACCTAGGAAGAAAAGAAGATGCCTATTTGTTCACAGCTATATAGCTATACCTTCAGAACTAAGGACGGCTAGCAGCATACAGTAAGCTCTCAAACACTAGCAGATGATCATGACGATGATGATGACTGAGGATTACAAGCATCCACTGTTCACTGTCCACGTTGACTTTACTATTCTACTGCCTTCGTCACAAAATTTTACATTCCAGGAAACTCTTGGCCAGAAAGTTAAAAGTACAAATGAGTTTACTGCTCATTCAAGGAACTTCCTGAAAGACTCAACACATCTTGAAGAGGAAACATCAAATGACAACTTTGACCCCAAGACTCTTTGAACTCCTCATCCCAGTGTCCTTGCCTTGCTCTGTCCACCAATCCTGAACAACTATTCCATGATCTTTCCCCAATCCAGACAGGAGACCGTGTGGAAAAGATGCACGTTATAACATACTTCCAAATCTCAGTGAGTATCCTGACCTTGTCCATCCTCCTGAGATACTGCTAAGACGCCATTAAAATACTGTTCTCCTGTGATTCAGGGAAGCAGCAAACTCAGCTTCATGTGACCAAGAAGTAGTTCCGGTGACATATGGGGGAGGCAACGTTTGACATGATGGACATCCACAACCCCAACACAAGCCTCCATGAAGAAGTCACTTCAACTCTCAGCTCAAACATCTTATCCTCAAAGAGGCCTTCCTTGAGACGCTGTCAAGACACTGTTAAAATAAAAACTTAGAAAAATTAAATCTAGCAGAGTTTAATGGAGCAAGGAATGATTATGAATGGGGCAGCCGTCAGAACCAGAAGAGGTTCGGAGAGCTCTGCCTCTCAACGTAGGTAGAGGGCATTTATGGTGAGAAAACGGAAGTGAGGTACAGAAACAGCTCCATTGGTTCATGAAACCGCCCTTTGCACAAATCAATAACGGGGTGCAAGGCAAGACCCATGGTAAGGGCCTAGCTGAAAATAATGATAATAATTAGTCCCTGTCCCCCGTTTGCTTCTCAACAATTGCCACTCTGGAGCCACACAGCTGGTGGTCATAAAGAGAAGTGAAGACACTTCTCCCCATAACTGGTGTCCATAAAGATTCTCAACTTTCTCCATAGATGATGCCACCTTTTTGAAACCTAGGGGTAGTTTCTGAGATATCTTCCAGGTCCCGCATTCCAGTGGCACAGCTGACCCACCAAGCGGCAAACTGACTCAACTGGTCTTGTGACCGCCACCCAAGAACCTGGTCAGCAAAGAAAACAATTTCTGCAACCCTACGCTTCCGCCCCAAACCCAGGCAATTAGCAGATTCAATTGCCTATGCCAAACTGTCTTTAAAAACCCTGCCTCCCAAATTCTCGGAGAGGCAGATTTGAGAAATTTTCCCCATCTCCCTGCTTAGCGCTATGCCGAATAAAGACTCTTTCTTCGCTGTAAAACCTGCTGACTCAGCGTGTCGGCTGCTTCTTGTGCAGCAGGCAAATGGACCTGGCTGGGCGGCAACATTGACAGCTCAGCTTCGCCTCATTTGAACTCGCCTGGTCTGATCAGTTGGTCACCTGTGATTGACTGATGCTGGGCTGCTGTGATTGGCAATTTGTCACAAAAGCAAACTCCCAGTTAGTGTACATTCTAAGTTAGGCTGCAGTTCATTAAGAAAGGACTCAAGTACAGAGGCATCCTCAGGCCAAATTTAGTTTAATTTATCAACATTACCTAAAATAGTACCTTCTGGCCACTTTTATCCCCTTACCCTGATTTCTTGTTCTTTGGAGCTCTTATTATTCGGCATTAGAATAAATATTCACTTGTTTTTGTGTGCTAATCTGATTCCTCTTTAGAATGTAAGTTTTATGAAGGCAGGGACTCCATTCTGTTGGCCAGTGTATGCTCACACCCAGGACAATGTCTGCCACAGAGTTGGGACTCGGTTAGTACCAAGGACGATGGAAGCTGCTTGTCTGGGGCTACGTAGGAGAAAACAATGAGGGATACAAACAGAAGAAAGAGTCACGTGTTGATAATGTTCTTCATCTTTCAGATCGCATCTCATTTTATCATTGCAACACCCTAAAAGTTGGCATACGTTGTTCTGACTTTACAAATCACAGACTTGAGGCTCAGGAAGATTGTGGAAGACCAGGCAGCACCTGCTATAGACGTAGGTCCCCCAGTGAATGGTTTCCATGCTCCATGTCACCTAGCCCTAGTATGCCAAATGGAGATCAAGAATGACTGATTGTTGGCCGGGCACGGTAGCTCACGCTTGTAATCCTTGCACTCTGGGAGGCCAAGGTGGGAGGATCACTTGAGGTCAGGAGTTCAAGATCAGCCCGAGCAAGACTGAGACCCCCATCTCTACAAAAAATAGAAAAAATTAGCTGGGCCTGGTGGCAGGCACCTGTAGTCCCAGCTACTCAGGAGGCTGAGGTGGGAGGATCCCTTGAGGCCAGGAGTTTGAGGTTACTGTGAGCTATGATGATGCCACTGCACTCTAGCCAGGGTGACAGAGTGAGACACTCTCTCTCTCTCAAAAAAAGAGAATGACTGATTACTTCCTTTCATAGCTGTCCCAGGTGCCCCAGGAGAGGTTATTCTGCTAAGATTAGAATTAAAATGTGCTCAGCTGATGTTTGTAACAGCCAGAGACTCCATGAAAGCCTCAAGCAATTTGCATGAGAAGAAGCATCTTTAATTCTCCAGGGGATTGTGATTCTTAAGAATGAAGACAAAGCCCAGGTTCACAGTAATCCTCAATCCAAAGGGAATCTTACGCATTTGAAACAGAGGATTAATCTCCTGAAATGACTGAGAAAAACGGCTGATTCAAACCAGAAGATGAGTCCTGCTTGAAAATGTAGCATTAGAAGTTTGACATGCATTCATGTGAATTAAATAAAGTACCCAGCACTTCCAAAAACACTTTTTAAAAACTTCCTACATTTTATAGGCAGCCTGGACACGAGTGCCTTGTTTTTTGTGTGTTTATGTTTTGTTTTTGTTTTGTTTTCTCAAAGATAACCCATAAGGGAGGAAAGAAGGAAGAACAGAAAGAGAGAACAGGAAACATGTTCCACTTCAGGAGGGATAACAGGAGGCTGAGTTATGTAGACCATTATCTCAAATCCGCACTTCACTTCTTTAGCGTGGAAAGAGCTTCACTGGAGACCATCTTCCTTTAACAACTGCTGAGCATAATTTAGGGGGAAAAAATCTACTAATGACCCTCCATTCAAAAGGTTTTAGAAGGAGCAGTGGGTGGCATATTTAAATGATAATGAAATACCACCAGGGTAGGGGAAAGAACAGATTACCTAATAGGCAGAGTTTTCTCCATTAATAATGACTTTGAGAGTAAGGATGTCAGAAAATGAGAATAAGAATGAAAAGCCATTTTCCCCCCAATTTCTGATGAGATGATCTTTTGTGAAAAGAACAGAGTAGAAGAGGAGGATGAGACCTCAAGACAGACCAGGAGACTCATTTTCCCATCTGCTCACTTGAAAATGTCACTTCTCCTTCCTTTTGATAGATTTAAAAGGAAAATCTTTATCGGATAGAAATCTCTGCCAGATACAATTTTGCATGAAAAACCATGGTCTCCGAAAGGGAAGAGATGAACTTCGGGAGAATCACAAAGCTACAAAAGTTTATAAATGTTCTGTTTTCAAAGCACCTGATTTCATCAGCTTTCTCACTAGAAACAATTGTCCCCATCAATGCAGGCTAAAGCATGACCCTCACACCCCATGAATGCAGAATGTCAAGGTGATTAGCATAGACTAGCCCTTGAGTGGCATATAACAGAAGCAACCTTGATAAGGTTCCTATCTCCAAATTTGAAGATATGCACAAGAGAGATGTATCAAATACCAAACACATTTCCCAGAACCATTTGGAGGAATAAATGTTATATTTGGAACAAATGGATAAGAATGCGCATTCTGAACCTAACCTCTTGTTGGAGATCTGTGTGGATGCCTGGCAGCAAAAGCAACCTAAAATCATTATCTTCTCCACCCCAAAGCCTTGACCTTGCCTCTCATGATGTTGCTCGTGCACATCCTCAAATTTGGAGATGGGAACTTTATCAAGGTTGTTTCTCTTATGCACCACTCATGGGCATGTCTACTCTAATTACCTTGGCATTTTGTATTCATTCAGTGTGAAAGGAATGCCATGAAAAAGCATACAACTCCTCGTTTCCCCTTGTTTTTAATCTAATCTATCCACTTTATGTCAATTCTGCCTGTGGAATACAGCCCAGAACGCATTTACATGTGTCCGTCTTCACTGTGCCAATCCTAGCCCAGACCACCACCACCTCTCACCAGGAGCTCTGCAACAGCTTCCCAAAAGATACCCCCTTATACCTGTTTGGCCCCCATTCCCCCATTGCAGCAGAGTGCTCCTTTAAAATGCACAGGACCACTATCACTCCCCTTGCAAAGAAAGGCTTTGATAGTTTTCCAACTTCTCTTTGAATTTAGCACAAGATCCTTAATATGCCCAGTGGTAGGCAGCATAACGGGCCCCTCAAAGGTGTCCACATCCTAATTCCTGGAGACTGTGAATATTTTATGTTACTTGGCAAAGGGAAATTATGGTTGCAGATGGAATTAAGCTTGGTAATTAGTTGACCTTAAGATAAAGAGAGTATTCTGAATTCTCAGGTGCGTTCAAATGCAAACACAAGAATCCTCCAAAGTGAAAGAAGAAGGTAAGAGTCAGTGTCAGTGTGATTCGATGTGGAAAATGTGGAAGGGCCGTGAGCTAAGGAATGCAGGCCGCCTTTAAAAGCCAAAATAGCAAGAAAACAGGTTCTCCTCCATGGAGTGTTTGGGAAGGAAAACTGCCTTGTTGACACCTTGGTTTTTCTTAATCCAGTGAGAACCATTTTGGACTTTTGACCTGCAGAACTGCAAGATAGTAAATTTGTATTGTTTTAAGCTGTTACTTTGAGATCATTTGTTTCGGCAGCAATAGAAAGCTAATATGTGCCCTGCAAGGGCATAGCAGATGTTGCCCAACTCTGTGGCTTCATTTTGTGTCACTCTGGGTCCACCCCTTGCCTTCTTTTCTTTTGGTTTGCCCAGTGTTTGTGCTCCCCCGAGGTCCTCCAAGGTGCTGTTACCTCTCCCTTGAATGTCCTTCTTTCCCTGGCTTGCTCCTGTGCATAACTTGGTCATGGGTGGGCTGACTCTCTCCCAGCCCTTCCTGCATCCTCGCTGGGGATGGTCAGACACCCCCATTTCAGGATCCCGTAGCACCCACCATATCATGCATCACACTTGTTGGCACTTCTTCAAGCTCCAGGCGGTCAACTCTTGCTGAGTTACTTGGCATTTCCTGGGTTTTAGTATCAAAGTCCCACCTCCAAGAAAACTCCATTCTGGGACACCTGGGATGGCTGTTAACCCTATTGACTCTGCCTTCCTCAGGGATACAGTGCCTGGCACATAGTAGGTACTCAAATATTAAATGAATGAATAAATGGGCTTTCTTTTCCACCACCGTTTACACCATGTGCACACATTTCTTGCCATATTCCCTTCCATTCCTGACCCTTCTATCTAGTTGTGTAAGTCTGCTGTGGGCTACTATATCCTGAGGATCACCCAGTCCTGGGATCATGCCAGTCTCCCAGAGCTAACCCACCCACCACCCTTCCCACTCGATCCTTCTTCCTGTTCCTGTGGTATGAGAGTGAGTTGTTTACTCAATCATTCAATGAAGAAAACCTTTACTGTGTTATCTACCTCAAAGAACACAGTAAGTGCTTTTTGTTAAATTTCTACGGGGTTTAAATTGTTCTGTGCTCTTAAAAATGAACATAAACAATAATCATGGTCACCAGGTTCGAAGAGCTGGTTAACATGCACTCTTTGGAGAAGAATTAACATTTTTAGGTCTCTTGGGTGCTATTTTATGTCTTAGAAGAGAAATGAATTTGGAATTATATAGCCAGGTATCCTCCGTTGGGGATTTCTAACCTTTAAAGCTTTAAAAGGAAGCAAGGACTTAAATTTCATCCAGTAATCAAGTTTTTTCTAAAAAAAATTTTGTTCCCGGTGTTCAATTGTACAAGAATTCCTCTTTGCTTGAACTGTATCAGGCAGTGGTTTTCCAACTTTGATATTAATAAAAATCAAGTCATGTGCCTATTAAAAATTCTGATTCCTCAATATTAAAGACAATTGATCTCATGGAGACAGAGTGGAGAATGATGGTTGCCAGAATCTGGGGAGGGTAGCAGGAAAGGGAGGATAAAGGGGGGATGGTTAATGGGTGCAAAGATATAGTTAGATAGTTAGATAGAATGAATAATATTTGATAGCACAACAAAGTGACTGTAGTCGACAATAAGTTATGGTATACTTTAAAATAATTATGTAAAAATATTTTAAAAAATTATTAATAAAAAATATTTATTTAAAAAGAGTGGAATTAGAATGTTCCTAAGACAAAGAAATGATAAATGCCTGAGGTAATGGATACCCCAATTACTCTGATTGGATTAATTCACATTATATGCCTGTATCAAAACATCACATGTACCCTATAAATATATACATGTACCCATAATAATTAAAAATGAAAAAAAAATTAAAAAGCGATATCAGCCAAAAAAAAATCTGATTTCTATCCAGGCATATCCCAAGGGTTTTTGCTTTAGGACCTACTGACTGATTTTCTAGTAAGTAGCTTCAGGGACTTCCATGGACAGGACCTCAATAAACTTTAAACTATGATAAGTTGTTCAAAATAGTAACATGGTATAAAAGATAGGTAATCTTGACATAATCCCTTTAAAATCTATAATTATGGATCAAAGGGAACAGGTGCATGTTTGCGTGTTGGAGGGGGAAGGCCTTACAGTGAGGGGGCAGAGGAAATACAGTACTCATAAAATATTATATTTAATGGGAAATGAAGAAACCTTGTTATTTGCACCACTACCCAATATTACTCAAAGCTATCTGATAGTGAGTATCACATATTGCACATATCATGAATAAAAGTTATCTGGACAAAACCATCCAGATAAAATTGTCTAAAGCATTGTCCATACATTACGAAGCACAAAAACCAAGACTCGGGGGAATGGGAGGGACATGGGCAATATATCTAACCAGAACTTTTGTACCCCCATAATAAGCTGAAATAAAAATAAACAAACAAAAAAAAAAAACAAGACTTGAGAATCAAAATCTCACCTTTTTGACCTTGTGAAAGTGCTACCACTTAGTGAGTTGGCATGAATCGGGATTACAATCAGGGCACCCTGTGGGTATCCAAGGGATGTTGTCCCACAAGGGACACACAGGATGTCTTTGTAGGGAAACCCAAAAAGAGAGAGGGTTCCTCTCAGTGTAGGGCCCTCTCTCTGTGGTGTTCTCTGCTACTGGTGCTTTGGTACATATTTTTTCTTAACAGAGATGATCTCATGAAGATGCATGGTGCCAAATGATTATCTGGTCCTTCCTAAAACATTTATTAAGTAGAGAGAGAACAGAAAATAAGTGGTACTTGCTGTGTCAAGGTATATGCCTGTCTCCCCTGGGCTGCATATGAGAAAATGTCATCCAGGTATGTAACACTCTGTTTACAGACTGACTTCTGAATCACTCGTTCTCTCTCATTCATACACTTCAAGCCCTTTGCCATTTTGACTCTCTCAGTCCACAGCATATATCCATATCCTCATTCTGTCATTTGCCCCAGTTTGGGTTGCCCTGGTACAATTTTGGCTTTTCAGGAGAATGGCAGTGATCCATATTCCACATCCCCATGGGGAAGACAGGACACAGAAAGACGTGGCATCGGCATCTTGACTCTAAATGCACCCTTGAAGGAGACCATTAAGCACCATAGTGTCCCCCTTCTTTGGTATTTTGGGGAATGGTAGGAAGAGGGACCACTGTACCTCCCACTGGGTAAATGTCTTGAGAAATGCACAAGTTCATAATGTGGATAAATAATATAAAGCATTTGTACAATAGCCCCATGGAAAGAAATCATTGAGTTATATGAAGTGATCTAAACTTTCGGGTTTAAAAATTGGGTCAGATTGAAAAATGCTTTTCTCAATGCAATTTTAAGTTCCTTCAGGAGAGGGATTGGATCGTAAACTGCCCTTAATCACAAAGGAAAACTGGAACAGTGATTTGCACGTAGTAGATTTTCGATAAACGATATTTATTGAGTCTTATATAACTGACTAGGCTCTTTTTAAATGAACTACAATCATTTGTTATAGATCATTTGCACTCAGGGGCTAAAGGATCTTTCATGTCTTCTTTGACCTTCCTCTGCAGCTATGTGTCTCGTCTTGCTTAGAGTGTACCTTACAGGTGCATGGTATGCCCTGCTGTGAAAACTGTCATCCCATCTATCATGTCATCCAGTTTTCCCCACCTGCTCTTTAGAGAATCTTACAGCTTTCAGAGATGAGGAGACTAAGGCCAAGGGAAGTTGGGAACTGCCAACGTTCTCGCAGATAACGTGTGATGAGACTGGAACTAGAACACCAGTTTTAGACTCAACACCCAGCCCTCTGTAGTTATAAATCTAGCCCTCTGTAGAGCACATCATGATGTATTGGCTCTTTAGGAGAAATCTCAAAGTTCAAAACCAGCCCTGACATTTAACTCCCTGTGGGTCTTTACTTCTCTGAGTCACTGTGTCCTCGTTGCCAAATGGGACTAAGGACAGATAACGGTTATTGAGCCTTCTGAGTCTAAGGTATCTGCTTGTGGATCCATTTCCCAAATGAAGAAACCAAGATTCAGAGAAGTCAAGAAGCTGCCAACTGTCAGAGGCTGGCTTCAAGGCAGGTTACCTATTTTTTTCTTATGTATTTTCAATTTTTACTTCATTTTTTATTTTCATATTTACTACCTTTCTTGTTAAGATCAGTAGGGTTGGTTAAGGAAATGTCACTATCCCTAGGTATGTTTACCAACAGCACATTTCTACCACTTCCCCCCTCGCCTGGCTCCCTCCTTGGATGAAGCATCTGTCTAGAGAGACGCAGGAAGCATCCACAGCACATGGTGCCAAGACCTACCACCTGGGGCCCGATATACTTTCAAAAATGAAAACACTCACTTCAAAGCCATCAGATCCTATTTTGACTTGACTTTCCCTGAAATGAATGGGACCAAGTTTCCCAGGCTGCCTGTGTGTTTAACACACATTATGATGTTAGTGAGATCCGCCGCAGAATCCAATAGCATAAATTGATTCAACCCCAGGCAAATAGTATTCCCTAAACAAAGCTGTAGGAAAAATTCCCTACAATTAAACTGTCATGTTGAAGGGGATTTGGTTAGAAATACTAATAGGTATCCCCAACTGAACTGTAATATTACTCCAGAGACTGTAGGATGACACTGTTCTCTCTTGCTTGACAGTAATATGAAACTAAGTCATCTTAAAATGTATTCTCAAAACCTTGTAGATACAGTCTCCGGGAGCAAACACGTTCCCCTGTTTGAGCACAGGGGAAAACGCTCTCCTGACTTGGCAAACGTGCTACCACTTCCCCTTCCTGTACCCCTGGAAGACATTGCTAATCAATCACAGCACTTTCCTGCTGAGCTCAGATGAATTCTCCTCCACAAAACCACAGGGAGCCTTTGCTAATCAGAATTGGCAAGCAAGAAGAAATCTATTTGCCTTCCCTCTGTCTAGACTCTTATTTCATGAAGCCTGGACATAAAACTCCCTCTGACCCAATCCAGACACGCAAATTTGAGAGTGCCTAAATCCACGGGATGTTGAATCTTATTTCTCAATATATAACCACCATTCTGGCATAGTCCGTTGACTTTTAATAAAACTACTTCTCTGGAGTGGCTGACAAGTTCTCCTTATCTTCCTCAGCTCCACTAGCTAGTATTTCTCAACAACCCTAAAGTAATACTTAAATTTCCTCTCCAACTTCTTATCCCCTTCTTTAATCAAGGCAAATTTATTCAACTGTTAAAATCTTTCTCTAGAAAAATCCTTCTGACTCTACTCATTCTCTTTGTCACCCCCCAACACACACCCTGAAAACACAACAATTTTAATTCACTTTCATTGTTCTGTAGCCCTCAGGGTACTAAGTAGGTATGCCCTTCTAAGGATTAGCATAGGGAGGTTTTTCTTTTATTTCTTCAGCTAATGAGGCAGTCGAAAATCATTTAGTGATATGAAAAAGCACTTGACTATCAATCCATAAATAAAACGTACAAATGACAAGCGGCATCTTTTTACAGCTTTCTACGCATTTATATATTTTAAAAACCAAGTTCTAATGCCTACAATATGCAACTTTAAACACATGTCACCTATTTTAAACTTATTTTCCCCACAAAAACAAATCTGTACCCATTTCTGATTGTTTTTAATTTAAAATTTTAACAGTTTTCAGATGTGTGGAAATGACCAGACCATTTCAGAAAACGAACTCCAAAAAAAACCAAGGATGACAAGCTAATGAAAAATTAGGCAAGTGGTGCAAAACACTGGGAGACAAAAGAGAGGTTATGATGATAAAGAGAGATTGAAAAAACACTGAATGAAAAAGCAGACACGAAATGGAGAAAGCTTAGGACTCAGAAGTATAGGATGCAAAAAAAAAAAACAGCTTTAAACAATATGCAGTACTTCAGCATAGGGAAGAATGTCAAAAACATCAATGCATGACATCAGGTCAATAATGAAATCCAATCAATACTTTCATTAAGATTTTATGATCTGCTAGAACAGTCCATGCTTTGTAAGGTGTAGCTAATACATTGATTGTACATGTTCTACAACTTATTTATAACAGATAGGCATAATCAACAAAGGACTTATCTTTACCTATTTTCCAAAACCTATTGACCTTTCTAGTCCATGCCATGGTTTATGCTGACTTACTCTTCTCTGAAGACCTAGAATATTCTATATAACTCACTAAAATAATAGACTCTGATAAACCAAATGGCTAAAAGAGGGTGTTTTCCTGCACACACTTTCCTGCCCCCCAGCACCAACAACGCAGCCCTGAGGAGCACTGACCGTGCGTGTGTGTGCGTGTGTGTGTGTGTGCGTGTGTGTGCGTGTGTGTGCGTGTGTGTGCGTGTGTGTGTGTGTGTGTGCGTGTGTGTGTGTGTGTGTGTGTGTGTGTGTGAAGATGTAATGACACTCCACACTGTGAGATGAACACTCTATTAAGGAAAGCACTAACGTTTGAAGAGGTTAAATCAATTAACCTCAGTCACAGAGCAGTCATATCTCCTACATACAATTTCCCTACTTTCCCTAGTTTCCCCTACTATCCCTAACAGTTTTGCCTGTTCACGCGGCTTACAATTGCCACTCAACATCTGTAACGTTTGCTGGAACCATTCAGTGTTCTGAAATCTTGATTCCCATGGTGAGTCTAAAGTCTTATTTATGTATTACTAGTATTTTTCCCCTTCGATTTAGCTAAAATGACCCACACAGTGATAGGTACATAATAAACAGTAAATGGAGGTTGATTGAATTTAGTTCTTCCCGCCTTCTACGTTGGCATAAAAATCTCTGAATATTGCTTTTATTTTCACAGCCATTCATTCAATTATTCTTCCTCAAACCTTAAATGAGGCAGGCCACCCCTCCTTGCAGGCATCCACATATTAGCAGTTTCTTCATTCGTCTGCCACTTACATCTAACGAAACTAATTATTTTCCTGCTACCTCGCACCCCATTGGTGTGACACACACCGCTGAGACGGCCCTATCTCCTGCAGGCATCGCTTGTATCTTTCCAGCAGCCTGTTGTAACACGAGTGACAGGACTATTAAGAATGTCAGCCTTCGATGCACCAGAGACTTATGTAAAACAAACGGTGCCATCCCAGGCTGAATGGGAAACAGCGGCAAACTCAGGAACCAACAAGGCCACCTCCAAGAAAACTTTAATATGGGGAGAAGAAATCATTTCTCCATTCCTGGAACAACAGAAAAACCATACATAGATAAATGAATAAATAAAATCAAAAAGAAAACATGAGAACAAAAACAATCTCATGATTGCTGCAGAACTTAGAAACTGACACTGCCAGAGAGTTGAGCAAATGGTTGGATTTTATGCAACATTGAACAGGTAGATGGACAGAGAGAGAGAGAGAGAGAGAGAGAGATATCCTTCAATTTCTTCCCATACCCTTAACTCAACCCTATTCCAAGCCAATGTCATCCTTCCCTCCCAGACTATTTCTACAAACCTCTTAACTGTTCTTCCACTTGGCCTCTTTTTCAAGCCTTGTTCAACACAGTAGCCAGAGTAATTTAAAAAACCACAAGTATAACTGTGTTCTTTACTTTTTCAGATCTTTGAATAGCTGCCCATGGCACTTAGGATCACACTGAAATCTGTAGCTGGGTGGTTTCCTCCCCCACACCTACTCCTTCACCTCCATCACACACCCCCTTCCAGCGCCCTGTCCCAAACACATCTTCTTTTAATTCCCCAAAAGCACCACATATCTTGCCCCCACTCCCAAAGACTTTCCCTAGAACGTCTCAAGTTCAATATCGCTCCCTTGACCACATAAATTAAATGACCATACTCTGCATTTGCTGTTATCACACATTTACCTTGCAGCACTTAACTGCAATTCTTAATTACACTTTTTTCCCTATGATTATTTCTCCAACGTATGTTTCCTCTGGAAAATGTAAGACCCATGAGCCCAGGAAACATGCCTGTCTGGCGTCCTGCTGTGCCTCGAGCATCTAGCACCATGCCTGGCAGAGAAGAGCATTCAAGACGTATTTTTGGAATGAATGAGTGAATGAATGAATTGCCCCAGTCACCTGCTTGAGACAGGGAGAGAGCAATTCCTGCAGGGAACAGATGAGGAAGAGGATCACAGGCACGGTGGGACCCAGTTCTGATTCCTCACCCCCAACCGTATCCCTGACCAAAGCTCCCGCAGGGGGAACAGAGTGTTCTACCAGAATCATCAGTGACTTTCAGCTCAGCACTCCGACGGCTGCTGTGCAAGCCTTCTTAGGAGCCTTTGAGCAGGTGTGGCCCCTCCACGTTCTTCATGTTTGCAGAGTCAGCCTTAAGAAAAGAGCTTGCAATCTGTGTCAGCCACCACCATGCAGCGGCAGGACCATGCGCTTTGAATAACAAGGTCTTTTTTTAACTTTAGACTGAAATCGTTATTCTTCCTTTCCGTCCCCCTCCTTACAACTCTTCATTAGAATATGTGAATATTAATAGTATTAAACTATATATGTGCACGTGCGTATACATGTACATTATAGTGCAATGCATTCGTGATTCTCATCTTTCTTTGTATGGAGAAGAAGAGAAAGAAGAAGGAAAGCTCTACAATACAAGTCTATTTTTAAAAAATCATATACCCATCACCAACTCCATCTACTTCTTGAAGAGGTGGAGTTATAAATATAACCCAGACATTCACTGCGGTCTCCAGGCACCATACTCCTCAAATTCACGTCCTCATGAACACAAAAGCCCTTGCCACTATTTCTGTGATGGCACTTGCAGTCCATTGGCACTGCTGGCCCAGGGTCCTGCATATTGAAAGAATTTAGTCGAGTGGCCAAGGGTGTGCACTGCAGAGTTGAGACGGCTAGAGTTCAAACCCAGCTCCACCTTCCGCATGCCGCCTGACTTTGAGCAGCCCACGCGGCCTCTTCAATAGAACAGTGATAATTAGCTGGACCTATCTCAGTAGGTCATTAGGAAAATGAAATGAGGTGATGCATGTAAAATGCTTAGCTCGTGGCCTGGCCCAGGAGCAAATTTCCAACATGTTATTTATCTGTTGTATTGAGAACGACTAAGAGCAACACCTGGTTTCCGTTTCATGGACGCAGGCAGGACTGAGCACTTTGTATACCTTCCGTAAATTCCTCACTCTCCAAACATGGAAGGTGGTGAAGGAAGAGGTTAACTTTGAAGGGCGGAGGGTGAAAGGAGCAGAGGAGGGGGACTGTTTCTCCACAAAGCAGACAGCCTCCAATTTCACCCTAGAACCAGCCACTTCTGTCACATGATCAGCTTCCCCACTACTTGCTGGGGGGATCCTTGTCTCTCATTTCCTCTCTTCTCTCTTCTTCCTCAACAGAAGCACCACAAAGTCTCCTCTAAGGAAAACAGAGCAGTTTCCACCACTCAGTCGACCATTGCTGAAGCTTTATTCTTAGGGTTCCACTCTCTGTCCCAAAAGCCTTCCCCTAATAGACATCCGCTTCCCCCTACAATGGAATTTTTATCCAATCTTCACAAGAAACCTATGGGTTGCTACTGTCCCTCATTCCAGAAGAGGAAATCAGGGCTGAGAAAGATGAAGTGACCTTCCAAATTCTGCGGTAAGCCAAGACTTGAATCCTCCCTTGTTTGTCTCAGAGCCTGTGCTTTTCCCACCAGGACGGCTGCTTCCTTCATTGGAATCTAAATGAACTACTAGACGTGCCCCACTGGGTCTACTGAGCACACACAGCCAAAAGAATCACAGCGTACTAGACCTCACAGTGCACAACTTTCATATATTTCCACCAACAGAATTTTCAGAAGCTGTTGTTGGTGTGTATGCCCCATGAAACTAGAGTGAGAACACAATGAATATAACCAAGTCCTCATACATGAATTTACGGATAGAATACTGACCCATGGGACTGGAGAACCACCAGACACTTAATTTCCAGAATCTCCAGACCCCTGTCAAGAAATAACATGATATTCATCCCAGATCAGTCAAAGTGAGAGGCTCCCGGATTGCACCTGTCTCAGAAATAACGTCTTGTGCTGGAATCCATGTATTTCGAAGCTTCTTTTTTTCGTGGATGTTATGATGTCACAGAGCAATATGTGATTTTCTAACTGGGCTTCCCCTTCTCCTCTGAGTTCCTTGAAGGTAAAGATTCTATCTGACTCCTCTTTTGAACCCACTGCCTATGTCCTCTTGAATAAAATCTGAGTCATCGTTATGGGTAGATAAACAATAGGCAGCTAAGAGTAGAAAGCCCAAAATATAATGAGCTGACTGTATATTAGCACCATCCATTTAAAAAATGAGTTAGCAATATGTATCCAAAGTCATAAAGATGCTTCCTTCCCTTGAATGAAAAATTCTAGGAGTATTTATCCTCAAGTACTCACTCCAAGGAAAGAAAAATCTGTAGGTCCTCAGGAATTAACTCTAGTGACACTGGTGTTAGGGAAAAGACATTCTATGAATATATATAAAGGAATAAAACATCACCCTTGTCAATGACAAAGAACCCAAACTCTGCAAAATAATTTAAAAAGGTTTATTCTGAGCCAAATGTGTGTGACCATGGCCCAGAGAGCAACGTCTAAGGAGGCTTGAGCAAGCGGTCTTGCCGTGAGTGGGTTACAGTTTGGTTTCATACACTTCAGACAGACAGGAATTACAGGTAAAGTCATAAATCAATACATGGAAGGTATACATTGGTTTGGCCCAAAAAGGTAGGACATCTTGAAGTAGGGCATTACAGGTTATAGGAGGGTTTAAAGATTTTTTTTATTTGTTATTGGTTAAAGAAATTAAGCTTTGTGTAAAGGATTGGAATGTTTTAAGTTGAGATAAGAAAGTCTGTTAATCAGAGACAAGCCACCGGACATATATACCAGACATATACCCAGCCTCGAGTGACCTGCTAAGTAAAGTGATGACCTGCTGACCCGCAGGTGTGGTTTAAGCTGGTCTTTTGTAGCCTTAGGTCTGCTAACGATTACAAAGGATGTCCCCAAGAAGGGATGGGGGCATGAAGAGCCATGTCTGACCTCCCTTCTCCTGGCCAGCAACTCAGCTTTAGGGTATTTTGGGGTCCCCTTGGCCAGAAGGGGGTTCGTTGAGTCAGCTGGAGTGGCTTAAGATTTTATTTTAATTCACACCCTGACGATATATTGTGTAGCCCTTATAATTATGATTGTAGGGAATGAGAGAACCACATGTAAAAAAGGCTCACGTTAAAATTTGAGGGAAGAATTCTTAACACCAAATCACCAGCCAGTGAAGAACACAGCTTTGGGCCACAAATATGGACAGGGATTGCAGGGCAATGTGGGGAAGGTATTACAGTGGCTTCAGGACAGTGGTGCCTGCTGGAGTGAACCTCATTTCCTCCACGTCTTTGGAGAGTCGTCTGGGTGGTAAGTTTCAAATCGGCCGGCACAAGAAGGTCAGGGAGATTTGAATTCTGCTCCGAAATGCAAGGTGGGTACTCCGAGCAGAGCCCTTAGGTGGGACAGCCCAGCTTTGCATGCAAGACGTGGAGATCCCCCTTCCTGGAGCCAGATCCTCACCGGCTGTAGTGTGTGATTAAGCTCTCGGGCCATCTGCTCAGGGGTTGTGAAGGCAGCCGCGTGTCCTCCTGCCTGGACGCCGGGGAGGACACTGCTCACTAGTCAATCTGCTTGAAATTGCCTGCTATGATTGGTGTGTAATGACTCAGGTAGGTCACGGCCACGGACGTTGCTGTTATTAATGCATTAGCAGCTGCAAATGGGCATCGATTCTGCACGGAGTGCAGGTTTATGGACTTGGTTGGGAGAGTCGGCCCCTGTGACGTGTAACTGGCCATTGCCGGAGGAGGAGACAGCCCTGAGAGGGTGATGTCCTTCGGGAAGGGGGAGGAAGGCCCTGAGGAAGGCCAGCCAGCTTTGAAAACAAGAATTCCTGGGCCGGGACACAGAGAGAGAAGAATTTGCCTATGTCAGGGCTATTCCTCGGCCCTCTCCCACATCTGAGATGCAACTAATCATATCCTTATATTCTGAGCCCTCTGTGTCATTGGCTGGTCAGTGACAGTTAATACAACTTGGATTATTTTATTTACTTTAAAATTTTGTCTTATAATGTTATCATAGGTTCAGGACCCCATACCTGTCTGTTCACCATAAATATCCTCAGCACCCAGCAAGAATCCAATGCCAAAGTTTTTCCATAGCTGTCTGTGAATGAATGAATGAATAAATG
Source organism: Varecia variegata (assembly GCA_028533085.1). NCBI lineage: Eukaryota > Metazoa > Chordata > Mammalia > Primates > Lemuridae > Varecia > Varecia variegata. Next base: position 4,237,814 of record CM052448.1, on the reverse strand, counting down.
ATGCTACTACCAGGCTAAGAATGTTGACTTACATATGGGCGTCATAGCAACCTGAGCTGGCATGTACCACAAAGCAATTTTTCAAGATAATTTATCCTTCTTAAACAGAGAGACTGAGTCCAGTAAGATTAAGCAATGTGCCAATGCATGTGTACCCACACGCATGTGCGCACACACACACACACACACACACGCACACATGCACACACGCACACACATGCACACACACACAAGTCAGCTGGTAGGAGAGGAGATTCCTTCTCAGAATGTAAATGCCCTGAACAGCAATAACAATTGTCTATGTTACCATTTACTGAGTGCCAACTGTAAATACACATGGAGGTGGGGTTAGTATTTTTCTGAAGCAAGAATCTGAATCACCTGAATTCAAATTAGCCACATTTTTTTTTCTGTAAGGTGGTACTGAAGTTTATTTATCATAATGGGAGGCAGGTAATAACTTTCAAGTAAAGGAGTCTATGCTATAGCACATTCACTTGACACATTTTCTTTGAATGAAATAGGTTTTTTTTTTTTTTTTTAAATAGAAAGTAAACTACCTTCTTCCTGCCCCCATTTAATTAGGGCAGCTACACCATAGGCATTAGAAAAAGCAAATGTGTAATTTTCAGATCAATGGGGAAGATACATACAGGTGCACAAAGACGGTACGATAGAAATAGGGGTTGCACAGGCAAATGCTGTACAAATAGGATTACCAAAGATTGGTGCCTGAGCTGAATCTTGAAAGACAAGAGGAATGCTAGCCACATGTCTTTAAAACAAGTTTTTCTGGCTGTCTATGGATGGAGAACGTTTGTCCCTTTGCTTCGGTGCTTCTCAGAAATTGGAAGAAATCTGTAGCTTCCTGCATGTGGAGAAACCAACTTCCTTCTTTCCCCAACTTATGCACCAGCCATTTCAACAAAATTCTTATTGGTCCTTTGTAATTTCCACAGATTCCTAGAGGAATCACCGGTAGGAATCAGGCAATTTCAGATTCACCAATATCTTCACAACACAACCCCTCTTTCTAATGTTGAGACAGCAAGAGTAGCAAAGCAGCTACTCTTTAGTTTGCATGGACAGATTTATTAATGGCAGAAACACTGTCACTGTTTTCCTTAGGGCTTCCAATTGGGGACTGATGAATGATTGGGATGGACACAAAGATTTCACCCCTTATGTGCTAAAGCCAACAGAAGAGGATGCAGCCAACAACTGCTTTCATTCCCTGCCTTCTCTGATGCAAACCATTAGTACAGATCACACTCCATTAATATCAGTTTAGTGATACAGTAAACAGAAAGCAAAATGCCTTATACTGTATTCATTGCAAATCTACCAAGTACATTCTCTTGTCCAGGAGACAATGGGCTCATTGTTGTGCACAGGTGGGGCAGGGAGGGGTCCTTGATGTCTGGCTAAGATAATGAAACTTAGCTTCAACCTTCCCTTCTATGGCCTAGTTTTGGTATTTCTTGTTTACTTCCTGAATTTCAAGTTGGAAGCGGACCTAGTTAAAGACCACTCTAGTTCAATTCCTCATTATTATCACTGCAGTGAGAAAACTGAAGTCAGATTGGTTAAACGTGTTGTTCAGACCCATGTGGTCAGTTCATGGAGCCAGGAGATCCACCTGACTCTCTTCATTTTTTCAAAAACTGAGCTAGATTGGGGGCGGGGCTGTGGACATTCAGAGATGACAGAAGAAGGGATTCAAAGGGATTCAAAGCACCAAGAGTGTGATCATTGTTCACAGTGCTAATTCATGCAATTCAATAAATAATTCAGTCAAAACACGTGTGTGCTTGTCACTTTTATGGGTGTTAGGGATACAGGGGGAGACAGACACACACCACACCTTCCTAACACCTGCAGTCCAGTGGGGAAGGCAGATTGTTCACAAGTAATAATGATGACAATTAGGGTGCATGATGAGTGGGGTGCTATCCGGGCTCCCCTCTTCCTTATCCATCCTACTGTCATACAAACTTTCCTATAACTTCCATTCTTTATTATTATTATTATTTCAGAATATCATGGGGGTACACATGTTTTGGCTACACGAATTGCTTTTGTACAGTTTGAGTCAAAGTTATAAGTGTGCCCATCACCGGATAGGGTGCACTGGCCCCCGTAGGTGTGATTTTACCCATCCCCTCCTCCCCGCCACCAACATCCTCAAAGTAAAGAATCCTCCTCTGTCCTTTCTTATCCTCCTCTGTCCTCAAAGTAAAGAATCAGCAGGAACTGCATTTCTTCTCTTATTTTTTCTGCCTTTTCTCTCTCTCTCTCCTTCCAAGCTCATATACTCATTCAACCCAAAAGGGAGCCCTGAGCTCCTACTCCCTGTCTCACAGAGAGGAGGCAGGAAAAGAAGAGACAATTTGAAGAGCTCCACCAGGCAGCAGCTTCAGAGAGAGGAGAGATACACACAAGGTATGTGAGAACAGCAAGAGTATGCGGGGTGGCTGGTGGACAGTCAAGTGACAAAGCAAATGGGATGGTCAGTGAGCATTATCAAGACAAGGTTACAGCTTGTGTATCCTTCCAGACCATGGGACTCCAAATGCAGCTGGCATTAAACCCACCCTATGCCTGGCCATCCATTAAACTAATGCCCCATGTCACTCCTACTCTTGTTCTCCCTCCTGTATTCCAGCTCATGCCTCCTGACCTCCTCCACTTCCAGCCCATCTGCTGATTTTTTAACTTGAGAGAATTCTACCTCCCTGGAAGGCAAGCACTGCTCTTTCTCTTTCTATTCACTCTCACACTGTTCTACTCTTGCCTGTCCCACCAAGCTCCAGCTTCTAAAATATTATCATGGAGTCGACCTTCCCCCTTGAAAGGCTTAGGTTTTCTTTATCCTACAAGGGGCAATAGAGGAATGAAGTACACAGAGAAGACTTCATTATCAGGAGGGCTTCACAGAGATCCATGCAGACATATAGACTAGAAGAATAGGGAAGGATATCCCAGCTGCTGAGACCAAGCATAGCAAGTGCCTGGAGTTGGGAAATTTAACACGTGTCGACATCAAGAGATCAGCTCACCTTGTTGGAAAAGAATGTATTTAGAAATTCACGAAGAGAAGGCAAAGTGTTAGAGGAAGTGTCAGATAGGGACTAGCGTATCACACAACTACCTAGATGCTATTCATGTTTCAAGAATATTTGTCCTCCAATCTATTGGGCAGAATCCAGGATGGCATTAGGTATGAAGACTACCTGGAAAGTGTCCCCTGACTCTGAGTAAGGAGGGCCTGCAGCAATATGCCAATAGAGGAGGAGAAAAGATGGCTCTTAGAAGACCCGGATCAAAAACTCACTCATCACTTAGCAGTGGGTGAAGAACAAGACAATGTCAATGGCTGAAGTGTGGGATTAAGGCACCTAGGAAGAGAGTGGTGTCGCTGGGGGAGGGAGCAGGTGAGGTTCGGTCTGATTTCAAGTGTTTTGCATTTGGAGTCAGAAGCGACAGACAGAAGGGAAGACATAGAGCAATCTGTGCTTCACGGGGCACTAGAAGTCAGCGATGGATTTGGAGCTTGTTATTCTAGACCTATCAAAGTAGAAGTGGAAGCTTTGGAGAAGAATATGGAGTGAGCAAAAACCAGCCACCAGGAAGACCCAAACTGGTTTCCTGTCTAATGTTAACATTATGTTTCTCCCGCTTATACAATACTCCATCAGCAGGTGAGATGCTTTCATCTATCTGCTCATCCCTCCATACCACCATCCACTTGGCCATCGTTATATCCAGCAAGTACCAATGGTCTACTATAGGTCAGCAGTACAGTAGATACTGTGGATGTAAACAGAGGTGATACACTATTGAACAATCAGCATATATTAGACACCAACCAGTTAGCATGGACACACGTTGTAGCATTAGAGTAAGGTCCTGGGGGACCCTTAAGCCTTTAGTTCTGGGTCAAGGGTCAATGCAAGAGGACAGGGCATATGGGACAGCTGGGCATGGAGGACACTTGGGGGTTTGTGACAGCAGGAGTTTATCAAGCAGTCAGCGTCCTAACTGATCAACACCTGCTAAGTACCAGCCTGGGTACAAACAAAGGCGGACAATTCAGACCTAGCCTCTGTATTTATAAGGTCTTGAGTTCTTCCATTTAAATTAATTAAAAATAACTAATATTTAAAAAAAAACACTTAGTTTTCAGTTGCAATAGCCACATGTCAAGTGCTCAATGGCTCCATCTGGCTAGTGATTAACATGTTGGACAGCACAGATAAAGAGTATTTTTGTCTACTCTCTTAGTGAGGTAACTATGTAAGGTGACAAGTATGTTAATTAACTTGATTGTGCTAATCATTTCACAAGGTATACATATATCAACTTATCACATTCTATACCTTAAATCTATATAATTATTATTTGTCAATAACACCTCAGTAAAGCTGGGGGAATAAAATATTCCCATCATCGCAAAATGTTCTATTGGACAGTCCTGGACAAAAGGAAAAGACAAACACTAAATTAATTTCTGTTCAATTATTGAATTATAGATGTGATAAAGCATGCCATGAGACTGTAATCTGAACAGAGCTGGGGATAAAGGAAGCCTTCTTTTGGAAGTTAAATGTACAAATAGTAGGAAATTCCTCTGAGGTTTATGCTCCACCCACGACCCTGCTACCATAAGCTTTCTGTGGCTTTTCTTCCAGCACACAGACCACCAAGGGTCGCAGAGAGCTGGGAAACAGATGTCGGCTTCTGCGAGCTCACTCCTTCTACCACACACAATGACCAATCTGCGTCCAAAGGGCCCCAGAGCAAATGCGACACTCTGGAAAAAATGAAACAATGAAAGGTAACCAAAATTTGGAAGCAGGAAATGGACGTTGATTTTCTGAAGCCAATGGAGACATCACCACAACACCAGCTTAGGCACAATGGGTGAAATCCAACAGGTAAGTCATTGCTCCTGCTAAAATCCCTGTAAGAGACGGGGCGGTTTCACGACCAGCACGTATCCCACGTGTTATGGGTGAAGAACACACAAACCCAGGCATAAGGCTAACTTAGATGCCAGATTATCTGCCTTCCTGGTAACCAAGCAACCTCCCAGAACACCATCTTCCTCCCAGTGGAAGGGACCTCATGGCTCCAGAAGTTGACTGAGGTTCCCTCTACCAGAGAAGCTGCAGACTCAAGGGAAGCATCGAAACCCGCCAGGCACACAGAGACTGGGCAGCGGCCCTAATCTTCCCCCAGTGAGACATTTTTCCATTTCTTCCTTTCTAATTTTTTAAAAAAATTATCATATCTGCTTGCCAGTTTGGAGCAGCAAATTAATAATTTTTTTTCTCTCTCTCTCTTTAGACTGCAGTTATAGATACGGAAATACCATATCCACATACAAATTAACACGAGCTCCCTTGCAACACTGTACTAATTATCTCAGGGACCAGAGCCTCCCCTAGGCTAGAAGCTTCAGCCCCAGTGCAGAGTTGGAACATGAATTTCTTCCTGAGCAGCAGCAATTTGTATCATGTTCAGAAGGCAGAGGGGTGGGAGGGTCATAGATGATCTGAAAGCCCGTCCTCGAAACCCTCCTTCCTCCACCCCTCCGCTGCCTGCCCCGGCACCACGAAGGCATACAGGAGAAGGATGCGCTTGAGACAGAGAAGGATCAATTAACAAGCATATTTAACTGTACACCAAATAGACTTGAACAGACTCCATGCCGAACAGCCCCCTCCTTTTTACTTAACACAACCTCCCGGTTTCCAGGAAAGGCTGTAGCCTGAACTTCAAAGGCATGAAAAGAGAAGATGTGGCATGTAGGGAATTAGAGATGGAATTTCCTTTATTATTAGGAACAAAAGCTGTGAGTCTAATCTCCTGTGTGATACAAGCGTTCGCTGATCAGGGTTACATGAAGTCATTCTGATGTAGCTGACAGGGAACACACCATCTTTTTAGTTCTTTCTCCCCCCCCCACCCCCCCACCCCCCGCCTCCTCCGTCTCTCCATTCAGATATGCAAATTCTACAGCAATAAGGGGAGTCCTGCAGTCCCACTGAGGGCAAGATCATTCCCTTTGATCAGCCTCTTCAAGGCCTGGGGTCCCATGGCCTCCAATTCTACCTATTCTTTTATAACATGGGCTGATATTTGATGTATCAAATTATACTCCAGTGCTCTCAGAAGTGGGACACACTAAGTAATTCTGAATTCGTATGAAGAAAGCTACATTTTGAAAAAATAAATAACATTTCTTGAAGTTAGCCTTCTAAAATTCTGATATTTATTGTTAAATTATTACAGATGTGCCTTCCTAAAACACGTTGTTCATTGATAGAACTATTTCAGGGAAGAGCTGATGTCAGAGACTTTATAGAGGTGCTACCCCAAATGCTAAGTGTATATATTAAAAAAAGAGAGAGAGTTGGGAAAATTGGACAAAATACTGCTAGCTTCACCAAAAATAAAGTCTTTGCATGCAACGAGAAAGGCAGACGGTGGAAAAGTGCTTACTTGCTGAAAACAAATGAAATTTTTAAAATGTATCCCAGCATCTTAACATACAGAATTTCTTTTTGGAAGTAATATTTATATAGTAGTCACGTAGTCTGGCTCAAAAAGAGCAAAATGAATTGTTCTTAAATGCCTCAAGAAATACGTGCTCTCACTAACCGATCTGTGTTTGCTGGTTGTTTCCTTCTACTTTGCAGGGTCATGCAACTAGGAAAAGCGAGGGTAACAGAATGTCTCCTGATGAGAAACCCTTAGGGAACAGAAGAAAAGCAAAAGCACATTTTATTTTAACCCTCAGCTAATAATGGTGGGGTTAACTCACTGATAAGCTCTCACATTTCCCAGGATCCTTTTTTCTGGGGTGGGGGGTTAGTTGGGGAGGGTGGTCCTACCTATCAAGGCCTCTCCTTACCTCTGAATCCAATGCAGCGGTGCAGAAAAGATAGATGCAGCAAAGGCAGGCAGCAAAGTTTTTATGGGAACTTCAGGCTTGCAGAAAAGAGCTTTTCACAGAGAACACGATCAAAGAAATGGATGTATTTATGTAATGAATGCTCAAAACAGGTCACACTTACTGAATGCTGAGTCTGATCAAGGAAGCTGTAAGTTCCACTTGCATGAGTTCTTTGAGCAGTTTCCTAAGGAAGAAAAGAGGGGAAGGCTTTAGCACCAAGGAATGTATTCTTGAATTGTGCCTGCACCTTTTTTGTCATAATAACATTGGCTAACCTCTAAAATAGGTTCCGACTGTGCTGTGAATTTAACAGCATCGGTAATGGTGATGATGATCATGGAAGTGATTAAGTCCTTCAATATATTTTCACTAAATCCTTTCACATCCCAATAATGAAGGGGTTATCACCTGCTCTACTTCAGAAGAGGAAACTGAGGCCCAGACAGCTCATGTACTCGCACAAAGCACACATGTACACGGTGAAGGCTGGATTTGAACTTGGGCGGTTAGATACCATGTTTAGAAACATTCTGTTGTACTCTTCTCTTGCACAGTGAGCTCTTTGTCACAGGATGTGCTCAAAGGAACCTGGAGATCGGCACTTCAGAGATATTATTATGGATTTACCTCCATGGAGTTAGGTTGGATGAAATAAAATCTAAATTTCCTTTCAACTCTAAAACCGCAGGATTCAGTAACACATATTCACATGATAAAGTGACTATCATGGAAAGATGGAAGTGACTTCATTCTACAATTAATAGAATTGTGATATGAGGTATCCCACCAGTAATAAATTTTTACAAACATGGCTATCATCACCCAATCAGAAGGAGTAAGATTCATGTTCATCAATATTTAAATAAACCAAGTATCACCGGAACTGCAAATGGCCATTATAATCCCATATAATTCAGTGAGTTGGGGGAAAGGTCATCTCCAGCCAGAAAAATCAAGATTTCCTAATAGATCTGAAAGACTTTCAGTTATCCTATACCCAAGGGGGTGACACTGAGCTGCTTCCTCTCTAAGGAGAAATTTAAGTTACGAAGCAGAGATGGGACTGGTTTGCAGGTTCTGCAATCCTGACCTGGGGCTCACTGAATTACTCTGTAAAGTAATGATATAATTTACACCCAGAGTTAATACAATTCACAAGTTTCAGAGTTAAATTCATTTGCAGGTGTGTTTAGAAATATGCACCATTTCTTAATGTGATAGATAGATGTAGATACATACAAATATACATATATATGAAGATTACATATATATGAACCATATGTAGTATGGTATGTATATATGTATATGTGTCATCTTCATATTTGGTGAGTCCACTGGTGTTGATAAATTAGAACTTCTGAGACCTTCAAGTGGTTCCAAAATATTGAAAAGAAAGGAAACCCATAGAGAGAGAGACCCAAGCATACATAGCTATGAAGTAGTGGAGATGGTGGTGACAGTGTTCACCCTTCAACAGCCTTCTGCTTTGTATTTCAATGTCTTCAATTTCTTTTAACTAATAAAAATTATCAATCTCATGAACCAGTGTCAGCAAATACTGGTGATGCATCCATTTCTCATCCACCTGTCCACCCATCCACCCACTCATCTATATATCTATCCACCCACACACCCACCCACCTACTCATCCATCCGCCCAACTACCCATCCACCCATCCATCCACCTATCCATCCACCCATCCACTAATCCACCCATCCATTCACCCATCCATCCACCTATCCATCCACCCATCCACTCACTAATCCACCCATCTATCCACTCATCCATCCACCTATCCATCCACCCATCCACTAATCCACCCATCCATCCACCCACCCATCAACCCATCCATACATACATACACCCACCATCCACCCATCCATTTCTCTAATTATCTTTGGCTCTACTACCTTCTAACTTTGTTCCATGGCCAGGTCACTTAACCTTTCTTTGTCTCAGTTTCCTCACTTTAAAATGGAAATATGCATAGTATCTGCCTCAAAAGATTGAGGTGAATATTAAAAGATATTAAAAGTTAATATTTGTAAAGCATTTAGCATTGTGCCTGGCACAAAGTCGGTGTTGTTTAAAACTTTATTTTTTATTTATCAAGCTTTTTTTTTATGCCAGGCATTGTCTTCTTGGTGCCGCCAGTGGGGAAGATAGATCTTGTTCAGGGATATTGGGGAAGGATCCATCAAGGAAGTAGCAGTGGAGCTGAGATGAAGGGGAGATGAATGTAACAAGATGAAGGGGAACAGCATGATTTGGGAAGAAGCATTAGGACGGTTAGGAAATGAATAGTCAAAGCACATGGTTCTCTTCTATAAATTCATAGTATGCCTCAGTTGGAGGATTATCTGGGTCCTAACAATAACAGTAGTAGTACTGGTAGTTTCATTGAACCCTTAGTACATCCAAGGCTCTGTATCAAAACTTGCATGCATCCTCTTATTTATTTAATGACAGCAATGAGGGTCAAATTCAACCTTCTCAATCCCTGCCCCTCCACTCCCGTCTCTTCCTCTGCCCCCTGCCACACTCCTACACTCCAAGATCTGGCAAACTAAACCACTTAAAAGACAGAAGGCACTGGAACTCCTCGAGTCCTCTGATTACATCCCTGTCTCTTCCTCAACCACCCTTCACCTGGTCCACTCTGAACTCATTCTTGCAGGTCCACGCAAGCTCGCTCTCTAGAGCTTTCATCGACCCTTCCAGCTGGACTGAATTTTGAGTGAGGTCCCATGGCTCTTCATACATTCTTCTATCAGAAGCAGAATCATACATCTTCTCTAACTCCTTCTGGACTTGACCTGACCAGGCTGGGCACTCCTGGAGAGCAAAGGCAATGTCTAATTCAACTCTGCAGCCTTAGCATCTGGCACTTGGGTGCTCACTACATTGGGTAGCCTAAGAAGTGATTCCTCATTGACCCAAATTATTACAGCACCAAGGAATGACATTGATTGTCATTCCAGAAAGAGGTTTTCTCTGAGCAGCAGAGCCTCTCTGGTGCTCCTATACTGGGTGCGAGGTGATAACATTTAATTTCACATCCATGTCAGTGCTATGCCCACACCTTTACATGTATCTAATCCAACCTACAGAGGGAAAGCATTATATAGCCCTCTCCTTTCTACTAACACGAATCTGTCAAATCCTTTAGGTGGATTATTTTACAAAAACAAATTAAAGCTGAGAATCATTGTTACAAGGTGAGAATGGAAATGGTCACCAATTAGCAACGGTACCAGACAGCAACAAGACCCTAAGACGCTCTCTGGACTTCCGGAGGGAGTGATGTAGTGTTTTTTGTTTGTTTGGTTGGTTTTTTTTTTGTTTTTTTTTTTTAACTAAGATTGTCCTGAGTTAGCAATTACTCTTGCAAACTACTTAAAGAGCAATTTTCAACCAGGAAGAATCATGCGCCCCAGTGGAATTGGGGAGAATTTTCAACGTACTGAGACCACACCAGAGCTAGAGAGCTGCAGGTGAAGGAAACTCAGAGGACGTGGGAACAAAGTTGGGCAGACGCAGGTGAACGCTGGCTTCATGCATTAGTCACCTTCACCTTGGCACTCAGCCCAAATGGATGCACAAAACAGCAAACAAATCACTTCCAAAATGCTGTTGTTGAAGACCCCTGGACAGCCAGTATGTGGTCTAACTTTCTGACTCCAAACAGGGCTGGCTACTGCACGGTTTCTGCTACCATGGACTCTGCTGTCCACTGCTTCATAGATTTTCCCAGGCAGGTGATTGCAGTGTGATCTCTTCTGTCTCCAGATTCACACCCCGTGGCCCACCACGGGGCAGGCAGAGCACTCTTTACAAAATGTGAATGCAACCGTGTTACTGGTTTGTTTAAACCCTCTATTATTGGCTTCCATTTCATTCAGGCCCTACCCTGTGACACAGTGTGACGTCCTGCTCATGCTCCCAGCTGCAGTGCCAGCCTTATTCATTTATAATTGAGGCGGTCACACCTCCTCGACGCCTGTGCACCGGCCCCAAGGACCTTCCAGTTCTGGACAACGCTATGCCCTCCACCTGCTGCCTCTGCCTCAGAGGCTGCTCTCGGCACCTAATTAATTACCACACACTGTCGGTCCCTTAAAGGGTCCCCCCACCACCTGGTCTCAGGAGCCCACTGTCTTCCCTGCACAGCCCCTGTCCCAGCTATCGTTTTGCATGCAATTAAAAAGTATTTGATTACAATTTGCCCGTCTCACCAGTGTGTTAGCTCGATGAGGGCAGGGACGGTGTGGGTTTTGCTCACCATTTTAATTCTAGCTCGGACCACAATGCCGTGGATGTAGAAGGCATTCAGTGAGTATTTGCCCGCGGAGGAAAGGCGGAAAGCAGGGAGAGAGGGAGGAAGGAATGAAAGATAAGCTTAGTCGCTCTATTTCTAATTTTAGACATACTCCGGGTGACTACTCAGCTTCTCTAAGAGTCATTTCCCCCCCCCCACCCCAAACCCATCTCTGTCTAGTTTAGTCCCAGAAATTAGGTCTGAAGTGCATGATTCTGGCTCCATTAGTATGGGGTGTGTTCAGCAGGGACGAACCTCACCCTATCTAGGTTCAATTTTATCCTAGGAGCGTGGAAGGCACTCAAGTTTCTTCAGTTGCTAGAACTGAGAACTCAGTAATTGTGGGGTCTCTGTTCTCTGCCACATGTGCAGAAAACGGCAGAAGAAGCAACAAGCAGGGGGAAAGACCAGGACAGTGGAGGGGCCATGGGGGAGGGTTTGGGATGGGGTAAGGGGCTGCCTGTTGCCTGGTAACATAGCGGTTCAAGATGCAGGTGGCTCACGGGACTGCACGCTAAACCTCCTGACGTTTAGTGCTGAGACTCACTCCTGGGCTCCCGGGCTGTGTGAGGAATATCCGCACGTCTTGAGCTGTTTGAGTGGGTTTCCGTTGCTTGCAAGCAAAGGAGTCACGTGCAAGACAGGATCCCAGAGGGCGGCGCCTCACCTAGCCGGGGGATTCTCCACCCGCCCTGCAGTCAGGCGAGTGAACTGCACCTTGACCACGCCAGGGACTGTGAGCGGGTGCATCTCTCCAAGCTTCACAGCAGCCCTGACCTCGGCCCAGGGTCTGCAGTTTGTCCTTGAAAGGGCCCTGAAGCCACATCAGCGACTGCCCAGGACCACGTAGCCAGTACCACTCGGGGATCGTGATGTGCGATCTGGTGATGGCGGAGAGGTTAGTGCCAATCACACCTGTGATGAGAGCAGTGAAGCAGGACGGAAGTGCATGGATGCCTCCTCACGTTGGAGACAGAGACGGTCCCCAAGGGAATCCAGTGACTCCCAGCCACATACCACGAGGCTGCTGACCAGTGACCACCGCCGTGGTCAGATGATCCGATCAGCCTCAGCCGGCTGTGCACAAGATTCTGTGCGTCCCCGGGGTCCCTGCGGGATCCCAGCACTCCGAGCTCTAGACTCAGAACCAATCTGTCATCCTACTGTAAATCTGTGGGTTATATTCTAAAGAGCCAAGGGTGAAAGTGCCACCTTCCCCCACAATCACAGGCAAGCATTGCACACAGCAAAGACGGCGTGGGACGTCCTTTGACTCTGAGAGTGATCCCCCACATCATCTCTCTTTGCTCCCCAGCCCACCCCTGTGCCACACGCCTGGTCTCTGTGTTGAGTGTCCCCCAAAGAGATATTCTTTTTCTCCCCTTACATGTGTTGAATATAAGTGACTGAGCTGAACAAGAACAAAACCCAGAGGCCCACAGTTCTAAATGGAAACGGAATGCCCTCGCCTCTCTGATATCACTGTGTCTTGGGACCGGTGGCTTCCTCTGCCTGAGATCCTGTTTCTTCCCTTTCTGCCTGGTACGTGTGTGCCTATTCTTCATGTGCTCAGGAAGCCCACACTGAGTACCCAAGCTCAGGGACGAGCTCCTGCGTCCCCTCTCTCACAAACCAGTTAGTGACTCCAAAGACTGATCGTTCGTGGACACCTGTATCTGTCTTCTCCACTGGAATGTGAGACCTCAAAACCCCAGGCTGTGCCCGTCGTATTCA
>CM052448.1:4198772-4224300 GCA_028533085.1 Varecia variegata | reverse complement strand
GGCCCACAGACTCAACCGCATAGATTCACACACTGTGTCACAAGGATCTACATAAACAAATATGCGAATAATAGCAATAACCACCTAAACAAATATGTAAATAATAATAACGGCTATTACTTATCTATTTATTTATTTAGATGGCTGTCATATTATTTTTTATAATTGCATAATAATAAAATAATTTTATCATTAATATTTTAACATAATATTATATAATGACTACCATTATTTATTTATGTAGATCAATTGGAATTATAAGTAAATAATTCATGTCTTATCCAATTAGTATTGCATATTAATAACCATGATTATTATCTCATAGTAAGCATTTACCATGTACCAGGCGCTTCACTTGCAGAAGCCCCTCTAAGCACAACAACCATTATTTGCCTTTTGAAGACGATGAACGAGGTGGCATTTCAGAATCCGAAAGAATTTGCCGCAGGTCTTACTGCGAGTCAACAGCAAAGCCAGGATCCAAATCCAGTTCTGTGTCACCCTAAGGTTCCTACCTTGAACCGATATTTAGCCTGCCTCTTATTTTTAAAAAGTAGAGACGTTTGTCTACTTTGGCTTTTTGGGTGGGGCCCTGGGGCTCATTTCAAGCAAAAAGAGAGAAGTGTCAGCCCCAAGTTAGCCAAGCAGCTTGTCTGAAATAGCTTCCTTTACCCACCCCCCCACGAACCGAGAGAATTCCACATCTCCACCATTTAAAGGGGGATTTCCAGCGGTCTGTGACATTTCCTCAGAGGCACCACACAGAGCAAAGGAACTCAGAGGAAAGGAGGACTTTTAATTCCTGCAGACAGATTCTGTCCGGCTCAGTGGTAACAGCCTGGCAGAAACGGATGGCCACTGCAGGATGATCACGGGCATCGCACAAAATTGTTTGGGAGATGAAAATGCTCCTTCCCATTGCAGCAGAAACAGCCAGTGAGTTCTTTCGACCAAGAGGAATGAGGCTTCTCAGCAAATGCTCCTGAGTTCACATAAACCGAGTTTACCCAAATCCATCAGTGTCCGGAGCCGGCCTGGCACAGACTTGCTCTTAAGAAGACCAAGGGATCTCATCCACGTAGAAACCACCAAACTTCTCACATAAAAAACTTGGACATAAAGGAGGCCCGACCTCTGCAGAAATTTCATGCAGAAAGTTCCACTCCTTCCTGTGCGCAAGTGATACCTGAGGGGGCTCAGTGTCACCTGCAACGCACCAGGGTCCAGGAGCAGGGCTTGAAGAGAAAGTAGACACCCTGTCTGGTTTCTCCCCATCATTCAATGCTCGGCTCAAATATTGTTTCCTTAGCAAAGCCTCGCCTGACCCGTTTCCGCGGCAAATCTAGGACAGGCTCCCTTGTCGTTGCATTTATCTCAGTTATAACTATACAGCAAAACATAAGCATTTGATTAGTATCTGTCTCTCCCACAAGGCGGAGAGCTTCCCCAGGACTCTGACATGGAGGGTTTTTCCCCACTGAATGCTCTGCACGCAACACAGTACCTGGAACGAAACTGATGCTCATTAAAGATTGGCTCAATAAATGAATGAATAATTCTAGAAAAATGGTCTCAGTCTGAGACCCAGTGACTCTTCATTGACCACTCTGCACTGACAGCTCTTCCTTTAAGACCAACTTCCCTACCGACCTCACGACCAGCTTCTTAGGTGTCAGTTAGAGAAGAGACCATGACATTCAAAGAGACAAGCACGTGCACAAAGAAAGAGCTTTGACCTTGGGAGTCATGCTCACTTGGGTGCAAATCCTGGCTCTAGCACTTGCTAGCTGTGTGACCTTGGGTAAGTTGCCTTCCTTCTCTGGGCCTCAATGGAGAATGGCTACAGTAGGCAGGAAGCTCACGAGAGGCGGAGATGCCGGCAGATTTACAGAGCTTGGATGCAAAGCACATCATTGGGAATGCAGAGCACTTTTGTTCATTAATCATCTTTTACTTTGAATCTATTTCTCAATGAAAAGTAGCTTTCCATTTCTATTACCAAGATTAATGTGTCAACAATGCACAGTGGCATAAACTGGACCAAAGTGGAGAAGGGAATGAAAGAGACCAAAAAAAAAAAAAAAAGGCAAAAAGAAAACCTTCAGTACACAGTGTGATATATTTGCCCAGATTACCGCTTTATTTACACCACTGAGAACACTTTATTTTTGAGCTTCATAACTCATTGCTCTATAAAGAAAAAGAAACTAGCTAGCAGCCACCTACTTCAACACGGAGAAAGAAAATGTGCCTTAAGGAAAACCCATCCTCTACCCGGTAGGTCTTATTTTTTTTTTTTAATTCTATTTAATATGTATTGGACTCCAGAGTACCTTATTACCTTATTTAATTCAGACCCGGAAAGATGTCTCAGAATAAAAATGGCACTGAAGTGACAGGAACTAAGCTATGAAATGTGGACATCATATTTTCTTCAGAGAGATAATCAGCTTATCAGAATTCATTTCCACCTAAGAAAGGTCTCACAAATACACCGAAAATTCAGGCTGGTTGCATCATCTCAGGAATGTAATCTCCAGGAAATAGTGAAACCATCAAGGCAAGCTTGGTGCAGTTATCTTTATGGATAAGAACCGCAAGCATCAGATTGCAACAGAATCACTGTGGCGGAGTCTGCTCCCAAGTGGGGTGACACCCCTACATAAAATATGTGAAGTGCCTTTGAGGACAATACCGTGTTTTTTTAATTTTTTTTTCAAGTTGCTGAGGATACTTTTCAAAGATGCACTGCTACATTCTTTACACATAAAACTCGCTAAGTTTGGCATTCTGAAAAATACAAGGCTTAAAAAATACATTTTCCTAAATTAGTCTCTAGAAAGGGCATGGGTTTTCGTCCCATTTCTGCTAATAACTAGGTGTTTGGCCTTGAGTAGGTTATTTAACTCCCTCTGGGCCTCGGGGTCTCCTATTTGCACAAGAAAGAGGTGGGACTCTCTTGTTTTAAAAATGCTCTTTTCTTTTAATTGCTACAGATAACCTGGTTCCTGTACATCCTGGTAAGAGGGAAAATCAACAAATGCAAGAGCAACCATACTTGAAAGTGTATCTAAGTGTCAACACTGAGCTAGAACATAATGTGTGCCTGTCAGTATGAAACATTCCCACCCCGAAAAAAGGGAAAAAAATAAACAAAACAGAAAATCCATCCAGTCAGAAGGGGATATCTGAGTTTTAAAAAAAATTGCAGGGCATTTCAGAAGATAAAAAGAAAAAAATTCCTGATAACCAATCCTTCATGTCCAACAGAGAACGACTAAGCCATTTGGTACAATGTTCCTGAAAAACAGACAATGAAATGAGGGGAAAATAGTGAGGCAGAAAGGAGATCAATACAGCACTCAACGTCCCTGTGTGGGAGAAAAGAAAGTCATAAAACTACAGTGAGGTCATGAAAAGTTTGCTAAATGCTCACAGGGCCACCTCAGGTCACCATCAGAAGTTACGCATTTAATGTGGCACCTCATCCAAATTTGTTTTGAGTGAAATTTTCTTTATAGCATGATTTCAAGTAAAAAATAAACATTGTGATGAAGCCACAGGAAATGTAGTAAGTTTCACAATAAAAATATTTGCATTTCCAGTTTTGTCATGAAAGACTGTAATATATAACACTAAGAACTCCAAATCTACAGCAAGCAAAACCTGGCTTCTGATTTGTCTCTGCAGTTGATATTGGGGCATTTATGGTCCCCTCTGAACCTCAGCATCTTCTTCCAGCTGGTAGTACCTATGCCACTGGATTGTTACAAGGATTAAAGGACATGGTACATGTGCAATGCTTCACAAAATCCTCCCATATGTTTCTGACACCTTAGCAACCTTTATTAGGTAAAGCTTCCATGTTTTGGGCCCAGATGGAGTAGATGCATATACCAGCATTCACAGAGCATTTACTGAGTTATAGAGCTTTCACTAAATTCCAGGCACTCTTCTGAACTGTTTTTTAAAGATTTTTTAAGAACAAAAGGGATCATTTAATATGCATGTATATGTACATATGCATAAATATGTATTTTAACATCAAAGACATCTTTCCATGCCTGTATCTATAGCTCTATCATATAACTATGGTATTCTATAGTATAGATGCACCATAATTTATTGATTAGCAAGCTTTCCAGTTTTCCTTCTGCTTATAATTTAAAACTCCCTTTTGCAGGGTATGAGTTGCTATTTATGACATATTAAAGAGGAAAAAGAGGTTCAAGCAAAATGAAGAGGAAGGTAGAGAGATTTCCCACATACTTCCTGTCCCACACATGCAGAGCCTCCCCTAAACTTTTTTCTGTAATGTTTTTTCATTCAAAAATCTTCACACAGTAACACTGAGTTAATTTTACTCACATCTCAGAAAACTAGATCTCATAATGTTCCAGGTTACCCTAAAAACCCTTCAATCTTTTACAAAAATTCAGACAAGTATCATCGTCATAAAGGTATTTATGGTAATAAGATCCACATCATTTAATAAGAAAACAATCCATAATCCTATTAATGTGAAACCCTAGCTAGGCAATTAAAAAAAAAACCTCAATTTCTACTCATAGTCCACATCCTTCAAGGTCATGTGACACTCATCCCAAATACAGAATCCATGCATATGAAACACTGAATTATTCCACACGGATTTAGAGTCTGGGTGTGCATAATGTCTTTCAGATTTGAAATATGTAGAGATCTTCAGTCTACAACTTAAATTAAAGAAGAAAAAAAATCTACATTCCAAAGTTTCCAGGTTCTGTTTCTAATCCCCAAGGATTTTTTTTTTTTTTCAGTGACAATCCAGAGGAAGGCAATGTTTTTAAAAGGAACATAATGTAAGTTACTTTCGTTCATTTTAATGTATGCATTCACTCATTAATCCATTTGGCATTTTTTGAGCTCCCACTTTGTGAAAACCATCAAAGCATGATGCCAGGTACAGTCAGGGATTCAGAGATGAATGGGGCACTCCATTTTCTAAACAAGCTCACATTAATAATGGCTAATAGAAGACAGTAAAACAAAGTTCCCAGCAGAGAAATTGAGGAGTGCTTCATTCTGACTTGGGCGGTGGTGGAGGAAATATATGGGGTAAAAGTGGCAACTGAGGAGGCATGGATTGAAAAACTTGCCACTTAGTGGAAGAGTCCAGCTAAACAGCTGGAAGGGTGAAATTCCCTGGCATATCAAGGACTCGTGAGCAGTCTTCTGGAGCCAGCATGTGGAAAGGACATTGCAGGAAACTGGCAAGATGAGACCAAATGAAAGATGCTTCTTGGGTCAAACCTATTAGCAGTACTAATTTAAGGAGTACTTCATACGTGCTAGGCGCTCTGCTTCATGCTTTACATATAGTACCTCTCTAGGTCTAATAACTTCATGGGGTAGGCATTTGGAGGGGGGTATTTCCTTTTTTTCTTATTTCTTTTTTTAAGCTGACATATAAAAATAAGAGTTTTATGTGTTTATGTGGACAGCATGATGTTTTGAAATATGTATACATTGTGGAATGGCTAAATCAAGCTACTGAACATGTGCATTGGTTGCTTCATATGCTTATTTTTTTCTGGTGAAAGCACTTAAAATGTACTCTCTTAGCAACTGTCAAGTACACACTACATTGTTATTAACTACAGCTGTACAATAGATCTCTTGCATTTACTTCTTCTAACTGAAATTTTGTATCAACATCTCCCCATTTCCTGCCTCCCTTCCACCAGCCTCTGGTAACCACCATACCACTCTCCACTTCCATGAGTTTGGCTTTTTTTATACTCCACAAACAGGTGAGATCATACGGTATTTGTATTTCTGTGTCTGGTTTATTTCACTTAGCATGATGTCCTCCAAGTTCATCCGTGTTGTCACCAATGACAAAATTTCCTTCTCTTTTAAAGCTGAATAGCATCCGATTGTGTATGTGTACATGAGGTAGGTGTTTCTCATGCCATTTTTGTAGTTGAAGAATCTGGGCTGAGAGAGACGGGCTGCCTGGAGACCCTGAGTTTTAGGCAGAGGACCCACGCCTTTAACCCCTAAGTCCACACTCTCAGCAGCTGCACATCAGTGAGTTGAGGCATCAGCCAGTAGGCACTGAGCATCTCTGAGGGAGGCAAGACTTGTTCTGACCTGTATTTTAGGAGAACAACTGGCCAAAGGGTAGAGAGTGAACTGGAAGGGAGAGAGATGGAGTTGAAGGGTTGAGAAGTAAGAGTGAAATGCTTGAACATGATTTCACTCTCTGAAATCATTTCATCTGGTGCTTATTTATACTTCACCATTCTCTGGCTTTGAGACTTTGGGCAAGTTACTCAACCTCTCTGAGCCTTGATTTTTACACCTGTAATATGGGAATCATAACACCACCACACATCTCAGCAGGTTATTTTGAGGATTAAATTAATTAATGTGTTTAAAGGAACTAGATCTGCCTGGTGAACTGTAGGCACTTAACAAGGATGTTAGTTATTTTATCGCCTCCTGAGGAAGACAAGCCGGAGAGAAAAAACAGGAACTGAGCCAGCGGATTCAGATGAGTCCTGGGGACTCGTGCTTCAGGCCTTTGCATTAACCTGTTGTTAGTATTCAGCCTGCTCCCTTCATTTTAAAGCTACCACCACCTACACCATTGCTCAGGGTTAATTTCCTTGCAAAGCATCTGTAGGTTGCAATTAGAAGATGCCCTTTACCTGGGCACAAAGACACAGTAACGGGGACAAGGGGAGAGAAAGGAAGAAGGAACGGGTCACGGTCCCTGAATTCTTTTCCATCTACTATCACCGGTGCCTTGATATACCTACCAGGGCTCCCTTACGGGTTCTTAAGCTCCAAATTACTGCATGGGGAATGCCAGGTCATCTACACACCAACACAGATTGTAATTCCAAATTTTCTATCTACACCCAAAGGGTGACATGATACATTTAAATATTGGATTGCCTTTGCATCCAACACATATGCGAACTCGCCATAATTTGTTTGATTTCAAAAGCTAGCCTTTGGACAACACTCTCTTGGGATGGCCTGTCATTCTGGAACACCGCTTGGTAAATTAACAGGAAGGGTGTTTTTACTTTTTCATAAGCACTGTTGCCACCCCGGAAGGAAGGTCCCGGTGAATCACATGTGTGTGCAATGTTAACTGAACCCATTAGGATCTGCTTAGCTAAAGGCGAAGTTCAGACACTTTACAGCTGTGTTCAGCTGAATTTGAAAAGAAATCAAGGCTCGCCAGCTGCTACACTCTGATTATGGTGCAAACTTAAAAGCAAAACAAGAATTTGTCAAATAAATTGATGATTGTTTGCTACATGGGTAGGGAGGCATTGTTTACCTGTGGTGCATAATAATGGGAGGCACCTGGGGAGCCGTGAGCACCTCTTTGAGGCCTGAGGGGCACATGGGTGTGACGGAAAGTGAGAAGGGACAACAGCGCACAGGCAGCTGTCACAGAACCACATTCACAGTGTCATGCTGCTCATTTCACAGATGAGGAAACTGAGGGTCAGAGACATTTTATCAAATGCCCAAGGTCACAGGAACATTAAGGCCACCAGTAAGTGCTGAGGCTGGGCTTTAAGCCACCAGGTGACAGCAGATCCCTGGGTGCCTCTCCTGTGCTCGCTTAAAGGTCACCCGTGTATGGCCACCCTCCGGGCAGTAAGTTTGGGCAGCTCTAATCACTGACATTTATTGCTGGGCAAGGTGCTCAGTATTCCTAGAATATCTTCCCTGCCCATAATCGTTACAGCAACCTATGAGGTGGAAACTGCTTTTATACCTATTTTCCAGAGGAGTATAGTGAGGCTTCAAGGGAAAAGGTCATCTCTAGCCTTTTAGGATAAATCCAGGATTCTGCTTCCAGAGCCAAACATTTCCCCTCTTCCTTCTTTGAGTATCTGGCACTGAACTTGGCACCAAGGTGACAACCAGCATTTTGGTGAACAGATGTGGGCTCCAATGGCTAAATCTCTAGAAAGGATCTCTGAGAAGTCAGGGGCCTTCACCACCATGCCCTGGGCATCCATCAAGGTGCTCAGTAACTATCTGTGAAAACAACAGCTGCTTCTACAGCTGAAGGGACGAAGACCCTGGCTCGGGTTCCTTTATAGAAGAGGGAGATGCTGTTGGATGATTGTCTCCTAAACCTTTTCCTTCCTTCCCTGCCCTCTGTGATAACTACATAGAGATGTATGAATAATATGGCTATGTGACATCAGCTGTCCTGCTGGGTTAGCTCGTGGCCCAGGGGACATTATCAGCGCCAAGGATCATAATCCTTCACTCCCTATCTCTTTGCAAACAAAACTGACAAAACGCTCCCGGCGCTCCCTGGAGTGACCTTCACGTCTGTGAACAGCGGGCTCTACACTTTTTCCTCCAGAGCCGAGGTCGCTGTCTCCTCCTCATTTCTGGTACCTTCAAGCATCCCACCCTGGATCAGTAGCTTCACCCCGGTAATCAGACATTTGTGTAATGAGACCACTTATCCTAAAGAGGGGGCCCAGCAGCTTTTAGGGACACACAAGCTACCTGCCAGTTGCTGCAAAGCTCTTACTAGTGCATTGGAGTCTGCCACTTAATATTCAAACCCGACTGCGGGCTGTGTGCTCAGAGGATGAAACTCGGTAATGGCGCACGGAGCCAGGGGCTGACGGGCTGAGCATACAAAGCTCCAGTATAAAGAGTCACTTAGGAGCTCTCGGGCACAAATGGAGCCGGAGGAGAGAGACAGAGCATGAGAGGCGAGTTATAGAGGGGAAAGCAATGAAAACATGCTGATTCCACCGCAAAATCCCCAAGTCTAATCCAGCAAATTGATGGTGGTGGTGGTGGTGGTGAGGGGTAGCAGAGGACCAAACCAACTAAACATGTATCTTTCCTGTCGGCTTGTCTCTTTAAATGATAGGGAATAATGTAAAAATACAGCATAATAGCACCGTCCTTCTCTTTAAATTCATTGTGTTGGTCCTCATTATTTTCCCCATCAGGGACTCAAAATACGAGGGACATTTCTGGAATCACACCTCTTAACGCAGTGACGTCAAAAAGACAACCTGGCATTGATATGCCAATTGCCAAAACACAATTTTCGAAACATGCATTAACCTAAGAGTTCCCCACGCCAGCCAGTTCCTTTTGCAGCCTCCATGGAATCTCACACAGGGCTTGGCACGAAGTATGTGCTCATTAATTGCTGTTGGGTTAGACTTTATGAGCAGTCACATTCAGACTCGGTTTTGTCTGTTTCACAGAAATTCTGAGCTAAGCATGCTTGGTCTAAATCAGAGACCACAAGCTGGAGGTGAGGGCCTCTAAATGACTCATATGTGTAAAATATTTGAACTACTCACTGCTTAAAACAATGTATGAAAATGTTGCCAATATGTAAAAATAAACGTTAAATATATATCATTCCAATTCTTCTTAATAAACCACAGTATCCATCCATACTGGAGTGTATTTCTGTGTGGCCAAATCTAATGCACTGGGAAGTTGGTGCTTCCTTTAGAATCTGTTCTCCCCAGTCCTCACCCATCCCTACTGCCTCTAGCCATTGCACTCACACTGCTTAGCCCTATGGTGGCATTTGGGGTTTCGATCTCTGGTTTAAATATTTAGAGGGTAAGGCAAACACTATCCCTTTATTTTATTCACTGAAATGTTTTTCTTTCCTTCTTAGAGTAAAAAAACCCATGCCATCCCTCCCTTTTCTTCCCTGGAATTCTGAGATGGTACAAACCCATGCAGGCATATTATTACAAGAAGAGAATGAAAGGTTAACTTTGGTGAAATTCTAGGCCAGAAAATTGATTTTTCCCTTCTTTCTTTTATTATAACTGCAGAAATATTCTCAAGTGGGCAATAAATTTCATATACTAGACTGGGCTTTGAAAACCAAACCTGTGATGATCATGGCTTGCATTTACTCCCTTCGATGGCTCCCCACTGCCTAAAGGATGTTGGCAAATGCCTTCAAACTGCATCCATAGAACCAACAAGCTGACCTCGCCCTACCTTTCAGGGGTTTTTGTGCCTTCCCCGTGTCATTCTGCCCACTACAATCTAGCTCTCATATCACCTAGGTATCCTCTGGCATGTCTCTCTTCCTCTGGTATATGAGTTTTCACTCATCCTATTTCCTTTGGCTAGAATCCCATTTCTGGACCCTCTGTATAGAAAATTACACTCGTGCTTCGAGTTCCAACTTAAGTCCTACTTACCAGTAGAATCCTCCCCAGCCCAGGTGGGCTAAACTAGCCTCCTTCCCTGTGTTTCGTGGCCTCACATTCACCTGTCTCCGGTAAGATACACTAAGAGTCAGTGGATCTAAGGTAGCTCATAGTCATCTATCCCATAGATATTTATTGCTTGTCTGTCTCAAACCTAGACTGAAAGCTTCTTGAAGGGAGGAAATTATTCAACATTGCGTCCCAAGAGCTTGTCAAAGCACCTGGCAGATAAGCCACGCGCATTTCATGAATGAATTGACCACAGACTTTCCAAGTGGAAAGTGATGAGCAGACACAGAGAGCTAGGGATGTTCATGGAAGAGGGAAAGCTACAAATTGTGCTGGGGGTGGAGACCAAGAGCAGTTGCGTGGGAGATGTAAGTTTTCACAGGCAGTCTGAAATTTGGTGAAATTCTAGGCCAGAGAATTAATTTTTCCCTTCTTAGCAACAGTAGCTAAGAATGCAGACTTTGAAGCCAGAGTGTCTAGGTTTAAACTCCGGATGCGATACTCCTAACTCTGTAATATGGTGCAAATTACTTAACCTCACTGGGTCTCACTTTCCCCGTCTGTAAAATGATACTCTTATATTAATATTACCTGTTAAATGGGCCATAATGAAAGTTAAAGATTCTGCATTAGTACAGCACATAGTACATGTATATAAATATTAGTAATTATTATTTGATCTCGGCTATGAAGGGCAGGTATGATTTGGAGCTGAAGAGGGTGGAGATACCCCCAGGTGGTGCAAAGAGTATAAATAGAGAAAGGAAATTGTAAGTGCCCGGAGGGGACACTGCTCTAACCTGCGGTATGTCACAGTGTGTCATGGAGGACAAGTTTGAAATAGGCTGAAGCCAGATGAAACAGGGCTTTGAATGTCAGTCTAGAATTTTTTGAACTGCGTTTTGTAAGAAGTGTTCGGGGACGTAGCTCCCAGGCCGAGTTTCACTGAACTATTTATTTCAGGCAACTCTTTTCACACTCAAATCCGGAGAATTACAAAGCTGGTAACAGGGACGTGTGCAGTCACCAGAAATAGGCAGTTCAATGACGTTTGATGACGTGTGCAAATAAGACAATTCATCTGGAAGAGGCAACAATCACTCCAACTACTGGAATTTTCTGGGCTGAAAAACAAATTGACGACTTGTGGCCCCCTCCCAACCATCCTGTTGTTCTCCGATAGACATTATCGAAAACTCTACAAGACGAAGCAAGACTTACTGCCAATAAGAATGTGGATATTTAATAGGCTGGTTTCAATGTGAAAATATATCTGCTTGACATTGGATTATTGAGGAACTTTAATTTCTTGGTAAGCTCCCAGAGCTACCTCTTACCAGAGAAAAATTCATACGTAATTAGGTTTTTCTTTAAAAACAAAGACAAACAAACTGTGGAACTCTTTCCCCCAATCAGCAGCCATTGGAGGTTACTTCCACTGGATGACTATTTGTGGGACTTCCTTGGAAGTCCTTCTTTAGTTTAATGTCAAAGTCCAAAGGCACACACACCAGCATTCACCAATAATGGTCATAAAGAAAAAGACATTCTTTATCCTGTACAACACAGACCTGAACTAAACACACACAAGTGTGCGCACACACACACACACACACACATTCCAAGATGGTGTCTATAATTGAAAGGTCATAAGGAGGGAAGAAAGATAGTAAACTAAGGAAGAGCTCTAGAAGAGAAATAATCCCTGGAGTCTCCACCACCTTCTATGGTCTAATCCCAGCAAAGGAAACACCTCACCCTCATCTAGAAGAATTTAGTTTCATGTATATTTTAAAGTGAAAATGACAACATCCCTTTTTTATAATTATACATGTTACAGAAGAATAAAAGCTATGACCACCACCACCACAAACACCCCCAAGATGAACTGAGCACCTGATCCAGGTGCTAATTCATTTTCCACGCATATGTGTTCAATTCATTTCAGCTCCAATACGAAGGTGGCTACACAGTTCCTTTCCTTTCCACATTCCCCATACTATTCATACTGACATCATCGCTGTTTCATAACAATCCGTGTTGGATCCTATTACACATGTGACTAATTATCACTTCCAGGCAACGTGGCAGGATCCATGAAAAGGTGGTTTCTAAATGCAATGATCCAAGCTACACTCCCCCACCCCGCCCCGTCTGAAAACGCAACGGCCACGGTTTCCCACATTTCCAAACCCCTTCTTCTTATTTTGCTTAAAAGCACTGGGTCTCTCTTATGATTGCATTGCCTCTTCTCCCGCCCTTCTCTGTATTTGCCTTGTTAAGCTGTTATATTTCCATTTCATTCTCAACTATCAAAGGCGTTCAGATTCCCCTACTCTCCCTTCGCTTTCTGCATTGCTTCATGAAATCATTACTCTCTTATTGTGGGCTGATTCTTCATATTCCTCATTCAATTTTCTCTCTTTTACTGATGGTCTTAAATCCTTGCTACATTCAGAAGACATGTGCATTATTTTGTTCCCTCAAATTGCCTGGGAAGGCATTTTTTTTTTCCCCAGGATGCGTCTATCCCTACCTTCCCATTGTATAATTCGTATGATTCAATGCATCTTCTTGTACAGCAGCCAGCGATGTTTTGAGTCAAAATTAGTCTTATTTGTGGATTAGGCAGATGCTGGACAGCTAGAAGACAGACACTCTATTAAGAGGGCATCAGAGAACAGCACTCTAGCCATTTCCAACAAACAGCTAGAGTTCTGTAACATAAGGATTAGCAGACTCATGAATGTCTCTCGGCCTCTTACTGTTGTGATTAAAATGGGGGCTGATTAGGATGGTGCCAGCTAACATCCAAGTGGAAAGGAATGACTTCCTCACTTCCTATGGATTCTGCAAAAGGCACATTGGTGGGGTTGTATTCCTTGCATCACCAATCCCAGGTAGAAGGCCAACTTATTCTGTCAGTGTATAGCCACCCTTCCCAACAAATCAGTGAAACAACACCTCTGTGACATCTGCCAAGGAAAATTCTATTGTTCAGAGATCGCTCCGTGGTGTGATCTGGAGGAAAGATCATCTTCATTACTAAACAGATCAGTACACTTCCTTGCTATGCTGAAAATACTCCCCCCCCCAAAAAAAGTTCTTCTATAACTTGTATATGAATCAAGGGCACAGCTGGTAAAAATGACAAAAGCTCATTCTGTACAGACTCTGGAGACACATTCAATCGCTGCTTACTTTTCTCACACTGCTGGGAGGTAAAGAGATTGGTCTGTACCCTCGTGGAGGTGACAGAACCTTAATGAGAAGCATTGCCTTGAAAATGAATGGTCCCCGAATTGCTGATGGTTCCAGGAGAACTTAAAGCCCCAGGATTCCAAGCTAACCATTCCAAGGAGGTACTACCAAAAGCACACTCTCAAATTCAGCCCAGCACAGAGGCATATAGAAGCGTTCAACCACTATTTACTTACAGACCTAAAACCTTGCTTCAGTTATTGAAACAGCGACAATAGGCAATGGACAGGGGGCTTCACAACATGAGCTTAAAGCCACAGTTCCTGGGTTCAAATCCCAATTCTGCTGTTTCCTCGAAGAGCCACTCATATATGGCATCTTACCTGAGTTTCATTTTTTTTCAACCTATTAAATAGAAATAGTAAAAATGATAATCGTACCTACCATAGGATATTTATGTGAGTTGTAATGAAATAATATATCTACAGTGGTAAATATGATAGCATGGAGCTTACATGTGCAAAATCCTTGCTACTCAAACTGTGGCCCATGGCTTGGCAGCAGCCCACCACTGGGAAGTTATTAGAGATGCAGGATCTCAGGCTCTAACCCAGACCTGCCAAATTTTATAATAACAAGATCTCCTAGGTGATTCGTATGCACGATGCATTGTGAGAAACATTGTTATAAATAACTTTTCATACCATTCTGATAAGCACTGTTGACCACAAACATTTCCTCCATAACTTTTGACAACGTGGTGAAAAATTATTAAGGGGAAATAATTTTACTATTTGTGAGCTGGATTACAGCATGCACATCTCATCTGGGTGCCACACACAGCTAAAAGTTATATCAAGCCACAAAGTATAATATATGAGCTGCCTTTGCACTTTCCTAAATGCCTTACGGATGCTTGTTTGTAGACAGAAAAGGTTGGAGTGTGCAAAATGCAACAATACGTAACACTGTTTGTTTTTTCTTTAGCAAGAAATCAAAGTTTAGAAACTTTTAGGAAAGTATGTGTAAGCAAGACTAGAAAACTCATTTGAAGATTTTAAGTTCTACCAATATTGCCTAAAGATGTGTCTAGCTCAGGAACAATAGCTTGACAATTTTGAAGTGTCTCCCAATTTAACTATGTGCTTTTAATTTTACACAGACGATGAGAAATGGAGAAAGGTTTTAATATGCCATTTTATAATATATGTTATACATGTGTATGTTCATGTACACTCTGAGATAGGAATCTGCAAAATTTTCACTTTCTTCTTCCTATTAAGCATTCAATTATGTATCAGATACTTATTAAAATCCAACTATGTAGCATGCACTGCTCTATGTTAGCAGTTGTGACAAAAGCCATGAGCCTGTGAATGCTAGAGTATTTGGCACTGTCGCCTCAATACCTAGCATCGTCTCTGACACACAGTAGGTCCTCAAAACTTTTCTGTTGGCTAATTCAATGAATACCATATTGGCATACACCAATTATAATATAGGCCCGTTAGCATGTTTGTTTTCTACTGAAAATACAACCGGCATAATTTCAAGTCAGAACAGATGGACGAGAGAGCAAGCAACGCTGTGACTATTTTTGGTGGCACTTGCTGACCATTTTAAATACTGATTAGTCACTTTGTTCCCCTAACCCTCCCTCTCAACTTGAGAACAGTAAATTCACTGAGTTCCTTCTTGGAGGCTAAATCTTCATGCAGATGTGTTTTTTGTGCCTGTCTCCAGTAATGATCAAATGACTCTGAATGCCTTCGTGTGAGGTATTCTTCAGTTTGCCACGGACTTTGTTTTCCCTTATCATTTTATACCCAGCCCAACTCAAAATGTTCAGATCTCTGTAGGTGTTTGAGTTTAAGACTGTTTGATCTAATTCCCCAATTTGTTCATTCTTGATCTATTCATTCATATAAATTCTTCAAGTCAACTCTGTACCAGGTACTGTCTATTCCTGGTTGCTGAGCAAATATTGCCATGAGTGGGAAAGACAGGATCCCTGTTCTTATAGACCTTGAATTTCAGTGCATGGAGACAGAGAAAGAACAGAAATAAAGAATATCATTTGGGGTAATCAAGTCTGGTCTTCTTTGTATAATGGCCTACTACCAGCCAGAGTGCATTTGAGGGTATCTGTCACCCAAGGCACACGGCCACAGAGGAAGGCAGAGAGGTGCTCACCTGTGCGGCACCTGGGGAGTCACCTGTTTTCCTCTGAGATAGCATTGGAAGAATCTCCTGTCCAGTGGGTAAATAAAAGGACTCCACACAACAGTCTTCTACTCAGAGTCCATGCAGGGCTATGGAGAAGTCAGATGTGTAATAAAAATTAGGAATGATAACACTTATTAAGGAGATGCCTGCTATCTCCCAGAACTCACAAAACCAAAGTTTATATGACTAACAGCCATGGTTTCATATCATCATTACAATGTCAACTATGAGACTACCATATTATAAGTGTAGTAAATATGCAATGTCCAATTCTTGCAACAATCTGGCAAGACAGGCACTAGTTTCTTCAACGTATCAAGGAGGAAAGGGAGGCGCAGAGACTTAGAATAACTCATCCAAGGTAACCAGGTAGGAGGACACAGAGTTTGCTTTACACCAAGGTCTGTGATTTCAAAAGTTCTTACACATCTGAGTCAAGATTTCTGAATTTTTCCCAAATTATACATTGATACTACTTCTCAATCTAAATGTGTCATGAAATACACAGGAGACTTGGTGTTCAGAGCCCTCTGAAGAAGGGAAGAAGTTGGCGGTGGGGTTAAAAGCGTATGGCATGACTTAGACGTCAGCCAAGACCTCCCGCTGAGATCCAAGTCTCTTGAATTCTTCAGAGTGTTGCTCTGTAACATAGTTCAGCATTTCCCCTGAAAAGAAGGCCACACGTGAACCTTTATTATCCGTGCCGACATGGTGTATAATTAATATTTCGAGGCAGCACATTCACCTGCCTTAATGTTTACTCTAACAATGTTAGCTTGGCTTAAACTAAATAACGCTTCGCCAACTGTGCGCTATCCCACTTTTAGACAAGAAGCCTCAATTTATTTAATTATGTGATTGATGATTTATTGTTGTGTTCCTCCTTGGGTTATATGTTGTGCTAATGGGCCATCTACACAAATGAGATGCCTCTTGGTAGGAGCCAACATCTCCAGTCCAACTAGAGCAGCCACAAAGGGGAGAGCAAAGGAATGGAGTGTGCCTAGAATCAAGACTCCTCTGAGGTTGCTGACAGACCCTGTCCTTCCTTGGCCACGGACACTGCGGAATATACAAAGACTGAAGGGCTAGTATTTGGGGGCAGGCACAACAGAGAACAGATCCAAGCCAAAGTGATGGCCATCTACATCCTAAAAAGCAAACCTCTCACCAGAAGGAAATGCAGAGCTATTATGCATTCCGTATTATGCAAAGAACGCAGCCACATCTCTCCTTGTACACAAAATCAGCCCTGGGCAATGCCCAAGAGGTGTCTGGGGGATGACAACCTTTAGAGATTGTCGTATGTAGAGACGCAGGATTTCAGGGTACTTGGCTTCCACGAACTGGGGAATACACCGTCAGCATAAAGACCACTTATCTGTACCAAAACACGTGGTCTCTGTGCCTTTTATGCAACTCTCATGCCGTCTGAGTTCATCCTTCCAGAAATAGTCTTAAACTTTCCATTCTGTGGTTCTCTTCATATTTTTAATCAAAGGCCTTTGTCAAGGTAGCTTATGCAGAATTTACTTCCTACTAAGCTTAATATATTTAGTATCTGGAATTCCAGATTTGCAAATTAACAGGACCCTCCCCTCCTCCAGTACCACTATGACAGATTCTTCAATATTTTTAGCTAATATTCTTAATTTTCCTTTTTCTTGACTCCTTAGAGTAAGTACTGAAAAGGAACTACAATGATAAATATCAACATTTCTGTGGTTTTCTTTCCTCTCTCAGTTTAAGACTACCTAATTTTGAATGCTCCTTTTAAGCTCTTGTTTCTATAAATTCGCCCTATACCCTGGGGTTTTATGTGTCAGGCAAGAGGATAATAAACACGCTAGCCATTTGGAAGTGCATTTGTTTTCACCCCATTTCACAAACTGCAGTTAATAAGCCTTTAATGAGAAGAACAATGTGTTCTCCATGCACCCATATATAATGTGAACGGAGTCCCAATACCTCTAAGACAACCTACCATAAATGCCACTTAACTGAATACCAAAAACCGATCAGGGAAAATAATTTCCATTCCCACCAGATCCTCCAAGGTCAGGGGTATCCTGCACCATAATTGAATAGTTGTTCAGCTTTTACAAAGTGGCATGCAAGAAAGCAAGGAGCTCCCCACCTTTTGGAAGCATGCCCAACTTGTTCTGACTCAAGGAAACACCAACATCATATTAAAAGCTATAAGACACTTGTGGTGGTGGTTTCTTCCCGTGGCATACAGGTAAAGAAAATGGCATTAAATGAATGACGCGTTTGTCTTAACTCTGCAGCACACCTACCTGCAGTTCTGCAAGCTGGCGTCCTCGACACCGGCTCTGAATGGCAGATTTCATCTATGCAGATAGTACATGTTAGGGCCTCATTAGCACAGTGACTCTTCCACATATTGGCAGCTTACCAGCAAGCATCATTGGTATTTGCTTTAGGTACAGGTGTGAACTGATCGAAAATTGATTTCTGAACTACCCCCAAAGCTGTCCGGATGGCATAGGCAAGGACACCGAGCAAACCGGTTAATTTCAGTGCCATTAGCAAAGCCAACAAATGAAAAGGGACAAAAATTGCAAGAGGAATTATATTTTCTAGCTGCTAAGTAGATAATATGAATAATGGGGCAAAATGATTACCATCCACCATGTGATCACTCACGGCCTAGATGTTGCGTGAATCTAATTAACAGTCAATGTTCTTTACAGAATAACATTAAAAACAAGCTACGCCGAAAATCCTCTTTCCCTCCACACCCCACCAAGATCAACACAAAGAACTGCCTTTCGCCACTGCAGTCATGTACTTGGAAAACCTTGTCTTTCCTCTTTCCCACCCAACGAGAACAGCTTCAGGAACAAAGTTGGTTTAGCATCAGACAAGCCAGGAGTAGGAAATAAATTAAAAATGCCATCGCAGGTAATTTGGCCATATCTCTGCCACTCAATGTCAAACCACAGAGGACTTTCCCGATATACAACTTCCAATTAGAGGATTGTAAAGAAAGAAAGAACGAGTAGGTGCGAGTGTGTGTGTGTTCACTGCAGAGGGATCTCCGTACCTCGCTGTGAACCTCTGTCGCCCCTGTGCTAACGGCACACAGACACATACGGATGAACTGGTGCAATAGCTACGACGCTGGTCCTCCTTCCTGGTTTTAATCACCCACCCAACTTTCGGAGGGAATTTTCTTTTCATGTTTTTGATGCTGGGCGACACCTATGTATACCATTTAAAGTTCAGCCAGTACAACCAAACCAAGAAAAGGGGCCTCTGATTATTGATGTTTCCACTTCAATGGGAGAATCTGCTTGAGAAGAACTGAGATAAAATAGAATAAATAGAAATTTTAACCCATTCTCTGCAGCATAAAAGAAGCGTTAGGACTGAGGATTTTAGAGTCAGCCAGACGTAGGATCAAACCCTGGCAGAGTCACTATGTGACAGGGTGACAGTGCACATGATGTTCTTCAACTCTTGAAGTGTGGCTTCTCTTAGCTATGAACGGAGGGTACTAGTCTCTCACCTAACAAGTAGGTTGCAAGGATAAGTGAAACGTGTCAATATATGCAACATGCTTAATGAAGTATTTGGGCAAATAACAAATGCTCAATAAGTTATTAAGCCTCATTATTATGCCAAGCTGGCTCTCCTTGGTTCTGAAGACTTCCAGACTGATAGGAATCTGACAGATTGTTTGAAACATCTCTTAAGAGAACAGGCAAGGTGCAAGGAATGGGAAGGCCCTGATGTCACAGAGGGATGTCGAATTTACCGTTCAGAAAAGGAGACAAAAATTACCTCGTTAAAATGTTCCCTAGATTTTTTTCACTTTTAGATTACAACATGTCCATCTGTCTCAGGGATCAGGCATGCCGGTCTATGCACAATCTGGGATTTTCCCCAAGAACTAGTCAACACTTACGAATTTAGATGAAGATAACTTCTCCAAAAATTAAGACTTAGAGGTAATACCTTTAATTCAGAACTTTTACTTCTTGGCGTACCGAGATAATATTCTTTCTCTTCTCAGAAGCAGTAAATAACCTACCCCTCCAGAGAGGCTACATCTTTGTTTTGCCTGATAACAAAAGCTTACACATTGGTGCCTCTGTCCATCCATGGGGCCTAATTTCCTTCCACTTTCTCTCTATTCAAATCAGGTGGGGGGAAGGGTAGCCTGGTCAAACTGCCTGGGTTCAAATCCAGGCCAGTTCACAGAGTAGCAGTGAGATCTTAAGCAAGTTATTTAATCCTTCTAATCTTCATTCTCCTCGGGGGTTTTCTATGAGGAGTCAGTGAGAAATGAACAAAAAGCACCAACATCACTACTGGTACTCAGTGAACAAACGCTCTGACAATTCAGCTGCTGCTGTTACGAATGGCGTTGCTACTCCCAACACCACCACTACTGTTCTTACTCAACGGGGCTGTCATACAAAAGAATGCGAAGGCCGCACACAGTGCCTACTTCCTTTACTCTGAATATGACTACCCTTCCCTGATATGGCTTCTACAACAAAGTGCTTTAAGGCCCACACCCTCAGTGAAGCTGTTTCTCCCCTGACACATTCCTGGTGACTTCCGGAATTCCTGATTCTCCAGCATGACACATTATTGCAAGGAGTGGGCTCCGGAGTCGGTTTGCAAAATTCCAGCTGTACCACCCCCATGCTGAGTGACACTGGCCAATGTACATAATCTCTCTGAGATTCACCCTCCTCATCTGTAAAATGGGATTATCGACAGTGCCCATCTCTGAAGGTTATAGTGACAGTTCAGTTGGATAATATCTGTAATGGGCTTGTCCTAGCATCTGGCACAGAGCAAAGTTAGCGGCTCAATGTTAATATAATTTATATCTCGTTACTAACATCCCCCACCATCTGCTCAATAGATGCTAGCCCACTGCCCTCCTGTCTTTCTGTGCCAATGGGCTAGCCACATGCGTATATGCGTGTAGATGTTAGACTGAGCACGCTCCAAGACATATATGTAGGAAAAAATATCAAAGGAAAAGGAAATAGCCACATACTTGACACGTGGATCTGTTATGGGGATTTCCTGCCTGTAAGTGACCCGGTGTTCAGTGAAGCCAGAGCTCTTTAGATAGATGTGCCTGGCTGACCGGCATGAACACACAGACCACGACGTTTCCAACCCTAATTTTCTCCTGCAATGAGTTTTGGTTACATAATTTCCCTACCTTAATTACTTCTGGCTCTGTTCCTGCTCGTGGGGCTACAAAATGTCAGGGCCTCCTTCCCGTCTGCATCGCCCAAGTGCCTGTGCACTTGAGCCCTCCTTGGCATGTTTTTGGTCCCGTGATGCCAATGTGATGCCTGTAATCCCTCCTCATGCATCAAGTCTCCCATTCGCTTAATCGTTTTCGCTCCCCATTGCCAATTTTTCTCCAATCTGTCTCCATCTTTCTCCTACTAAAGGTACCAGAAATAAATGCTACAGACTAGAGGTGGGTGAGCTGATAGATACGAAAGAACAAAAAAAAAAAAAAAAAAAAAGAAGGAAGACGAGAGAAAGCAGAGAGGCAGCCCTAGGAGTTGTGATAAGGGAGCATGGAGGGAGGCTGCTGTCTCTGTAGTCTTAGAGCATCTTATCTCATGCAGCCCGTGGGACAAGGGACAGTCTTTGCACAATACCACGCTGGAACCTGCACAGAATGTCGTAGCTTCCTCTACCTCTGCTCCATAGCTTTTCTTCTGAGTTTTCCCATAAATTCCATTTCAGGATCCATTTTATTTCCCTCTCCCACTGCCCCCCCCCCCCAAATGTATTAGTCTGTCTTTGCTAAGTTTAATCGCATTTTAATCCTTTCTGCCAGTATTCCTTACCTGCTTAGGTAGGGTAGGCTTGTGTAATGTGCTCTGCCCCCACTCCTGTTCGCAACACCTTCCAATTTAATATTGTCTGCAAATTTCATTAGCATGCAATTTACTTTCTCTTCCAGATCATTAAAAAAAAGCTCACCTAGACCAAGCTATTATGAATATCCCTTCCACTCTCCCCAGATCCCAGTCAAGTGGGAACATCACCATTTATCATTATCTTTTGTTTATAATCTTTCAGCCAGGTTTCATCTAAGCCGATTAAAACTAATCTTGATGGCAAAAGAAAATTCAGATAAATAAAACCAAACGCCAACATCAAGAGCCTCGCTGAAGATCAAATATATAGCATGGCTGATGGTTAATATTTTGTTTATCTATCTCTTCTCCCTAGTAAGTTTCCATGCAGCCACTCTTGGTGTTCCTTCTCCAAGGCCAACAGAGAATCAGATTTGTGTTTAGTAAGACTTTCACAAGTACATCAGATGGACTAAACCCATCAGTATCGATTGTTTAAAGTTTCAGTGGAATCTTTATCTCCTGCAGTATTTTCAAACACCAAGGTGGCACGGCACTTTTCTCCAGAGAAATCACTTTACAGATTGTCAAAAATGGAACTTATTTAACTCCCGATGCTCAGGACTGCACAGCTGCCTTCAAGGCAGAAAAGGTTTTCACCACCAATCTTGGCACTTGGTACGTGCTGGTTAATGAAGTTCTATCTATGGCTTTAATGAGGATAAAACAGCCATTTCCTTAGCTAGGTGCCAGATACGGAGATTGATAACCAGACTAATCTTAATACAATTCCCTTAATAATGGCTAAAAACCACTCAAGTACCTTAATACATCAAGATGTAAATGTTTTATTATACCCATAAACACTCCCAGAACCTAATAGAGTTAATTCCACTAAGAATGAAATAAGTGAGAGGTGTTGTGAAAATCGATTTCCCTCCACCTCCAATGATTTATCAACTCCCCCACCCCAGAATCAATTAATTTTGTACCAAGAAAATGTCTAATGAGATTTTAGACCAAAGGAATGACAAACAGTACACAAACCTTGTCTCAAACTCATATGATGTGTTAGAGATATTTCAACTTCCATGGCAATGAAAAAAAGTCTAAATAAACATCACCAATAATTTCAGATTTAATATCAAGAATAGTTTATTGAGATTTTGTGCACCTTACAATGCCATTAACCTCTCTTTAAAAAATATCTGGATTCCAGCCAGGCACGGTGGCTCTCACCTGTAATCCTAGCACTCTGGGAGCCCGAGGTGGGAGGATTGCTTAAGGTCAGGAGTTCGAGACCAGTCTGAGCAAGAGCAAGACCCCATCTCTATTAAAAATAGAAAAAATCAGACAGGCATGGTGGCACATGCCTGTAGTCCCAGCTACTCAGGACGCTGAAGCAGGAGGATCACTTGAACCCAGGAGTTTCAGGTTACTGTGAGTAGGGTGATACCATGGCACTCTAGGCCTGGGCAACAGAGTCAGACTCAGCCTCAAAAAAAAAAAAAAAAAAAAATCTAGATTCCATTTTATTTCCATTCTCTCAGATACAAACCAAAATAATCCCCACCTACTCTATTCTAAGCTATATGCAAATATCTATAATTTCTTTACATTTCAAATTACAAATAAAGGATTATGAGGAAAAAAAACTATACAGTGACTTTTTTACAACCAAAAATAAATCTTTGTAGAGATGGAAGATAATAAATGAGAAAAAGGTCAGAAAAGAATTCATGGATAAGGTTGAAATTGTCACGTTTTCCTTTTTTGGGGGGTCCCACTTAGACTCACCAACCCTGACACTAACAGCTCTCTATCAAGGTAAATGACGTGTAGATTTATGCTTTATGCAATTACATGAAACTCTTCTTTGTTTGTGCTTCTAATTTTTGCTGAGTCCCACAATTTCCCTTGGTTGGAGACAAAAAAAAAAAAAAATTGGAGGAACCTTGCAAGGCAAGGAATCATTCTTTAAAGGAAGGATTTTAAGGCACAGCCTACTCCCTAGCACTGGGCAGGAAATTGCCTGCAGTGACTCACCCCTCAATAGAAGACTGAACCAAAAGGGGCAATGTCGCAAAGTACATGCCTGCAAATTTACTTCCCTCTTTACAGCTGTCCATAAAGTCCCTTCATGCAAAATGGCAAAGCGACGCCCTATTTATACGGCATAAAAATTAAGTGACTAATGGGCTATGTCCAATGAACTCCTACCCACTTACAAAAGAAGGGAACTTCACATTTTAATTCGTTCAGCTCAAGGAGGCTGTGGAACAGCATCACCTACCCAGCGATTACTTGGAATGAACTTTCTGGCCAAGTCAAAGTGAACCGTGAAAGACAGCTTGCATGAGGGTAACCGTATTTCTTCCAGGGCTTCACCGCACCATGACTCAATCAGACAAGTCAAAAGTCTCTAACGTCATTTCATTTGGGATCTTTTACGTCTCAATCGCAGGTCTTTAACAACCACGCCTGTTCCCTATAATGCATATTAAAGGATACGGGAAACAAGCAGTTAGATGCAGTGATCAGAATCCACACAGTTAGGATGCAGTTTTCAATACTGACATTTTAATGATACAACTTATAAGTCATTACAACACTTGAATTATTTTCTGAAGCACTGACAGTTAAGTGACATTATTGTAGCTCTGTTGAGATGGGATTATTTTTGTTTTACAAGGTGATATAACCCATGCCCACTTAAGAAGAGAGTACTTATTTAACCAGAGAAGTCTGTTTCCCAATCCTTCTGGAAAGATACATTCATTTAAATTAAATTCATTGAACAAATGGTTACTGAGCCCCTGTCCTGTGGCAAGTACTGTTCTAAGAACTAAATATAAAGCATGAAATAAGACAAGCACGGTCCCTGTCTTCATAGAGCTTTTATTCCTATAAGGAACAGAGTTAATATACATGCACATAAAAGAAATAATTTCAGGCTAGAAAAAGCGCTAGGAAATAGATGAACAGGCTGCTCCAAAAAAGAGTAACAAGAGAGAATGGAATTACTTGGAAACTTCACGTGACTAGTACCTACATAACCAAAGAGCGTATGGGCCAAATTTGAATCCAACATCAGAAAAGGACATTCAGTCATCCAACACATATTTATTGGTTAATTGGCATATGCCCCAAGCTGGGAGGGGATGAAAGAGCCAATTCTGTGATATTCCACACATTTGACATGTTTATCTAAAAGGATTCTGGCCACAGTTCTGAAGACTGTAACATAATAATTTTTCCCTCCCACTTTGAGTTATCTCTGCTTCCCTGTGTTTTTCTTCACTACAAGGAAAGAGGAATTTGTTTCATGAGAGGTGGTGTTTTAAAGCAAAAAAAAAAAAATTAAAAATCCCTTCCTATCCATTCCCTCCAACAATGAGAGAAGACTCCCTATCTGTAAAATTAAAATATACCTTAAACTTACAATAATCAAAATTCTGTGGTATCAGTGTCAACACATAAATTAAAGCAATGAAATATATTAAAACCCACCCTGACTTGTCACCACAAACAAGTTGGGGGTGGAAGAATAAGGATTCTTTAGCAAATGGTGCTGACAAAATCATTTAAACTATTTGGTGAGGATTATTATATTGTTGCTTCTATATTTCACAGTGTCAATTACCTTTGCCATATGAATTGGCATCAAAAATAATCACTTCCTCCTATTGCTCGCTAATATTTTCTATGCCAATTATGTATGCTTAATGAATTGTTTATTCCTCAAAAGCAGTGTTTTAAAAAATGTATATGTCCCTTTAATTATTATACTAAATAATATACTACCATCATGGGTGCACAATGGATATAAATGTAGACTTTAGAACTACATGTATCAGAATTGAGCTTCAAGTCTATCATATTTAGCATATTGGAACACATGAACTTTACTTTTTTTTTCTGTTTTAATGTCCTCATATGCAAAGTGGAAATTAAGGCATTACTAATTACTATTCTACAGGGTAG
>CM052448.1:4162612-4198272 GCA_028533085.1 Varecia variegata | reverse complement strand
GTAAATTGTGTTGAACTTTTCATGACACCCGTTGTTGAACTCCTGTCTGAAGGATAGACAAGGTAGGAAGGATACTGAAAAGACGTCAAGCAAAGCATTGGGCAAATGAAACAAGCAAAAGCAAAGGCATAATGATAGATTTAATTGGATAGGAGGTGACCTGGATAACAATCTGAATAAATAAACAATGGGTGATCTTCTAAGCTAGGCTTGTATCCAATTTCAGTCAGAGTAATTAATGAAAAATTCATAAACACGCACACTTGGAATGTGCATCTCTCGATATTCCTGTCTGACATAGTAAAATTAAATAACGGACGCCCTGTCACAAGCAAATAACAATTTTGATTTAGAAAGTGAATATAAGAAAGTCTATGTCTTCTTGTTCCATACTGCTCATCTAACGTTGTAAATGAACTTGGGAGACTCGGCGATTCGTTTTTATTTTTTACACACATTTTTAAGTTCTCCTGGATTAATTAAAAATTGAAATGTATGAAATTTAGTAGGAGAAGATAAGATTGGAAACACAGAGGATGTGGACGATGGAAGGCATTCAGGACCCTACTAAGTGCCTTGGAGTTGATCTGCAAGCAATAGGGAGCCATTGAAAGTTATTGAGCAGAGGAGAGACGTAGGTAGAACTGTGACTGGGGAAGATTCATTTGGAAATAGGATAGAAAATTAATCAGTGGATATACACACATGTGTGCAATTGGGAACACACTCACTCTTCAAAGGAACTGTTGTTTTAGACAATAAAATTGAGCAAATGATACAGTCACAAACGGGGTCAAGGTGAATGGCAGGATATCTTTGCTATCATTGCAACTTCAAGTATAATCACTTCTGGGGCTATTTTGGTTGATTATGCAACATAAACAGGAGCACATTTGCTTCAGCATTTTCCTCTCTCAATTTCTTTAACGGCCAGCTGGCAGTGGAGGACTGAGTGAACCTAGACAAAAATGTACAATTCTAAGGAGTTTTAAAAATAAATAAAATGTTACAAAAGATGACAGGATAAGGGCAGTGGGAATCTTATTCAGAAACTCGACATCAAACGTTGCCAACGTTGTCTTTTAATTTGGATAGTGAAAAGAGCGATTTGGCTAATATCCCTGCTGAGAGCGAATTTATTGTTCCTTTGACTGAGGAGCCATTTTAATAGATTCAGAAAAATAAAATAACATCAAAAAGCAACACAGGTGATTCCTTCTAAATGCCCTGACCCTCTATGCTTCCTTATCAAAGCTCCTGCAAATATCACATCTTTTCATGGGAGATGAGGTGCTGGGTTACATCTCGGGCTGCACACACCCTGTGACTTCTCCATCCACGTTTACCACCAGCCTTCTGAGGAGTCTCCTGGTTTCTGGTGTCGTACGCCTCCTATGTACCCCACACACAGTTATTAGCAATATCTTCCTAAACCGGAGTTTCACAACTAAAGGTGACTTTCTTCCCAGGGGACATTTGTCAGTATCTGGGGACATTTTGGTTGTCATAATGGGGGAGGGGATGCCTCTGGCATCTCATGAGCAGTGGCCATGGATGCTACTAAGCAACCTCAAACGCACAGGACAGTGTCCCACAACAGAGAATTATCTAGCTAAAAGGTCCATAGTACTGAAGCTGACAGCCCCAGTCCTAAAGGTGCATTGATTATATTGGTGTACCCACTTTTCAAAAGTCACAACTGCAACAGACGTCAAGTTGGTAATCTGAGACTGGCTTCTTTCAAAATCCATATAATCTGGTCTCAGCAACTGCTCTCGTTCACTCCTGTGCTCCGCTGCTCCTCGCACGAACTCTCTGCTCTTGAAAGGCCAGTGGCTTCATTTCTTCCCCTTACTGGACCCCTTACTGTGTGTGTGTGTGTGTGTGTGTGTGTGTGTGTGTGTGTGTTTAAAAAAATAATAATCTGGGAAATAAAGGAAGAAAAGCTGAATGGCCTAGGGACAGTTGGGGCGGTGTTGGGAGGCACAGCCAATAAAAGGTTGTGGCTCTGGCCGGGTGTGGTGGCTCACACCTATAATCCTAGCACTTTGGAGGGAGGAAAATTTGAGGCCAGGAGTTCCAGACCAGCCAGGCCAACATAGTGAGACCCCATCTCTACAAAAAACAAGAAAAATTAGCTGGATACAGTGGTACACATCTGTAGTCTCAGCTACTCGGGAGGCTGAGGCAGGAGGATCACTTGAGCTCAGAAGTTTGAGTTTGCTGTGAACTATGATGACACCACTGCACTCCAGCTTGAGCGACAGAGTGAGATTGCATCTCAAGAAAAAAAAAAAAAAAGTTGTGTCCCATAAATCCCAGAGAACGGGGGAGAAAAGAGGACATGAGAAGTGTTACTGAAAGTTATGAATTTAATTTCCTTTATCTACATACACATGTTTTTCAGGAGAAAGCAGTAAATTGTTTTAAATTATTTTAATTTTAAAGGACAATTATAACCTTTCCATTGAATGGATTTTCATACGGAGACTGGATTGCATGGGTCAAGGGTTTAGGACAGTTGCACAGAGATTAAAAAAAGTCTTCCTTTTATGGAAAAAGAATCCAAAGTTCAGAATAGTCACCTTGACCAAGATCATACGACCTTGGGACCAAGGCCATACCCTTAAGCACTCCACTCCTCTGCCTTTCAAAATAAAGGGTTTAATGTCACATCTGCTTTTAATGATCCAGAAAGCTCTTGTTTTTGATCATAGGGCTGCATATTCACATTTAATGAGACCTTCCATAATTTTGATAAAAAGAATCACTTATTTTGATAGATACTTAGATTACTGACAATCACTTAGAGGGAGAAACGTTCTCTCTGAATACATCTGTTTAGTCCATATACATCCATGCTCACTGAATCATAAGCTATATAAGAGAGGCGACATACAATAGCTTGGTCTGCAGAGCAGATATTCAATAAACACTATTGACGGGGGGCGCTTCTAAATGCACAGGACTATGAACTTCCATTAAGCCAGCCAGCCTAAAACTCTCACTGGAATTCCTGTACCCTAAGTCTCTCTCCATTATGTCCCGCAGCCTCTATCAGAGAGAGCTAAAGTCCCCTGGTGTATGTTTGTCATGGAACCTTTGTTCCCTCGTTCTTTATGAGAGTTTTGTCCTACGCAGAGTTGAAGAGAAAAATAACGCATTTATATTCTCTGCACCACTCTTTTGGTTTTATTCCAATTGCTATTGTGACAGGGCTGCTCCGAAGAGGAATACCAATGCACGCAAGGAGTTAAGTGCACCCCTGCTTCGGATGCAGCCAGCTAGCCAGGGGACTCAGAGGAGGAGAAAGCACAGTCTCGAATCCTAAATATATATAGATATGGACATAGATGTATATTCTATATGTGTATGTGTTTGTGTATATATATTCATATGCACACAGATCTCTGTCTCTATCTTTTAATCTATCTATCTATTACCTATCTATCTATCTATCATCAATCACCTATCAAGCCTGGATCAGGAGACAAAAGAGCGTGTGGTCATGAGTGCAAACTCAAGGTCTCAAAGAAACCAGATCTGGGTCCTGGCGCAAACTCTATGTATGTGATTTTGGAAAATGAGCCTCAGGTTTCTCACCTCAGTCAGAGACATAACAATGGTGCCTGCCTCAAAGGTTTGCTGTGAGTTCCCCCTGAGCTGGTGCACACAAGCCGTGTAGCCCACTGCCTGCGTCAAAATAGGTGCCACATCCACGACAGATGTGGTTACCGTGCAAGAGCTAGAATGATGGTGATTAGGAAGGATGGATCTGTTAGGTAGAAACAAACTGGATTGCCTTTAATGACCTTTTTGTTGAAACCCGTAATGTTAAATTCCCTCTGGGAGGAATAAGAGTGGAAGTTAGAGGAGACCTGAGTTCGAATCCTGCCTTTGCCTTTTATTAGAGTGGGGGTGTGTGTGTGCATGACAGAGAGCAAGATGAAGACCGAGATGGAGACAAATACGAACGTACATAGAGAGAAAGACAGGTATCATGGTCACGTCCCTTCAACAATCAGAGATTCGGTGCCCTTATCTGTAAAAGTGGATAATAGCCGCGCCGACCTTACAGGGCTGTTGTGAAGAACGCCTATTGTATGTAAGTATTCCAGCACATTACTTGCCACATGGTAAGTGCACAGTAACTTGTTCTTGAACAATCCACTCTATAAGGAGCTGTCTACACGGGCTGTGCTTACACGCTCCATTCCCATCCGTCTAACAGCAACATATTTGGAATGTCGTTATCAGGAACCATTTGCTAATTCCCTATGCAGAATTTAAATCTTCCAGACTACCTCATCTGCCGCTCCATGCTAATTATGTACTTATCTTGTTTGAATATCTGTTGCAAATTTACAAAGCCACTGTTGTCCTTCTGGCTCCCGGCTGTACACAGTCACGAATGGAAGTTTACCAAAATCAAAACAAAACAAAACAAAAAAACCCCGCGTTGGCACGGAAAAGAAAGCAAGCCAAGAGCATCCTATAATATCCTGTTCTCC
Organism: Varecia variegata; assembly: GCA_028533085.1. Classification (NCBI taxonomy): domain Eukaryota; kingdom Metazoa; phylum Chordata; class Mammalia; order Primates; family Lemuridae; genus Varecia; species Varecia variegata. Next base: position 4,193,761 of record CM052448.1, on the reverse strand, counting down.
AGGCCAACTGGGGCTTTTGGAATTTCTTCAGGTCACCGTCCCCACTCCAGCACAGGACTGAGCAGATCCCCACACTTACCCAGCCATGCTGTTCACTGCAAAATTACACGCTAATAAAAATCTGGACGATTCTTTCTCTTCCATAGCGTCAAGTATCCCAAACCCACTGATAATAAACATCTGACTTTTGGTTCTCAAGATGCTGTAATTAAATGAAAACGAGGGCTTTGGAGACAGAAAGACCTGAGTTCCATTCCTAAGACCATCACATACTGGCTGTGTGGCTTTGAGCAAGTGACTTAACCTTTCTGAACTCCCTGTAACATGAGAATAATAATGGTACCTACATCATAGGCAGGGCTTTCACTACCCAGGGTGCCGTTCAGATCCTAGTTCATGTGATCCTCCTTCTCTGGGGTTGGAATTACTGCTTCTTGGGTTATTTTGAAGATTCAATGAGTTAATACATGTCACCACGTACAACAGCACCTGACATACAGTAGATGCCAAATAAGAGTTTATGATGATGATGATGATGATGATGACTGTAGGACCATTGTGAAGACTGAATGTGACCATCATTGTTAGGGGCTGAGCACACTGACAATGGGACGCTCTCACTAAGTGATAGCTGTTGTCTGCAACCACGCCAGCTCCACAGTGAATGACAGCAAGCCGGTCTAGACCATCTCACACTCCCCAGCCCATCTCTGATGCCATAAGGACATCAAATTGGGTGTGAAAACACAAAACCAGGTATCGTTCAATTATCTACACTAATGGAAGGGTTCGGAGGCAAGGACAGCCAGCCAGGGTGGATAATCCAAAAACCACGTTCAAGTTCACTTGGCCATGAAATGCACCAGCAGCTCACATTCAAATATACTACGTCTGCCATTCCGGGGATTAATTTCCAACAAAATAATGAACACACACAAGACAGGCCTGATTCAAGCTGGGAAGTGCCCTGGTTCTCTGGTCGGTTTTCTCTCTGCAACACGCTCCCTGCTGAGAAGAGCCAGCAGGCTGCCCCGACGGGGGCAGGGAACCAATCTAAACAGGGTTGACCCCTCTCAAATCTGCCCAGAGCATAAAAGAGGCCTGGGTTTCAAAGGCTTCTGCTGCATGAAAATTAACTAGGGCTCCTGGCTGATACGCCACAGATAAGGAGCGAAGGGGACATCTTCCTGCCGAAAACACGTTGCTGATCCGTGTACCGCCTGCGCCCTGCCCGAGGTCCACAGCGCCGCTCGCTTTCTTTGACGTAGAGATGATCTAGAATGCCACCCCCCATCAGACACTGCAGGTTCAAGGGCAATGACGTTCCTATTCATGAAGGAGATTGCTTGATGTTCCCATCACATGGGCTTGCAAAATTAAACACCGTAACGAGCACCACAGCGCGTATGTTCACCCGCGACGTGAGTCCTGAGCACCTTCTCAGGGTCTGGCCTTGGACAAGGAACAGAGTGTATATGAAAGAAGAAGGGAAGGAAGGAATGCAGCTCTCACCCTTGTTGCCTGGTGAAAACAATAAACAATCGATGGCAGATGCATATAGTAAGATCAACAGGGTGGCAAGAACACAGCTAGACCACCAGGCCCCATCGGGTAGGGGCTGGTCTGCCGCTGCCACCTGCCAGGCTGAGTCCATGGCTCCTCTGGCCTGAGCACCTACAAGCCATTTCCTGCCCCGCAGAGTGATCTCAAAAGTGAAACAGATCAGGGCAACTCTTCAAACCTCCCAGCGGCTTCCCATCACTCTATTTGGTGCAGAAGCGCAGACCCCATTGCACCCCTGCCTGGTGCCCGCCCCCCACTGGGCCACCCTGCCTGCTCACCTCTCCAGCCACACTGGTTCCTTTCGGCTTCTCCAAAACACCAACCCCCCCCTTTTTTTTTTCTGGCTCTCAGAACCTACACGCCTTCTGTTTCCTTCCACTGGGACACTCTTCCCATAGCTGGTCACCCATGTGGTCTTTGCCAGAATGCCTCCTCCTCACCGAGGTCTTTCCTAACAACCTTGAGTAAGGGACACTGGGTGGGAGGGGGACCAATCCCAACTGAGCGTCCTTCACTGCCCTCCCCAAATGCATCAGGATCGATTTCTGTTTGTTGCCTTATTTATGTCTGTGACAGACTGTGGCTGTCTTGTCCACCCACGGTGCCTGGTGCATGGAAAGCACCCCAAAATGCAAATGATGAGCAAATGTTGGCTGAGTCCTCTTCTAAGCTCTTCCCATGCACCAACTCATTTCATCCTCGTGCTAGTGGGAATGTCCGAGGCTGTGGACACAGCAGAGACGTCACGCAGCACCCACACTGGTTGTCCGATATGTGCACAGCAGAAGCTAAGGTAGTTTTTGGGTTTTTGTTTTTAGAGATGGGGTTTTGCTGTGTCACCCAGGCTAGAGTGCAGTGGCCCGATGATAGCTCTGCAGCCTCGGACGCCTGGGCTCAAGGGATCCTCCCAGATAGAGGCAAAATTGGAATCTTGGAAGCCCAGTTACAAAACCCATGCTCTTAACCTCCACACTAAATCACCTCTCAATCATACACGTTTTTTTTTTTTTTCAATTAAAATAAAATAACCTCCCCTGAGAGGCCACTAAAACATGATGAAGACCCTTGAGGGAGTTTGTCCAGGGGAACCCGACCCACTGCATTCCCCCGGGGTCTCGCCTGGCCTCACGCCCTCATCCCCCAAGACGGTGAACACTCTGCCCTCTCCTTTCAGAGCACACTCTACCCACGTCGATCCTAGCAGCTGTGCCTACATAAAGCTTATTTATACCCATGTCCGGTGGCTAAAAGAGATCTTTAGGCAGCCCACAACCCTGTCCAAAGAGTATATACATCACCAGGAGACAGACTGTGAAACAGACTGTGTTGATTTAACTGGAAATGCCCATTATCCAAAAGCAAAGAAAACCCAAGGCCACGTCTGCTTCCTCCTGTCCTGCCTTCCGTCCCCTCCCACCCCCAGTTCCATTCTAATTCTGTATCTCCAATCTTAAATACATTAAAAACATAACCTATTCTATTTCCTTTTTTTTTTTTTTTTTTTTAACTAAACAGGCTCAATTTAAGGTCAGCCTCTTCTGGTACACTGGTTCCTATTATGGAGGGAATAAAAGGGAGATTGCTTTTAAAAAGAGAGGCAGCTTTTAATGACAGTTTCCGAACAGTGGCCTTTTGTACTTGACGGGATTGATGATAAAGCTCACTGTCAACTGACAGTAACATCAATGTCAGAGCACAAAGGCATGGATGTACCTCAACGTGGGATCATCCCAGAGCCATTAGCCAGTGCTGGGACACTCTGCCATCTTGGAGGGTGGCTGGAGCCTGTGACAGCCTGACCGCTGCTGTCCTCCGAGCAGAGCCAGAGGAATGAGTCAGAGCTGGGGAAGAAAACTCTACCCCCTGCCCCACTTTCACGCGTACACACAGAGCCACGCACTCCGTATCTGTGAGCAATTCGGCATCACCTGGCGGAGAAGGGCTCGGGTCTGAGTTTGAATGACAGCTTTGCCAAGTCTTTGCCGTGTGACTTGGGCAAGTGTCTTTGCTTCTCTATACTTCAGTGTCCTCGTCTGGAATACTGACATAATAGTACTGGCTACCCCATAGGGTTGTTTTGTGGATAAAACGAGGTAATTCATGCCCAAAGCTTGGCACAGTGTCTAGAGAGACCAAGCACTCAGAGTACATGTTGGCTGTTATTATTACTGTCTACAGACAGTAGAATTGAGCAGTCTACTTTTTCATTCCTGAGCTAAATGGCCTCTCCTTCATGTTTCTGTGAAGGAGACAGGACATCTAATACTTCAGCCATGTCACAGGTGAGGCTCAGAGAGCTGATACGATGAGCTCCAAATCACACAAGAGACCAACTGGCAGAATCAGGACTACAGAAGTGACCCTCTGATTCCAGCCCAGGGCTGGGTCTACTCATCTGGGTTATTTTCAGCCCACTGAAGATTGGGTGACTCTTGTGTATCCAGCAAGATTCTAGGAGACAAGGGGATGAAGGCCATTCTCTTCTGACGTTTCCAAGACAGCCACAATTTCAAATATTGCATTTTATCATTAGTGTGGATATACCATTTATCATCTAAACCTGGATAGGACTGAGAGTGGCCAATGCCACACTGGACAGGAAAAGGGTCACCAACGGAGGCAGCTGCAGACAGCCTGGGACAAATGCTCCCTCCCTATCATCCACATGCTCAGGCTGGTACAAATCCTGACTCTTCCTTTCTTCCTTCCCTAGTTGACTGTGGCATCTAACATCTTGCTTCCTGGCCTATTGTCTGACTCTCTCTCTCTTGTGGTGGAATCGCCCCTTTTACTTTTGGCCAATTACTTCTCCAACCCATGGTGTTACCACAGCACTGCCAACCACAGTCACACTCTTCTTCCCAGCCTCAGAGATTGGGTGAAGGCTGAACTCAAAGCCACGCCAACTGGAATCCTTCCCATGGATTTTTCTGCTAGAGCTGCCAAGGAAGGGGGCCCCTTGCTCTGAGGGGAGGAGGAGATCATCATGCTCCAGAGATAAAATGTTGGATTTGCCTGCCTACTCTTTTTGGGATACTTGGAGGAAGTCTGTCTTCAGTAGGAGAAACTGACAGCCCACCAAGAGCTGGAAACAAGTGCAGATGAGAGGTAAATGACAAGAGAGAGTGTCCTGGCAGTACTGGGCCATCGGTGCCAGTCGCAAAACCTTGAGGTCCAGTCTCAGACACCCTGTCCCAGCAGTCGTGCAATTGATTCTGTAGGCTACCCACAGTCATCTTCTCAGCCCCATGATTCAATATATTCTATAGTCATTTGGGTTTTGTTGCTTTGTTTTCTTAAAATTACTATCAACTGGGTTTCTGTAACTTGCAACCAAAATAATTCTGCTTATACAGATACCCAAAATATGGGTATAGATAGGACCTCTAAGAGAGCTGACACATTTAAGCACAAGAGGAGTTAGAAAAGAGATAGGTAAATGTAAGCTGTATATTTTTGTTGAAATAGTTTGAGTGGGCTTGAGAGAGCTTGAAATTATGACTAAGGAAACAAGAGGAAGATGTTCCATGTCTCCAGAAAGCCAAAAGGAGGTCCCGATGAGAAGAGAGGACACAGCCGCAGAAAGGTATTAGGGTGTAGTAGCTTTGGCGTCAAATACAACGTGGTTCAAACGCCAGCTCCACTCCTGAGCAGCTGCAGGGGCTTGGTCTGGTCACGTGAGCTCCCTGAGCTTCTGTGTCCTCCTTTGTGAAGTCAGGATTCCAACACCTCACAGAGTCGTTAAGAGAATCATCAAAAGTGTACACGAAGCACCTACTACTACCTCTGGCACACAGAAGGATATGACTAAATACCGGTTTTTGCTAGCGTGCGGAGGGCAGGAGAGGGTCGGATCCAACCGTGCAAGCTGGTAGGTGTTGGGCTGCACCACAGGCAGGAAGCATGCTCTCCTGTCTCTGGTCTGCTATGGCCTGGTCACGGTCTGGGCTCCATAGAGCGCTTCACAAAAATCAATGAATAGATAAAGGAAAAATGGAATCACTGGTACATACACATAGCCTTAAAGGGAACCTTCAATAACCACAAAAAGCCAGTATCAATACCCTCAAGGAAAATGTGTCTGGCAAGGTATTTAGTGCCAGATTTCGTTCGAGGAGTGAAAACCTCCAAGATAGTACAAATAAGAAAAAAGAAAGTAAAGCCATCATTCTGCTTATATTCATGAACCCATATGACGTGCTTACAAAAAACAGAGGGTAAAAGTGCATTACTCATTCCATCGTGGCTGATTTGTGAGTCTGTCCACATACACGCATTGGTGTCTACCGTGAGTCAGCACTGCACGGCATCCGAGGGAAGATGCGGGCGCCGCCAAGGAGCCCTCCAACAGGAAGATGAGGAAGAGATATTAATCGGTAGCTCTGATCAAATGTAATACATATCATACTGTCAGAGGTACCAAGGGCTCCAGAACTGAAAACAAACAAACAAAAAAAAAAAACAACTGGGTACTCGCTTTGCCAAAGCAGATGGGAATTTGCCAAAGCAGACTGGGAGGAAAGGCGACTCCCTGGAGGAGGAAACAGCACAGCAAAAGCAAGAGATTGTGAAGGTCCCTGCTGCTGCCCTGTTTGGGGAGGCGGCAGATTCTCTTGCTCCTAGGAGCAAAGACTGCAGGAGGTGGCGCATTGGGACTTGAAGGCTGGGTTGACCAGATGCCCAATGGCCTCGACTACCAAGCTGAAACCTACAGAGTTCATTCTGCAGAAAAGGCCAGGACACTAACATTTTTTGATGGAAGGAGGGATATAACCAAGTCTGCATTTTATTAAAAAAAAAAAAAAACTTTGACAGCGAGGCAGAGGGTAGACCAGAAAGGAGAGTGTGTAGTGACAGACTTTATTTATTTTATATCAGGAAGGCAGAATTTCTCCAAGGATTTTCCTAAGGATGACTAGACGTACAGAAACACTACTAACTATGTGAGAGGGGACTGTGCTAGTTGGGGTCTACGACACGAAGTGCAAGAAAACCCAATTCCACCTGCATTCAGGGCATGGGGAGAAAAGTTTCCTGGCTCGCGCGACTGAAGCCTCTCGGGGTAGACACAGTCCAGCAGGGGCGTCTGCGCGATGCCACGTGGACTGGTTCTCTCCTCGGCCCGTGGATCAGCTTGCCACTGTATCCTCTCTCATCACAGGCAGGATCCCCCACCAGGGTGGCTGCAGCTCTTCCAGTTCCCACTGTCACAACTCCTACCCGGCCACATGGAGACGCTATTCTCCCGGCAATTTCTGAATTGAGTTGCGCTGGCCTGGGTGGGCCAGGTTCTCATGCCTGAGCCACCCACCGGGGTCAGGGGCGGTGTGCTCTGATGGGTCAGGGCCGGGTGAGGGGCCACATGTCTCCGAGGTGGGTCCACCCCACCCCACCCACAGGGACTGGGAGTAAAGGAACGGCTGTGCTGCTACCCGCAGGGGTCCGAACACGGTTTGGGCGTCAGCCTTAAGCTTCGACGGCAGCACGGCAACCCAGAACGCACTGGCAACAGGTGTGATCCCGAGAACCTTCAAACATGCTCTCCAAACCTCCAAAAGTACTTGGAATTTTAAGAATCAAAATACTTTGATTTCTCCCAAGTCAACTAAAAGTTCCTTGAAAGTACAAAGAACAAACTCTCTTCAAAGATGGAGAGTGGAAACGAAAGAACAAACAGAACACTTCAAACTCGCCTAATATTTTCAAATGAAAAAGCTTTCTCCTAGCAACAAATATATATACGCACACAAACACACACACACACACATCACACACACAAACACACATTATATAAAATAAATTCCTCCAAGTGCAGCTGCTCACAGCAGTGTCATAAGACTCTTACATAAGCAGGAATATCCACCTTTGCTTTCTGTTAACACTGACATCATCTCTTACAATTCAGACACCCCTTATGATTGAAACAATGTACTTGGCTTTTTCTCTGAAGAGAAAACAAGAAAGGACATTTATTTCTTCGATATTTCCAAATATACACATTTTTGAAGTGTATACCCTTGTATTATGACTCCAATGGGAGTCTGAATGTTGGTCAAAAACTCCAACTGCAGTATCGTGGTTAATGGCATTGCATCAAAATTAAAAGGACATCTGGGTTTAAACAATAGGTTATGTGTTTATTAGCTGGGTGCCTTCTCGAAAATTACTTAACCTTTCTGGTTCTCAGTTTCATAGTCTATAAAAAGATGCAATACTGACACCTAAATAAGAATTAAATAAAATAATACATGTAAAGTGATGAAGTATGAATGTGTGTGTGTGTTCAAGAAACTATTGTCCCCAACACTGGACATAATCTAAGTACCTAACAAGGGGACAGCTGCACAAATGATGATGGATTCAGACAATAAAATATTTTGCAAACCTTAAGCAGAATGCAATAGACCTTTATAGACTGATACAGAAAGCTCTTATAACAGATATATCGTTAAATACCAAAAACAAGGCATAGAACAATGGATTTAGGCATGTCCCTATACTAATAAACCATATATATTAAATATATACATATATAATACACATAATATACTTATCAGTCTTATAGTACTGATAATTATATCTGCATATATGTACACATAATAAATATACAAATAAAGATGTAGCTATAAGGACTTCTACATGAATAGAAATTTTATGGAAAAAGACGTAAGAAACTACCTTGGGGGGGTGAATTAGCTTCCTGGAATTAGACCTCAAATTTTATTCTATGTTTGAAGTTATTTTTTTTTTAACTACAGGTAAAATATTGTTTAGCGCTTTTTTTTTAAAAAAAGAAAGTGACTCTCACTGACTTTTCCCCAGGCCCCTGCTGTTGTTTGCCCTGTCTGCAAACACCGCAAGCAGACTCTCTAGTCCTGACAGTGTCCGGGTGTGACAGGTCTGTGGGCCTCTTTCCAGATCACCGTGTTTACATGCAGGGGCCACTCTGTTGAGAGTGACGCTGGCTGATTAAGAGAGTTTGTGAAAAAGTACCCACTGTGATTGAAACACTCATTTAATACATTTTAAGTGGCTGAAATGCTCAGCTTCCTTGATTGGTGTTGATTGTTTGCATTTGATTTATTTCCTCGGTATCGGTGTTCATTAAATTACTTAATGTAATGGCCGCCCTGTAGTTGCAACTCTATTTAACGCCCAGTCTTTGGGAGCATTCTAATTCACAGGCTGTTCACTTCAGGAGCTGGGAATGTAGATTTTGCCATTGAAGAGCTGCGTATTGCTCATAGAAATTACTTAGGAGGAAAATGATCTTTCAAAAGAATCCACTGCAGTCATATCTGATTTTTTTTTTTTTTTTTTTTTTTTTTTGCTATTTATAGCTTTTCTACTTGGCAGTGGTCTTATTATTTTTGACAATTTATTAACTACCCTGGGCACATTTGTGATGTGACGTTCGATGCTCACAACAGTATCTTTCATCTTCCACATTTTAAAAGTCTACCACCCATGAGGACAGCAAGCATTGTGCCAGGAACATTCCAGCAGCCCGTAAGCCAAATCCGTTTTTATTTTTGTTTTGAATAGGCATGGCTTCATTGGACATTCCCATAGTGTCCTTTCTGAATGGGGATTTTCTTATTTTGCTGTTTTCCTTCTATCTGTCCCAGTGGAGGTGGGGTGTGGAGATTTTTCTTTGTTAATTATTTGTATTCAAAGACCGTTGAGATTTTCTACTGTTTCCCAGGTGGACAAGTGGAGGAGTCATGGAGGATCTTGTGTGCACATTTGTGTCAGTAAACCTCATAGTGAATGGGGGGTGTTGATCCCAGGACGTGGCCGGAGGAGGCCCTATTGTGCCAGACACTGGGGCGAGGTGGTAGAAACAGAACATGTGAAGTCACGGAGCACAGTGAACACATACAGGTAACTGAACTTAACGGTGAGAAAGTCGAATCGGGAAATTGCATAATGTTGGCATGTTTCTGACTGCAAAATTTTGGTGAATCAAGAAAGAGTTGGATTATGAACAACTGGAATAAAAAAGCCCAAATGAGGCTGATCTGTAAGTTCCCTGGACCTTAGTGCCCTGGAAATGTGAACCTCCCCCTCCCTGTAGCAATGGTATGTTTTAGGGGGAAAAAATCATAGCAAATGAAGTCAACAGTGACTGAAGGCAGCTGCATGTGGTCAAGCAGGGTTTGCACAGGGGGATGGCCTGGGGTGACGTTTTAGTAAGGGTTTGAGCTCCCAAAGCATGAGATCATGAACAGCTGGAAAGGTGTGCCAGGTGAGTTTGCGTCCTCGCACTGGAGTGGGGCCCAGGGCACCATCAAGCGGGGAGAAAAGGAGGACTCGCCCCATCGCCCTGCATGGACTCACCTGGGACTTCAGTGGCTCTTCCTGCCCCCTCTACAGGCCCCAGCCAGCGGTGGGAGTCAATAGTTATTTAAGATAAGCTTCAGAACTATCTCAACAGGCTCAGAGACACCTGGTGCCCAGGGAGAACACTCAGGTGCATATTTTTATTACAAGTTTAAAAAAAAAAAGTTTGTTATACAAACTCACAAAAAGAAGTTTTTTTAAGAGGAGAAGAAGAGTAAGTTATTCTTAACAGATGGGACTCTATTAACCTTGCTGCCATGTGACAGGTATTCATTATCAATCTTTTACTCCCATGGCAGGTGTTAAGGGAGTGTTACTCTCCCTAAGACACCATGGGGTCCACAGAAACCACCAGGACACAGACCGCCAGGAGGATCTTACGTCTACTAGGGGATATTGAACATGAACATCAGAGCAAAATACAAGACGACCATTCTGTAGTCACCTAAGGGGTATTCATTCATTCACACCATTAATTCCTTTATTCCAGTCAACAAGTATCACGTAGCTGAGGGTGGGTCAGGGGTGGGATTTAGGATAAGTTTCAGGTTCTCAACTCTGACTGCATATAGAATCACTTAACTGGGGAGCTCTTAAAAAATAAGGATTCTTGGGCATAAAATTCCTGGGATTCTAATTTATTTCATGAGGAACGGGGCCAAGTTTTGATAGTTTCTTATACTTCCCCAAATGACTTTAATTTGAAGCCAGGGTTGAGAACCACTAATATATACTTAATAACACTTTATCTGGGTCTTGAAAGCTACCGATAGGATTTGGACATATGGAGAAATCAAAAACGAAGCACCATAAAATCTGCTATTTTATCTCCTGGCGATTTTCCCCACGCCCTGCGGTGCGGCATCCCGCGCGGTGAGTCACTATTTAAATTGGCCAGCACCAGGAAGGAAGGGAATTAACATGCATTAAGACGTGCTGCTGCATGCTTGTAATGTCACAGAGGTTCCTGGATTAAGGGCAAACCAGAAGAGGGAGTTTCAAAAGGACAAATTTAGTTTCCACGAAAGTTAAAGCCGTCATTATGAGATGCCCGGCCATGCCACGATGGCATTCTGAATGCAGACCTATTGCCACCACTGTGATAGCAATGTGTGACACCTTCTAAGCAGTAGGCCCTTTACAGACATTTCTAATTCCCAACAACCCCAAAATGCAGGTATGCTTTTTGCTAGTTTTAGAATTGATGAAAGTGGGGCTCAGTTACTAGCTAGGCAAGCCGGGGCACATCAGGTTATGTCTCTGCACCCGTCTATACTAGCAACGCATCGTTACCTAGTCAGGCGTGGCCACAGGAAGCCCCAGCATTGCCCACGCGCTGCCTCACAACCCTCTTCCATGGGGGAAAGTCAGGTGTACGTCCATCTTCCAACACTCTAATTTCACGAATTGCACTTCTCAAAACAACCCCCTTCTGTTTTAGCAAGATAACAAAGACGGAATACTTAACAAAATTTATAGGAAGATGTGTTTATAATAAAAACACCCTTGCCAATAATATTTTAGTGACTGCCAGGAAGATCTTAATGACTGCCATTATTACGGTGCAGGCAGAACAAAAGCAAACCCAAAGCCTTGTTTAGACATTTCATTTTGCGGAGGAATTACCTGGATAAGGCGTTCCTTTTGCATGTATAATGGTGGGGTCCCCTGAGTTTGTTCGGAGACGGAATAGAGTGTCGTGGCCTGGGTTGTCATCTCCATGATACGATTTACGCTCTGTGTGACCTTGGCCAAGTTGCCTAACTACTCTGAGCCTCTATTTCCTCACCCGGACAATGATGATAAAATATCCAACCGAGTAGAGTTGTTATTATGCATAAATTTTAAAAATATATGTACATAACACACAAGGAACACCTAGCAAAAATTACATAACAAAGGCTAATGTTTATTGGGTATTTCCTAAGTGTCAGGCATCGTGCTCAGCCCTTTGAGTTCATGGTCTTAGTTAATTTTCACAGATCTATGAGTTAGGTAGTATTATTCGTTCTGTTTCACAAATGAGACCAAGACAAAGTGAGGTGCAGTAATTTTCCCAAGGTCAAGGTAGCTGTGCCAGGATTTGAATTCCATTAGGGTTGGCTGATTCCAGAGGCTGCTCTTTTAACCACTAAGGGATACTGAGCTCAATAAAAGGCAGATAATGTTCTTCTTTACTACAAAAATAAGTTGTGTAATTTTAAAAAGCAACTGAGTAAAACATGCCTGTGCAGAAACTCCGGTCTAGCAATTAGCTTCCCATCTCCTACGGATTTTGTCAATGTCCTTCCTTCACTATGTGGCATTGCACGGGGACAGACAGCCGGGTCGCGTGGGGAGGTGGGGCGGGATTCCCATCTGCTTGGTCTTTCCGTGGTGCTGAATGGGGGGGAGAAAGTGTTATACCCTGTGAGTCACTGGGTGGTCGGGGAGTCAGGACATCCCCTGTGAATGTCCACATGGACACAGGTGGAAAATGAAGCCAGATGGACGACTCGGCACCCAGAACACAAGCAGGGCCAGGGAGGATTGAAGGCCAAGAACTGAGTTGAAGAGAGAGAAAGTCTTAGCAGGGTCAGGGGGGAGCAATTGTATTCCATAGACTGCACTGAATTCACCAATATCCCTACCAATCTCTCTCTCTCTCTCTTTTTTAAACTTGATTTTGAAATAATTACAGGCTTGCAGGAATTTGCAAAACCAGTACAGAGTAGTCCCATGCCTCCCCCAACAGAACTATTTTCCATAACTGAAGGACAACATCCAAACTCGGAAGCTGACGTTGGTGCAACCTACAGACCTTGTTCAGGTTCTGCCATGTGTGTTTGTCGTTGTGTGAAAATTTATCCTGTGTGTAGATTCATGTAACCATGACCCAAATCACGATGCAGAACTTCTTTACCACACAGAAGCTCCCGTGTTCTATTTTTCTCTGACGTTTTTTATGCCTTCAACAACTCCTATTTAAATTTACGACACTACCATCTACTCAGTCACCCAAGTGAAAGCCTGGGAGTAGTTATTCTCCATCTCATTTCAGAGACAGAAACTCTTCAACCCCACAAACCCATCCCGCTTCTCTGGTCCACCTCTCGATGCATCCGTCCGGACTCCCATCGTCTCTGACGCACCCACTGGGAACCGATTCGGGATGCCACTAGTTAGGTGACACCACCGTGCTCAGCGATGGGAAGGATAAATGATGATCCAGTTAAAATCGCAGAAAGATAAAAATCAAAGAATCGCATAAATACATGTTAATTTACAACTGAGATAAATGTCAAAAAGGAGAGACACCAGCTATCGTGACAGGTAGCAGAGGGAAAATTCAGCTTCCTTAAGGAAGTGACACTGGTCAGGAAATTGGGGATAAATAGTAATGAACCAGGCTCCATAAGGGTGTGGTGAGGGCTGTTGGAACATAGCAGCCAACGAGAAGGTGTGGAGAGGGGAGGGCTGCAAGGGGTGATCAGGCCATGAAGCCTCCTCCCTCGTGGATCATCCTTATTAAGGAGGCTTCACACGGTGCCACGTCAGCCCTCCCTCCCGCCTGCTGCCATTAGGGGACATAGCGCTGCTCCTCCCCCGAGGACGCAGTATGGAAGCCCCATCTGGAAGCAGAGAGCAGCCCTCCCCGGACACCGCACCCGCCAATGTCCGGATCGTGGCCTTCCCAGCTTCCAGACTGTGGGCAAATGGATTCCTGTTCTTTGTGAATTACCCCGTCTCAGGTATTCTGTTGTAGCGGCACAAACAGGCCACGACAGCAGGGGACAATGTGGCTTCGGAGAGTTCCAGAGAGAGTCAACAACACGTAGCGGGACAGAGTGAGGAAGAGGGGCCGAAACAGAAAGGTCGAGGTGGTCAGTGCGAGGGAGCCGCGGAGAGGTGAGGGGCCCGAAGCTCGTCCGTGTCCGTCCAGAGAGCAGCACCAACTCCCCGTCCCTAGAGGGTTTCCCGTGGGGTGACAGATCCGCTGGCTGCAGCCGCAGTGTGGGGCACGGGGGGCAGCTGGAGCAGGGTCCGTCAGGGTGGATGCAAGGTTGGATCAAGAGGGCGCCAGCGTTGGGGGGCCGGTGCAGGGAAAGATCTTACTGCAATAACGTCTCACCTTGTTGTCCCTCCAGTTTGGGACTTTTCCAACTCACCCTCTAAACTTTGACTACAGGGGCCTCCCGTGAATTCAAAATAAATTCCAAACCCAAACACAACGCAGAACACACTTTGTGATCTGGCCCATTCCCACTTTCCAGCCTCAACTCTTGCTATCTCTTTTTTTTTTTTTTTGGAGACAGGGTCTAGCTCTGTCACTGGGTTAGAGTCCAGTGGCATCATCATAGCTCACAGCAACCTCAAACTCCTGGGCTCAAGTGATCCTCCTGCCTCAGCATCCCAAGTAGCTGGGACTACAGGCATGTGCCACCACACCTGGCTAATTTTTCTATTTTTCGATAGAGACGAGGTCTCGCTATGTTGCCCAGGCTGATCTTGAACTCCTGGCCTCAAGCAATCCTCCCACCTCGGCCTCCCAAAGTGCTGGGATTACAAGTGTGAGCCACTGTGCCCAGACATCATCTCTTTCTATCTTACCCACTCATGGAAACCTTCACTTATAACCTTGATCTTTCCACGTATCTGTTAGGCCTGCACTAAATACAGCACCTGTTCGCTCTTAGAGAAAACACACAAACGCACACCCACACTCCCCTCCATCCCCAAACCTGCCACCCCCCGCCTCTTTTGCATGGCTGTACCCTTCTCAACATTCAGATTTCAGCTTAATTATCACTTTTCCAAAAAACAAAAAGCTTTCCTGGTCCATTTATCTAAATAAACACTCCTCTAATTAGTTTCTATCTTAATAATGTATTTCATGCCTAACATGTACCACAAGTGGTAACTGGTAAACCCACCCCAGGAAACCACATGAATTTCCCTGGTAGGTTTACGAGAGGGCCCCACGACCAGCTGAGCACACTGTGTAGAATTCACCGGGTTTCTGCAGCAGCGCTGCATCTCGAGTTTCCAAAGCCTGATTTCCTGAAAAAGGCGCTGACTCTGTCCTGATCTCACAGAAGAGGTCGCGGGTGTGGGTGCTGGGCATGCAGATGTCCTGTCCCCTAAATGACAACACCGACACACAGTCGCCTCCTCAGAGATGCTCCTTACCCATCCAGGTGGAAGCAACTAGACCAGGACGTCGAGGTCACTGCACTGTTTTGGAGAAGGAGACAGAGCAGGATTCAGGGGACACAGGAACAGACAGGCAGCAGGTACGGGGCAGAGCGAGACCCTTAAATAGGTTCGAACCTAAGGAGCTGGATCTTCCGCCTCTGTTCCCGTCTCTAAAGCTCACGTTCTAGAAATGCCTTCCTAGATACCTGTAACAAGCAAGTCAATCTCAAAGGTGAAATAGAGATGCTCTTAAAGTGGCTATTTGAGGGGCAGGGTGGGGCTGAGACAATCACACACGCTGGAATTTCATGAAGATGAAATCGAGGTGTAAAAGCACCAGAGTCTCAAAAGCTGTCATGTTGGGGGGGAAGAAATGCTCAAACCTTCTACTCCCGTTTGGTGTCATTATTTAAAAGAACATACATTGTAGAATCCAGGGAAGCCCTCCATTCTTTGAGAATTAGCTGTAGTTTTCCAGCCCTAATTCCATAAATAGCCTTTAAGCATTCCACTCAGTGGCACCGGCGCGGAGATGAGCTCCCTCCTGGCGTGACATTCCGTCCGGCCGGTGCTCACACCACGTTCTCCTCTCCTCAGGAAGCAAAGCACTTCTCCGCTGTTTCCCCACTGTGTCCAATTATGCTGCTGCCCTTGCAAAATGAGCACTTAGGCATTCAATACATTTTTAAGGAAATGGATCAGCACGATTATTCTGGGAAACACAAAGCTCACGGAGGAATAGGGCAAATTATGAGTCTCAGGAAATATTGGTCTTTGTATATTAATCACACTAATAATATTGCAAACGAGGGAAGTACAAATCCACCTCCCTCCCGTGCACCATTGGCTTTGTCGGATTCCTTTGAAGTCAGTGCACAGAGTATTATTTTGATGTATTTAAGCCCCTCCTTGATTGTTTTCAATTATTGCTGCATTTTTTAAAATCAGGACCAAAAAAAAAAAAACAAAACAGAAAGCTACAAAATTTCCCCAATTAGTAGTAAAAGCCATAGAAAACATTGTGCTGGAAAACGAAAGGGCCATCAGAGATTGGCAAAGATACAACATACACTGCTGCCCCGTTCCAAGTCCATAGCAGACATGCCTAATCAATTACAGAACTCTGGCACACAGAGATCATAAGTGGCCTCGGACACCTTTTCCCATATAGCTCATACCCACCAATAGGAATTGACATCACTGTGACCTAGGCCACTAAATTCTGGATAGGCAGAGTGTCCTTGCCAAGGACACATGGTAAGTAAGTGTCCATGCTGAGAAGCCAACTCACACTACCCATCTGGTGATCTTAAACTGCCCCTACAGTAGGCACCCTATCCTTATCTTTAGGTAGCACCTAGGTAGAATTCCTTCCATGTTTACGGGATGCTTTAGGGAACATTTAAGAAAATGAGAAGAGCTAAAGGGGGAGTTTCATCACTGCATTTGAACATGGAAACCTTCACTGATAACCTTCATCTTTCCACATATCTGTTAGGCCTGCACTAAATACAGCACCTGCTCGCTCTTAAAGAAAACACACAAACACACACACACACCCCTCCATCCCCAAACCTGCCACCCCCTGCCTTTTTTACACGACTGTACCCTTCTCAACATTCAGATTTCAGCTTAATTATCACTTTTCCAGAAAGATCTTTCCTGGCCAACGTATCTAAATAGACCCTCCTCTAATTAGTTTCTAGCTTAATAGTCTATTTCATGCCTAACATGTACCACAAGCGATAACTGGTGTAACGGTTTACTGGTTCAGTATTTCGTCTCCCAGACTGCATGCCCCCAAAAAGTCAGAGGGCCACATCTGCTCTATGCTCTACCAACATCTCACACTGTCTGCATAAAGGCTGGCACACGACCAAGTTAGTGGATGAATTATACACACCATGGAGTTTACGTGTATGTTGCCTTAGCATTTTTAGCCCATCCCTTTGTTCTGTGCACAGCCACACCTAGAGATATCCTTGAGTACCACGTGCCAGAAGGTCACAGCGCAGGTGTGCCGCTCTTTCCTTTAAGGTGTCCAAATAAGATATTTGCTCAATCAGGCAAACGAAGGTCCCCTTCAATTATTATGCATGAAGAAATTAAGCTGCTAACCTGAGCTCTGTCCTCAGACCTTTTTATACTTCCACTCACTCCTCCACCGGGCTGATCTTCATCCAAGTTGTTGACCCACGAAAGTGTGAGCTGAATAAATGGTTGTTTTAAGCCTCTACATCTTGGGGTGCTTTGATGCAGCAGAATCTAACTAATACAATACCAGGTTAAGAACAAAAGTGTCTAGAATGGGGTGGCCTGATCTTAATTCTAAGCGCTCTTCTGACTAACAGCGTGATCAGAGGCACATTGGTTTAACCCTTGATTCTCTCATGTGTAAAATGGAGATAATAGGTGTTTTTCCCTTATAATTAAAACAATGTTCTTATAATTATTCAATGAGTTAATATACATAAAGTATCAGGTATATAGTAAACTCAATAGATATTAGTGATGATTGTTATTTTTTATAAAGCATTAAAAAGATTCACTCCAATCATTAATTTTTCAAATTCGCCTCTTCTATGCTTCCAACATCTTGTTTTTGCAAAGGGAAAAGCTATTTGCCTGTTGCCATAAAGTCTTTGAAGACAAAGACAGGGTAAAAATATATTTATTATTATCTACGATTTCTGGTTATTATTTCCATCATACGAGTGTAGCCTTGACTTAAAAGGAGATTCACAGTCAAGTACACACTGGATAACGGGCAATTTTTTTGTTGTGCTGAATGTACAAAAGGAGAATCAGATCTTTTTCCTTAAAATAAGAGATTGGGGTCACTCCATCAAGAACAAATACTCTCAAATGTACAATATGCTACATGCCATGCTCTATCCAAAGAAAAGTTCCTGCTTTTAATTTTAAAGACTACCAAGTTTAAAATGTATGTATTCTGTATTTAAAACTATTCCTTTTTCAACAGCAGAAAGGATGTTTTCTATCAGCAGAAATATAACACGTAATGGAAATCCTTTTTCTGTTTTTTTTTTTTCCTTAAGTCTTGAAAATCTGGAAGGAGACCAATATTTACATTCAGTTTTGTATTTTGCATTAAATTCATATACATACTAAATTTCTTCTGGCTCCTCTTCAGTCAGTACTATTAGCTCATGTTCCATTTTCCTACACGCATAAAAAGCAAATAGCAACTTATGTCTTTTTATGAGCTGCTCACAAAATCCATCCTTGTGTGTGTCACTTAATGCTCACAAACATCCGAACGAGCTTTTCCCATTCTTGACTCAAAACACACAGAGCCAAGCGTGGGGTGGAAACGGTAAGACAACAGGCAGAGGGAACACAAAATCCACAACATTCCTTACCAACTAAGTGCCAGGAGGGATCTAGTTTCTGCCTCACACGCAGAGGAAGTGCTTTGGAATCACAGAAGAGCACAGAGACCGTCCCAGGTAAAGTCTTTTCCTTGAAAGAAGAGGTTTGCTTTTGATTTTTGTTCTCTTTCAAACAGCTGAGGCAATCCTGTGAGCTTTACAAATGACCTTTCAGACTGGAGAATGACACTGTGGTCCCTGGGGGTTACAGGTAAGGAGATGTCATTTGTCTTAACTACCTCTCCGAGGCTGGTGCTCCGATACATGGGCTGTCAACAGGGAGGGCCAAGGAGGCTTCTATTCTGCAGCTCTCAGCTCAACCCCCCGCACTGCCATCAAAGGACCTCGGGGCACAGCTGGGGACATTTAAAATAAATGCCAATCGCTTTTATTCTTTACCTCTACTTTTGGATTTGTTTCAATAGATTTATTTTTTAATTTACAGATAAAATTTCATATATATATATATATATTTATCAGGTACAACATGTTGCTTTGCAACACCTTGTACAATAGATCCCTTGAACTTATTCCTCCTCTCTGACTGAAATTTTGTATCCTTTGAACAAGATCTCCCCATCCTCCCACCCATGGTAACCAGCATTCTGCTCTCTGTTTCTATGCGTTTGATTCCTTTAGATCCCACACATAAGTGAGATTACGTGGTATGTGTCTTGCGCATCTGGTTTATTTCATTTAGCATCACGTCCACCGGGTTCATCCACGTTGTCACAAGTGGCAGGATTTTCTTCTTTTTTAAGGCTAAATAATCTTTCATTGTGTATAATACACAACCCTTGCTTTTAGCCACTCATCTGTTGATGGACGTGGAGTTTGGCTCCGGATCTTGACTACTGTGGCATGACGCTGCACCGGAAATGACAGTGCGTGTGGAATGTCCCTTCAACACGCCGGGCTGGCTGCCTCTGGATGTACACCCAGCAGTGGGACCGCTGGACCATATGGTAGTTCTATTTTTAATTTTTTAAGGAACCTCCATACTGTTTACCTCTTCCTTTTGTGAGAACAGAAAGTCCACAAGGTTTGTGTGTACGTGAGAGAAATAAATCATTTAAGGACTGCTATAGTTAGAAACTGCATATGTATTTTTTATCACAAAATAGCAGTTTGGAGGTCAGCCCTATAGGGCAGCTGTGGCTACCCTTGAAGAACCCAGGATGCTTCAGTAGTGCTGCCCCACTCTCCAAAATAGCTCCCAGATTCATGGTCATGAGATGGCTGTTCCAGTTTCTGAGGAGCATCCTCCTCCCAGACAAGAAGCAGCATGAAGGGAGAAGGGCAGGTGGCAAGAAGGCGTGTGCGAGCTGAGGAGTGTGCACCCTACTGGCTAGACTTCCACTTATAGATCAGCTGCCATGGCCGCCCCCAGCTGCCAAAAAAAAAAAAAAAAAAAAAACCTGGAAAAACAAGGTTTGTTGCTGTTGTGTGTTTTTGTTTCAGATGGACACACTGCCATACCCAACGAAAAGAGCAAATTGGAGAATGGTCACGGGGGGAACGGGGGTTCTCAAAATGTGGTCCCCTGACCTGCAGCACCAGCAACACCTGAGAGCTTTCTAAGCATCCCGAGGCTCAGGCTGCATTCCAGCCTTGCTGAATCGCAACTCCGGGGGTGAGTTCTAAAAAGGCTTCCAGAGAATTCTGATTCACACGCACGTTTAAGGAAGACGAGGGCAGACAACTAACGGTGTCTACCACAGAAACGTACAGGAGACGATAATAATATTCGTATTATTTTATCTATCGAATTCTTACAGGAAACTTGTGAGGAATATACTATGATGCTCCCCAGTTTAAAGATAAAGGAAAGTGAAGGTCAAAGTCCACAGCTGGCACGTGAACAGAAAACAGCAACAGTCAACGTCATACAAACCACTTAGGTTAGTGAAGGAAATGCTCTTTGAGGCCAAGGCTCTGGATGAGGAATCCTTTTCACTTTGATATAATTACTATTGATGAAAGAACCAATTCACAGGGCAAGCTTCGGAAAGCCTGGGCTCTTCAATTCTAACATTTCCACGTGTATGGGCTTGGGAAATGCGTTCCTTTCCTGAACCTCAGTTTTACTATCTGCATAATGGGAAATCCATCCACAGGCTTGGGTTACATTACTGAACATTTACTGCAAATACGAATTTGCAAGAACTCTGTGCCCTGTGGAAAGGACTTATAAGAATCTGAGTCATTTTTTAACTCATTCAAGGGTTTTAGGAATGATAGAAAAAGATTGTCTCAAGATCTCAAATGGTTAATTACTCCATTACATATTAAAAAAAAAAAAAAAAAAGCACGGTCTAAGTGTGTCTATGAAGTCCACAAAGCCCTTTGCATGAAATCACAAGATAAACTTTTTAAAAAATGTTGCGCGCTCAGTTCACACCTCAGCCATGCCTCCTAGGCTAATAGGAACTTTTGCTTTCTGACACGATCCATTTTGTTAAAACTGGTTATGATTCCCCACATTACTTGAAAACCAATTTCATTCAAGACAAAAGAGTGTGAGCAGGGTATTACATTTTATGCCTAAATTATGCAAATTAGGTGGAGTTATATTGTCTTGTGAGCCATTCCCTTTCTTCCAGTTTTCATTGTAGCATGAGTTAAAGTAAATTTCACTATCCTCATTTGCAAAAGGTGAATACTTTCTATTTTAAAACCCTGGGGGGAAGGATTGACTTTTAATGAGCCGTTATCTAATATAAAAATCTCTTACATATATTACTGACATCATTCCTAAGTAGTAAATGTACATTCCAGATAGGGTTGATCTTGATTCAATTAATCCTTGGAGAAAGGGCTTCCCAGCCAAGCTTCCATGTTCCAAAGGCGAACCGGCAGGAGAGACAGAGGAGGTAGGCACATTTGTTAGAAGACATGCAAGTTACAGCAATGCTTTGCTGTGGGACATCAAACCCTGCAGCTTTTGATACCAAGCTTTCAGAACAGAGATGCTGGGCTTTTTTTGGTGCTTTTTTTTTCCTTTTTTTAAAATAACACTCTCCTAGTTCAGTTAGCAGTTCAGTAGCAGGCATCGGTTTTGTAGCTGTTATCTCTTCCATTGTTAAAGATCACCTTCAAGCTCTTCTACTCTTCTCTTCTTCTCTGCAGCCTACCCCTTCCCAGAAGCAAAGAAGGCTATGAGGACAAAATTCCTGGAGTGAGCCACTCTCGATCGCTTTGGACCATCTGATCGCTGCTGCTGTCATCTTCACGTACGTTCGGTTAGATTGATCACCTCATGTCTTTCTAGAGGACATGGCGCACAGAGAGCAGGAAAAAATGGACCCAGCAGGTGAATCAGTTCATCTTTCCTTAGGGTGCCAGCAACACCAACTGCGGTGGGTTTTAAAAAATAGGGCTTCATTTTTTTTATGTGTAGTTCAGTCTAGCGCCTTACTACTCCAAGTGCAGCCCGAGACTTACTAGAAATGCAAATTCTTACATCCTACCCCAGACCTACTGAACAAGAGTCTCTGGGGCAGAGACCTATGTTTTAACAAACCCTGCAGGTGCTTCTTATGTGCACTAAAGTTACAGAAGACCTTGTCTAGAAGCAGGTGGTTCCAGCAGAAAGGTATATGAGACGATGATAATATTATTATTTTATCTATTGAATTCTCACAGAAAACACATGAGGAATATACTGTTATCACCCCCTTGTCAGAGATGATGTAGCTGTGACACCCCTGACATTCTCCTCATGGTCAGGAGGTGGTTGCCACAGCTCCAGTCATCACTTCTATAGTCCAGGCAAGGAGAAAAAGGAAAGGGAAAAAGAACATCACTCTTATCTAACCCTTTTTTACCATGCTTTTGTCTCCAGGAAGTTTCAAAGGAGGATGGGATTTTTAAAATTATCTTTTCAGCCTCTATAGTAGGAGACAGCAAGGTAGAAGAAGGTTGGAAACAACTTTTGAGTTGGAAATTAACAGTATTTGCCACACTTGAGTGCCAAGACCTTGCAAGAGTTATTTTATACCTTTTAAATTGGTACTTAAAAAAGAAACATCTCTCTACTTGAAAACATGCATTCCCATTACAGTAAATACTTGGCTTGCTGAATATGTCTTCAGTCACTCCTTGCCTTTCATACCTCTTAAATTTGACACCATGTGCATGAATTACTGATTACAAAATGAAAAGAGAGAACATAGAGAAGGATTCTTTTATTAAAGGGAATAAGGGAGGCAAATCAATTCTCATGTATTGATTTAGCTTCAGATCATATTAATAAATAATAGGAAATTTTTGGAGGGCATATTAGAATACTGACTCCTATTGAGATTATACAATAGTCTTTGAAAATTCATGCATTTTTGTTTTGTTTAATGTATAGAACTGTTAGTTCTAGCTCTATAAGTGTTATTCAGGCAGCTAAATTGTTAAAACACAAGGCAGATTTCTGTTAGGAAAATGAGCTCAGAGATGAAGCATATAAAAATAATAAACCTCATGAGTAATAAAAGAAATTCAAATTAAACAGCTACAATATAATTCCTATTAGGAAAATGTTAAAGTAATTATAATACCCAAGGCTGGTGAGGATGCAGAGAAACTAGTACTGACATGCACTGCTAGTAGCTGTATAAGTTGGTATGACCATTTTGAAAAGCAAGTTGGAAATATATTTCAAATGATGTGTAAAATTTTTTTCCCCTGATCTTGATTTTACTTCTGGAAATCTGGCCTAAAAAAATGTGGTATATATACCTAAAAAAAAAATAGGTAGGTATATATATATATATATATACATACACACACACATATATACATACATAAAAAAATATATACCATGGAGTATTACTCAGCCATAATGTCTTTTGCAACAACTTGGATGGAACTGGAGACCATTATCCTAAGTGAAGTTTCTCAGGAATGGAAAAACAAATACCACACGTACTCTCTAATAACTGGCAGCTAATTGATAGACACACACAGGCACAAAGGGCTGTAAAGGTCATTAGAAATCAAGAAATGGGAAAGGGGGAGAAAGGAGAGTTAAAAACCCACCTATTGGGTACAATGAACACTATTCAGGTGCTGGGCACACTAAAAGCCATGAGTTAACTATTATAATAAAACATTTGTACCCCCTTAATATTTTGAAATAAAAAATAAAGAAATTAAGAGAAAAAGAAATCAGCTTAAATTTAAATTAGCTTAAAAGATGTCCACTGGAGCATTATTTAGAATAAAAAGGGTAAAATTTAATTCTTCTTAATATAATGACAATGACATGTATTATAGTTTGTATAGGCATTATACACACACATAGTCAATGAAATATTAAGATAGCCATTAAAAATTATGGTTACAGAGACTAGATCACTCAGCACCTGTGGGACAATGTTTTATTAAAAAAATTCATGCTTACTGTGATCACAGCCACATAAATTAAAGAATGGGCAGCAGGGGAGGAAATCCAACAGAAACTTAATGCTGATTGTATTATGATGAATGTGTTTCCATAGGGGGGTTAGTACAAGTGTTATCTTACTTTTCTAATGAAAAACACATTTATAGTAAACACACACTGCAAACCATTTTGAATCTCTTGGAAGAAACAGCTCTGTCTACATAGTTTATTTATGACTACGATAAAACAGTCTTATCAGAATTTCGACTGTGTTTTGGTTAATCAAAAGAGCTCATTGATTGAGAGGGATAATATTAACCATACAAATTACAGATTATCAAAGAATTATAAGTCAATATCCTCTATCTACATGACTGAGAGAATCCCGGAGAAGCGGCAGCTAATGTGAAGCCTGAACTCCTCCTTTTCTCTCTTTCCAGTCCCTCCGTGTCAGTGGAGTCCGCTAAACCCAGGGTGTTTGTGCTGAGTCATAAAGAATAAAAGAATTGGCCTAATGTCCACGTTAGGGGCGTGGACAGAGGTAACAGTCCATTTCTCAGCACGATTCTTTTAGGCACATAAAGACAGGAGGGACATGGGCAATATATCTATGCAGAACTTTTGTACCCCCATAATAAGCTGAAATTAAAAAAAAATTAAAAAAAAAAAGAAAGATAAGTCAGTCATTTTATAAATAACAAAATACCTGTGTGTTAAAATAAGGCATTTTTTTATCTTGTTGAAGACTTTATGTTTGTTGCTACATGTATCTCATGGAATATATTCATTAAAATGCATTTAAAAAAAAATAAATAAAAATAAAATGTATTTTATGTGCTAAGCAGCCATGTAATATATCATTTGAATACAGAATTGCACTGTTAAAAAAAAAAAAAAAAAAAAGACGGGACAAAAGGGAACATGAATTTGCATCAATTAGCACTTCAAGAAAGTAAACTAAATCTGTGTAGTGTGTGTGTTTGTGTCGAGAGAGAGGATAGATGGATGGATCCCTAAGTACATTTATATATATATGCGCGCACACATAGATTTATTTATATATATTATGAGGCTGTCCGGAAAGTATCCAGGCATTGATACCATAGTGAGAACATATTACAAGGCTGGATACTTCCCAGACAGCCCTTGTATACGTATAGAGACATACAAATGATAGATAATAGATACATTTATGTATACACATAGATAGATGATATATAGATAAATGATTTGGATATATATAAAATACATTTATATATGTCAATATAGGGACATATAGATGATAAATACATCCATTTATATATACATATAGAAACATACAGACAGGTGACAGATGAACAGAGAGAAAGGGAATAGAGGATACATAACACGTACAAGCGTTTATTTATTTATCGAATGCTTATCCTATATTCGGGTTTTGTGCTGAGAGCTTTCCATGCCTTGTCGCAATTGACCCTTTATGAGAATTAGTTTATTCCCATTTTACAGATAAAGAAATTGAGACGTTCAGTAAATTGTCCAACATCACTCTGCAGCATAATTCCCTTTGAAGAGAGCATCGCTTGATCAATAGGTAAAAAAAAAAAAAAAAGTCCAGACTTGAGCAATGCACATTTTCTAAAGAAAAAGTAGCAAAGGCTGGTGCTGGACATATTGAAAGCATCACCCACAAATTGTGATTTTGCTCTCAATTTAACACTTGATTTTCGATTACCCATCTCCGTGCCTCAGTACCTCAACATAAATGTGGACCTGTTTCACAAACATGGCCCCTGAGTCATCCATCTAACAGCTTCGAGGAGGCCTAAATTTTGACGTATGTACCACTGACCTTTATGCTTTTATGTTGAAAATCACAGTTAATACCCTATTTATGCTTGCAGGCAGCACTTAAGAAGAAAAAGTGTAATTAGAATTTTCTCTCTTTCTCTCTCTCTCTCTCTATCTCTCTCTCTCTTTTTTTTTTTTTTTTTTTTTTTGCTTCACCTGGTTCCATTTGGGACTTACTAATAAGCTTAATGGAGATTTTGGCTTTGGTTTTAGCAGATTAAATATCTGAAGAAGGATACTGGGAACCTGGGGAAGTTTCCGGGGATGATGCTGTTCGATGCCATTGACACAGATTCTCCATGTGGAACCATGATGTCCTGTATGTTGTGAACTAGTGCAGCAAAGGCAGGGTTTCCTCTTGCTGAAAGCAAGACCAGACAGCCGGCTAGTCCTGTGCACACTCGCAGCTCAGTGAATGACTCTGGAAATCACCCAGCAAGCCCAGGAAGAATGGATGGGCATTTTTAATATGATTCTACTAAAAATGCTTGTGGACTCAACAAATGATCTCATAAAAAATAACATATTTGGGATTTGTACTAACAATACCAAAGGGAAGGATATGTTCCTTTTAAAAATTCCCTTTAGAACCAATTATATAACTTTGCATTCATGCGTTCATGCAACGTAACTGTACGTGCACCTACTATGTGTCAGGTGGCTGTGTAGTACCAAAGCACAGTGAGGAATAAAATGGTCCAAAGACACAAGCGGGTTACGCAAAGAACATCAAAATGCAGGGCGATGTACCACGGTAGGGGTACCCCAGGGCCCACGTGCAAACCAACTCCCCACTCCCCCACCCATTACTTCCCTGGCCCAGCCCTCCGCATGTGCTCAATCTCATTGGTGTCCCAAGAATATTCGAATGTTTTAGTATCCTGTTTTCTCAATACCAAGAGACCGCTGCCCCTATATGCAACATCCTCAACTTTATAACAGCTTCCCTCATTTCAGAAAAGTTAAAATATAGAAAAACATGCACGTTCCAATGAAGGAAATATGGTTGTAATGTTCAGGCTTTTGGTGGCCACATTTTTGTTCTCAAATATATCTCTGAAAGTGGGACATTCAATAAAATAACATTTGCTTCTAGATTCAGACAAATTCTACAAAAAAAAGAATCCCCCAAATGAATAGACACAACGTTACCTGCATACACAGAGGCAGCCATGACTGAAGCAAAGAGACGTTTTTAGCCAACCCATTAATCCAGCAAAGCTTTGTGTTAAGATGCGGATATGTCAGAACAGGTTACCTCAAGAGGGCTTTCTTTTGAACTTGAACTGCCAAAATTCCAAGCATACACCAAAGGGCTTCAGTTTAAATGGGCAAAAGGTGAACAATCAGAAAGGAAGTAGAAAGAACAGAAGACCGGCCTGGTTATCAAAGAAGAGCTTCCAAGGGAGAAAAAAAAAGAGAGAGAGAGAGAGAGAGAGAAATAGGGAAAGTTTTCAAAAAGTCAACATTTTCAAGTAAAGCTGAATTTTAAAAAATAACTCATTCAGAGGCATATATGTAGGAGAAAAAAGAATTTGCTTTTCAGTTTTCAAGTATACTAGGCAGAGGACATAAAGAGGCACAAACAAAAGTGAGTTCAGAGATCATAACTAGAAGGGACTATCAGTCCACGCAAAAAAAAGAAAGGAACAAAGAAAGAAAGAAAGAAAGAAAATAAAAATCAAAGTCACAACGTTCCAGGGTTGAGTTATCATTTGAGTTTGTGGCATACTTTGCTTCTGCTCACTCAAGAGGTTGAAACTGTAGCTAATGAACATTTCTAGCAGAGGCTAATCAGGAAAACAAAACTAAGCTCAATAAACAAAGTTGCTCTCTTGACTGATGCAAGGATGGAGCTAATGGCATTAGAAAAAGTTGAAACTATTAACTGGAATCTATCCTTTCAGCAAATGCTATGGTCGGGTGCTTGTTTCCCCTCAAGGACTCACAGAGGGGATACAAACAGATTATAAAAGTCATCTCTTCCTTCTAGATGCTTAAAATCTTTATGGTTTTGATCTTTAAAGTTTGAGAATTGGCCGGGCGCGGTGGCTCACGCCTGTAATCCTAGCAGTCTGGGAGGCCCCTGGCCCCTTACCCATCCCCAATGCCGTAACAAAGAATTATCCAGCCCAAACTGTCAACAGTGCCAAGGCTGGGAAACCCTGGTTTACGGTGGGGGACTGAGTCTGGTGTACGGGCTTTAACTCAATAGACGGAGGGATAGGGAAAGATGAAAGTCAATCAGATAGCCACCCAGACAGGGAAGGGCCTCCTGGAATTCTGGGCTTTGCTCTTAAGCACAGAATTATTGAAACCACCCAATATTATCTCTTTTCTTTATCTATCAGGTTGAACTGAGAGCATAGTCCAATGGCTCCAAGGTTCTTATATGGTTTAAATACGTGTAATAAACAACTGACATGATTTATGCAGCCCTTCAGCAATAACTGACAGCTTAGAAGCACGCACAGCAGAAGGGTGATATCCGCAGCATCATCAGGGGCTGCTAGAACGTCAACGCAGCAGGACAGTCTAGGATGGTAGTTCAAATGCAGCCGAGGTGGCCGCTTAGAAGGTTTTCTAAGCCAGTGTTGCCAGAACAGGGCTAAGAGAAGCTTCAGAAATCTCAATTGCCCACTGAAGTCACCCAAATGATACAATCAAAAGATGAAACCCAGGCTGGGCGTGGTGGCTCACACCTGTAATCCCAGCACTCTGGGAGGCCGAGCCACGAGGATCACTTGAGCCCGGGAGTTGGAGACCAGCCTGAGCAAGAGTGAGATCCCGTCTCTACTAAAAATAGAAAAATTGCTGGGTGTGGTGGTGCATGCCTGTAGTCCCAGCTACTTGGGAGGCTGAGGCAGGAGGATCGCTTCAGCCCAGGAATTTGAGGTTGCTGTGAGCTAGGCTGATGCGACTGCACTCCTCTAGCCCAGGCCACAGAGTGAGACTCTTGCCTCAAAAACAAAGAGCCTTTTACAAGGCCACCTAGAAAGAAATAATTAAAGGTTCAAGAAAGGGCTGATGTAACTACCCCCCCCCCAAAAGACACATTGTATAATAAAAGAGAAAAACAAACAGATATTAAAGTCAGTGACAAGACTTACATTTAGAAGATGATAGTTCAAAATGAGGTACTTTGTAGCTCATAAAATGTGACCAACTTTTTAAAAGGCTGCAAGGTCATAACACAGGGATGTCTCCAGTTGATCACAGCAGTGAATATAAAATTAGCATATTTCACTGTTAACAGGAAAGGCCGTTCGGGTCTGCTTCTTTATGTAAAACGATTATTCTAAGTAGGTGACTCTTCAATTCCCCATTAATAACAGAGAGGTTTCTTTCCTCTTGGCCTCTTTTTCTTACCTTTTTACTTTTTCAGATTAAAAATATATATAGGGTTCTTTGGGGAAAAAAAATCAAAGAATATGCCTTATATGCAGAAATCTTCAATTATTATATAAATCAATAGATTACTCCATTATCATATTAGTGAATATTTATTTTTAAAATGCATACTTACACATATATACATATATGTGTAAATATCTATAATTTCAACATTGTACAGAGTACATCTTGCATATTTTAGAATATATAGTGTGTTATCTATATAAATGTGTCTATATATAATTCTTTTTCATAAATATAATCATAATATATATGCTATTATACAACTGGCTTTTTTTCTCCCCAATTAACAACGTATATTATGTATCTTTCCATGTCAATACCTTCTAAAGATTTTTTTTTCATTCTTAATAGCCGTACGGTATTCCTTTAAGTGGATGGAGCATAATTTATTTGATCAGTTCCTTATTTTAGCATAAAGTCAATTCCTTCAAGCAGAATTATAAGATCCAATGGTATGCACACCTTCAATTTTCAATAGTTACCTTAAACTGAAAGCTAGGAAAGGTCACACCTAGATGAGAAATAGGTACCCTAGGCCAGCTTGTTTGAGAGAGGAGAGATTGGTATACTGCTGAAGCCACTGTTACTCAAGTTTCCTGTCACTTGTAGCAAAAATGATTTCCAAGGAATATAGAAGCTCAAGGGTTACTAAAGTCCAAGCACTGACAAAAGGAAGACATCCCATTCCTTAGAAGCAGAATGTGGCCATATCCAAGGCCACCATTAGACCACATTTCCTGGAGGAAGAGCGCAAGAACTTTCTTGATGTTTTGTTTGTTTGTTTTTTAAGACTAGCCAAGCGCAGTAGTGAGAGGGGCCCTCAATGTTTAATATCAGCAGGTTGCCTGGGTGCTGGGCAGCTCTTCTTCAGTGTCAAAACCAAAGGGATGATCTTCGCTCTACTTGGTTCAGTTTATCCTGTAACATTAAGTTTCCCAACTACACACTTGGGATGCAAAGCCTCTTGAAAGAAAATTGAAAAAGACCTTATGTTTTCCTGAGAAAAGCTGGGACAGGTCAGCCCACCCAATCCTGCTGTGGCTATCACACACTTAGCTTAAGGACCTGTGGTTAAAAAGTCTGTGCCCATGTCTCTGAAGAATCAAGGATTATTATTAGACCCTTGTGAGATTTCTATCTTTGTAGTCTTCCTTTCTGGAGAAAGAAAATAAAATTCTTTTTTTAAATTTCAGAATATTACAGGGGTACAAGCATTTAGGTTACATATATTGCCTTTGCACTGCCCAAGTCAGAGCTACAAGCGTGTCCATCCCCCAGACAGTGCGCACTGCACCCATTAGGTGTGGATTTACCCATCCCCTCCTCCCCCCTCCCACCTGCCCAACACCCGATGAATGTTACTACTATATGTGCACATAAGTCTTGATCAATTAATGCCACTTTGAGGGTGAGTACATGTGGTGCTTGTTTTTCCATTCTTGTGATACTTCACTTAAAAGAATGGGTTCCAGCTCCATCCAGGATAATACAAGAGGTGCCGTATCACCATTGCTTTTTGTGTCTGAGTAGAACTCCATGGTGTACATAGACCACATTTTATTAATCCACTCATGTATTGATGGGCACTTGGGTTGTTTCCACATCTTTGTGATTGTGAATTGTGCTGCTACTCGAATGCACTGCTATTCGAGTGCACATGCCTTTGTTATAGAGTGACTTTCTCCTTTGGGGAGATGCCCAGTAGTGGGATTGCTGGGACTGCAAACTAGTACAACCTCTATGGAAAGTAACATGGAGACACCTCAAAGAGCTAAAATCAGAACTACCACTTGATCCAGTAATCCCACTACTGGGTATCTACCCCCCCGCAAAATACAATTCTTTAAATTTAAAAACAAAAAAGGTCTACGGCCACACCACCTCAAATGTGCCTAATCTCATCTTAAAAACAAAAAAGCCCAAAGAGACAGAAATATAAGCTCTTGCCACCGACAGCAGCAGATGCTCAAGCAAGAAGTCGGCAAGGAAGCTAATGAGACACTGAGCACAGACTTTCGTACCATGTGTCTGTGGATTCCCTGCCTAACTGTA
>CM052448.1:4151579-4162512 GCA_028533085.1 Varecia variegata | reverse complement strand
GGTTGGTTTTAGGCCAGGAGGATGGTGGAGGATCAGCACTGGTGGATATGTTCATTCCACATGTGTGGTCAGAGCCTTTAATGTTTAATTATGTTTGACTTTATCTGCAAATTGCATGCTTGGCCTCAGCTCCTCATACCAGAAAGGTTACATATATGAGATGAGATGCGTTAAGCTCAATTCAAACTAAGGAAATTTAGAAAAGACCTGCATTCTTTATTTACTATTAAGCTTCTCTACTGATGGGCAGGGATCTCTTCTGGCCCGCAAAAAGCACACAGAGCCCACTGGAACATGATGCACACCCAAGTGCTGACTATGGGTGAATAGTTAAGTCAATGCCACAAAGCGTGGTGCATCTTGCCTGGTGCTTTGCTTCTTTGTGATGATACCTGCACTTTCTCCGTAACTTTGCACCAACCAAATTCCCTCAGAAGAGTAATGTCTCCACTTGCACTTCCAGGGTAAATGCTAAGACTTCTTCAGTCACCAGTTTATCCCACTCTACCAAGGAAGAAACACCTTCTAAGCTGCCCTCACCTCTTCTCAAAACCTTTGGAAAAGTTTCCAATTTTATTCTACATTTTTGAAATTTCCCTGCAAGGTTGTTAAGAGAAAGGACAGAAACCATAAATGCCAAAAAAGCCCAGCTGGGTCACAAAAATGAGGCAAATGGACAAGTATAAGATAATATATGGCCTGGAGATAAACAGACACTAAGCCTCAATATAGGGGGAGGGGAGTGGGGAAAACTGGATGGAACCATGCCCTAAGCATATGAGACAGACACCACCCCACATCAGTCCTTGCCTTGATATAATGAGAATCCAGTGTTGCCAGAGATTCCAATTTTTCAAGAAAAGCCCAAAATGCAGATTATTTTAAAATGTGCAAAGTCCTAATTCTTTAAAGCAGTGGCAAACTAATTTGAATTTCTAAAATTGCAGGCCAAATAAAACAGGGCCACTGTGCAGCACTGTGTATTCCTTCATCACACAGTCAGGGGACATTTGTTGATGGATTTATACCAGGCACTTGCAGGTGAAGGGGAGAGAATTGTGTCTATAGGGGGTGACTGTCCTCGGAATGGGGACACACAAGTACAGACATGAGCTCCAAAGGAACAGGATCTCTGTGGATCCCTCCTCCTCTAAATGCTGAGTCAAGTTTCAGGCACACCTTAGCCACTAAACACATGCTTGTTGAAAGAATAAATGGCCTCGACCCCAAAGGAATATTCTTCTTAATGATTATAATCTTGTCCTTCACTAAAATATATGTGTTTGTTTACATCAAAAAAGAGCACAGATATATAAATATATAAAGAAAAAGGTTTTAAAAATCCCATATCCCATCACCCAGAAATATGTTATTTTCAGTGATTAGTAATTTTTTAAAATAGTTTTATAAAAATTAGATTATACTCTTTATATGCCTACATAAAGTATAACACATTATATGCTATAATTTTTTACATTTTATTATAAATTATTTAGTTTCTAGGCAGAGGAACTAAAGGAACTGTTGAGCTTCAGGTAAACTATATATATATATAAATTTTGAGAGATATTAATGACTATAATATCTCTCTAATATTAAGAAAAAATTATGAAGTAAACTGAGCATTTGGACTCACTTTTAAAATTTTGTCTCCATTGTCACCTTTCTACAATTTATATATCAAATGGGAGAGTTATTATCATTCGATAGGCAAATAATTAAATCAATGCATGGCAATCTAGTTCTTAGGAATGTTTTGGGCCCAGGAAAACAATTTTAGAAACCGAATTCTCCTTGAATCACCTCTGCATCTTCATCCCTCTCTTAACCATCTCTCCCCAAAAGTGGAACGAAAAAAAAAACAAACCCACCTTGGTTTTCATCATTCCAGGTAACACCTCTGTTAAAGGCATTGCCTCTCCCTAATCTTGTCATTTAGCTTTTGAATTATGCAGAGATAAATGAGTGCAGCAACCTTTTGGCTGCCAGATAATTTTATCAGCCTCATTTATGGCTTTCTATAGATTGCATTCACTGCCATTTCTTGGGAGATAAAAGATAAAGTGTGCCTTATGCAAAATGCTCCACTGAACAAGGAGAGCCGCAGAAGCCACTAACAGCATTAGAAGGCTGAAGGGAAAAGGCGGGGATACTAAATAATCCATCAGCAGCAAGGTTAATTTTGATCACTGTCACGGGAAACTCGAGCCCAGAGCCTGTTTGGCAGGTGTGTGTTGGGCCATAGCTAAAATGTGTCTAAGCAACTCCAAATAGAACACGAGATTGCTTACCTTTTTTTTAATCCTCTTTTTTTTTTTTTTTTAAAGAAAATGCACCCATTTAGTAAAAAAAAAAAAAAAAAAAAAAAAAAATGGTAGCTTTATGATGACATTTCAATTCACTATTTTAAGAATTAAGCACATTACCATGTACTCACCATGTGCTTAAAAAGCAGATGTTGTCCTTAAAGGACACGTCAGGGGAGGGGAGAGAAAATGTCCTGATACAAAAAATATAAAATGGCAAAGGGTCAAGAGCAAACGAGAGCCGCCTGCTGGAATCACTGCTGGCCTACAGGAGAGGGAAGGTGTGCTGCACCTTCCCGGTGTTGATACTGTGCTTCGCTTCCCCACAAGGTTAGCACTGGGGGAAGCGGGGCGATGAGTATGTGGAAACTCTCCAGATTGCTTTTGCAATGTCTTGTGAGTCTATACTTATTTCAAAATGAAAAGATAAAAAATACCTTGTGGCTGAAATTTGGGGAAGGTTGAATACCTTTGCCAAACATCTTGAGCATCTCATATTGCCAGCTCCCGGAGGCACAGGAGCGAGAAAGACAGATGATACCTCTGCCCTCACGGAACCTGTGTTCTAGCGAGGAAGGCAGGTGACAAGGACTGGAGATGAGGACATAAATTAGCTGTTTATCGTAGCGAGAACTGAGGAGGAAGCAATCACGCTGAGATTGAGGATGCCGAGGGCAGAACAGGAGGTAACCCGGGGAGGGCCCTCCGAGGACATCGTGCTTTAGCAGATTCCTAAAGGAGAGGAGGAAACTAGCTTGGCACACAGCGCAGGAAGCAGCGGCCCAGGCAGCGGGAACAGCGTGCACAATGTCCTGGCAGCGGGAAAAAGCTTGGCTTACTCTCGGAACTGAAAGGAAGCCAGCAAAGCTTCAGCGAGCCAGGGCAGGGAGCGGGAAAAGAGCAGGCTGACGTGACAGGTGAGGAGTTTGCCCTAAGTCAGATTTGACCTGTGCCTTAAAAGATAAAAAGACCAGCTTTTTATCAATTTCGGAATATGTTCAAGACTCATCTTTAGTGGGGCTTTTTTGGCTTTATTATTATTTTATATATATATATATAAATATATATATAAATTTATATTTATTATTTTGCTTTAATATTATTATTTCATAATATTATGGGGGTACAAATGCTTTGGTTGCATATATTGCCTTTGCACCACCCAAGTCGGAGTTACAGGCACACCCAACGCCCAGACATCACACACTGTACCCATTAGGTGTGAATTCAAATTAAGAAGAACAACGGTGGCTGGCCATTTCTATTTTCTGTTGTTTAGACAACCCCAGATTATATTCTTGATCCAGAGGAAAGAAGTCTGCTGCCCCCAGGTGCGTTGGTCAAATCATCTTTTTTTTCCAGGTACATGGCCAAAGAAAAGTATGATCTTGTAGACTCTGCTTCAAAGGCGGATGCAGAATATTTGTGAATGCCCATAACTGTCCTCTTAAACAAACCAAAACAGGTAGGCAGAAAAAAAGTCTAGAAATAGGATAACCAAAGCACACGGCTTTCAATTTTTACACATGGAAATAGAAAGTAAAGAGAGAAGTTGCCCATCAGCGATGTGTGTGTCAGGCAAAGCCACATGACTGAAATATTATGGAAACTCACAGCCTCTGCCGTCAGCCAGAGCACTGCTGTACACCAAGTGTACCTGGTGCTGTTTAATTCAGACAAACCATAAATCTGGAGCTCATGAAAACATCTGACAACAGTTAAAGATGTTTTCTAAATGTGCATACATATTTATAAACACGGGAGCAGGGGCTGACGGACGGAATAAGTGTGCTTTCCCTTAAAGTCATCTGAAAGTCAAAAAATGCCATTAATTACTTTGTCACGACAACCTTGTTCAATTTCATCTCAGGTGACTTATCAGCTTTGATGCAGAACCGAAATTTTAATACCAAATTGCAACCAGCGACAAAGGCAGCATACCTTAAAACACAGAGCTTCCCTTTCTTCTAGGCAACATTAAGCTAATCTGCCCTGACAGAAGAGGACTCTTCGGAACTAGCTAGCAAGTCTCCCAAATATGAAGCAGTAACCCAAATGTCAATTACTTTTCCAGTGGTAGACAAATTGCTAGCACACTAATGCAATTTAAGCCCAATAATTAGATAACAGGACTACAGAGAGGGCCTGGTGACAGAGCTTCTGAGATAATAGAATCTAGTGTCCTACTTCTTAAATATTAACATCATTCTGTCTCAGTCAATCGGTTTATGGTAATTTAAAAAAGGGCAAAGCAAATTCCTTTTATTGCTAATAATATTGTGCTATCGCAGAGTTGGCTTTGAAGGTTAACAATCTATGGGGTCAAAACTTAATCATGTGTTATCGTGCATTTATGCATTTTTCTTTCATCTCTTTCTTTTGGAATGCCCTCTGCGCAAGGCTAAGGGTTTATGAGAAACGCACCCACACAGGACGCACTGACAATAGGCATCCATTGTCAACGAGGCCATTCAACTCAATTAACAGCATCATAAAGAAATCAACCCCATAATATTGCATACATTCTAAAATCTCTCAACTTGATCACCTTTTCTTCCCCCCATACATGGCTCGTTTTAAGGACATTGTAGATATGCCTACAAATTAGTCTCAAATGTCATATGCTTCCTTCTCTCCACCATTTGTGAAGCTCATAGTTCTCTGCTTAGACCCAAATACCTCCCTATAATATTAGTTCCAATTTCAACGGAAGAGCAATTCAGTCTATTTTTGTTAGTTGAATGGATTTAGTTATTTTTATTTAAAAATTTTTTTCCCAAGTGCCCATGGAATTCAGAAACATCTAGAACCTTACATAGTAGAATAAACCATAACAAATGTGAATTCCTCCCGACATAGTTCCCTAATATTTCCAGTAATACCTCTGGATGAGGGGTAGGATGGGCTGACGTTGGTCTTGTCACAACGTTGACTCAGGAAATGATTTAATCCAAACCCAAATTCTGTATCCCTATTTTTCCAACTGTAAAATGGAAGAAGTTAAAGCTTGTCAAACTCTCTTTGTGAAGAAGTTGATGAAAAATGAGGTGGGGGTTAGGGGAGAAGATCTAAAATTTGAGCATCACCAACATCAACAGTAATAAGAATAACTGGGTCCCCCCCACCATAGCTACTAAGATGTGTTTAGAGAATATGAGAAACAAATGACTAACTGTATAAAAAGATGAAGTTATGTAGGCTATTTTGGGTGGTGGTCTATTAGTCACTCATAAAAAAATCAGAAAGAGCAGAGTTGCTGCCACATTGAGTATAAACACGACTTTTGTGTGTTCGTGTTTGCACAGAGCAGGCACGGGAAGATTGTTGTGTCTCGAGGTAACACAACAAGTAAAAGAAACTGGCCCAGAAGTGGGATTGCTGGATCACAAGATAATTCCATTTTTAAGTTTCTGGGAAATCTCCAAACTGTTTTCCATAGAGGCTGCACCAATTTACATTCCCACTGACAGGGTATAACAGGGACAAGGGGATGCTTTCTCCACATCCTCACCGACATTTGTTATCTTTTTTTTTAAATAATGGCCCTCCTAACAGGTGTGAGGTGATATCTCACTGTGGTTTTGATTTGCATTTCCCTGATGGTATGTATCCAAAGGGACAAAATCAGAATCTTGAGGAGGTATCTGTATTCCCACGCTCATTCAGACTATTCACGAATAGCCAAGATAGGGAAACAACTTACATGTCCATCAAGGATGAGTGCGTAAATAAAATGATACACACAGGCCATGGAATATGACTCAATCTTAAAAAAGAAAGAAATCCAGCCATTTGCAATGACATGGATGGATCTGGATGGCATTATGCTAAGTTAAATTAGCCAGACAGAAGGACAGATACTGTAGGCTCCCACTATGGGAAGGAATCTAAAATAGTCAACTCATAGAGCCACAAAGTGGAATCCCGGTTACTAGGGGCTGGAGGAGGGGACATGGAGACCTGTCTGTCAAAGTACACAAAGTTTCCGGCATGCAGTAAGCTCTGGAGCTTGGCAGTATAACACAGAGCCTATCGTTAACAATACTTCTGTAGGCTTAAAAATTTGCTATGAGGGTAGATCTTTTGTTAAGTGCTCTTGCCACGAAAGAAAAATCAATATTAAAAAATAAAATACTACAAAGGCAGTAGGGGGAATCTCTGGGAGGTGATGGATAAATATAAACATATGGCCTTATTGTTGTCAAACTTTCATGAGTGTATACTTATTTCCAAACTCATCAAGCTGTATACATTAGCTCCAGCTTTTTAATGTCAATCACACCTCAATAAGGCACTTTTTCTCAGTACAAAAAAAAAAGAAAGAAAGACAAGAAACTGGCCCAACAGGAGTACTGTTAAGCATTTCCTTAAGAAAGATCTAGAGTTGCATTCTGACTTATTTGTGAAACTGCCTTTGTCTTAAGTTCTTGAGCAAAGTCCCTGTCCCCTCCAAGGCTCAGTGTCCTTCTTTGTAAAACAAGGAATATGGATTGAATAACCTCAAAACTCCTTCACGGCCGATACGAAGATCACTAGTCAACATTGATGGCAATAAGTGATCAAATCACAATCAGATCTCAGCACAGTCACATCTTCCCAATTTTTGATTGCTGGAATAAAATTATCTCAGGGCACAGATACACGAGTTAAGAGACCAGTGGAGACACAGTCCTATAAAAGTCAGGTTCTAAATAAATGTCTAAAGCAAAAAGATCCAATGGGATCAAACTGAGCCTTGGTGAGGAAGTTGTCATATCGGAAACCTCTGAATGATCTGACATAGCTGTGTTTTTCTCCCAGCTCAGATCATGTTGTTTTGTTTTGTTTTTAATTCACTCGAGCACAAGACGAAGGCACTGGCTTGCATTCAAGGCACAGGGACATTTGGTCGTATGCAATCCCCTGAGACGTGAACAACGGGGAACGGAGTTAACCCCTGGGACCTTCAATATTGACCTCCCATCTCACGCTTGCTCTGAGGTATAGTCAGTTCTATTATACACGTTTTAAAAATGCAAATGTGTTTCCATGAATTGACAAAGTCGGGAACAATTTGAGCATAATGCAGATTTTACATTTGCTCATGCTTGATTTCATCTGCAAAAGAATCCCACTAGGGTAACACAGGAAAACTCCACCCAGCTAAAATGAGCTGCATAAAAATACATAAACACACACACACACACACACACACACACACGCACACCCCTCAAACACTTACCTGCCACCTCAGGTCACAGCACGTGTTTCTGAGTCACACGCATGCACATCTGGTGTCACGACGTACCAGACTTACTGTCTGAAGCCTGACTTCAGGTAAGCCTCCCTGCCCATCAGGACACAGTAATTCACAAGGCTCAACCCTTCTGACACCACTGCCTCAGGCAAACTTCTGGTCTTCTTCAAGGTAAACGGCTATCTCTATTGTAGCTTTTATGTATTTCTCAATCATGTAACATATGTAAAACTGTGCTCCCATTTTTATAAAATTCCTATTTTTTTAAAAAATGTGTCACTGATGACATTTTTTAGTGTGGTGCCTCTAATCCTATTTTCCCCATACGCCCTGTGGTTTTTATTGCCTAATTTTACACAGTGCGGTGATTTTTAGGAACACATATGTTGTGTCATAGCAAAGCCGATGGTATACACTCTTGCTAAGACGAAGGCAAGAGAAATCACCCACGTCATTTGATTTTACTTCTCTCTCTCTCTCTCTTTCTCTCTCTCTTATAACACGTGACCTCACTACATTTCAGATTGTTAAAATTGCTCTCTTTGAGGGGCACGCATTGGAAAGACTTGAGATGCAGAAAGACTCTTCAGGCTCTTGTCCTGACTGTTCTTGAGGCAGCAGCTCTACTAAGAAATACATTGTATATGAATTGTATACACTGTACATGTTGTATA
The DNA here is from genome assembly GCA_028533085.1 of Varecia variegata. Classification (NCBI taxonomy): domain Eukaryota; kingdom Metazoa; phylum Chordata; class Mammalia; order Primates; family Lemuridae; genus Varecia; species Varecia variegata. The sequence goes on along the minus strand of CM052448.1, from coordinate 4,154,296 downwards.
TGAATTGCATATGAGTACACTGTATACACTATGAATACATTGTATCCACTGCATCCAGTATCAGGCAGCCTTCCCATCATTCACTGTCTTTCAGAATCAAGGTGTTCCCTGAGATAACAGAAACAATTTGACTTCCCTTCCCATGGTATCCTTGCAGAAGCTCAGTGCCAGCACCCTCTAGACATCTCCATTTCTATCTTCCAAATGGTGCATCTCTGGGCCTGGTCACCTCCTTCAACCTGTTCGTCCAAGGTCAAAATCCCTGGATGGCTGGCTGTCGGTGAACATCCAGCTATAGTTTATGGCTGTGCTCACAGGTGCTTGCACAGACTAGGATATAACTTTTATGTTTTTCTTCTAGCCTTGATAACCTTCTGATAGGTAGCTATGGCTAAGACTGTTGGCAGAGAGATGTATAAATGTGTTGTGCTAGCAAGCATCCCACACAGGGAAAAAAATGTACTGTGAGCCCCCGACAGAGTCTCTGAGGACATATGGTTTTACTTCTTTGCTAGTTTTCTCAGATTAAACTCATCTGCCACCCCCTCATGCCTTCCCCAAAAAAGTTAGAAATGCACAGTGCCAAGTGACTATGGAGACAACTTAAATCATCTGCATCAGGTAAGTATTATTTAGTTAATTCAAATCCATTATATTATTAAAGAGATTAAAGACCTTTTGGTCCAACGTCCTAGAAAAGCAATAAATCTGAATTAGATCTACCATTTTAGTCACTCAGGATTAGACCTTTTGGTGATGTGATCCATTAATGTGCCTTAGATCTATTGATTCATCCTAGAAAGACACAATTTAAACTCAGAAGTCACAAAATGAACTTTCCATTAAGTTTGGGAGACGATGGTCACAGCTCATTTGACTTTTATGAACTAGAAAATGTGATGTAGACCACAATGGCATTCTATTAGGGGAAATCATGCATTTAACCATGTAGCAAAATACTGTAGTCAATTATGTGAACATACACCTATTTTACACATGGCTGCTTCTCTGACTTTAAATTATTAAGGATGTGCATTTAGCTTGTTTTAAGGAGTATTTACTCCCAAGTAAGAGATCTGTGATAAAACTTTGTTCAAAAAGTAAATGAATATTTTTCATTTATATTAAATTTTTTTCAATAAAGAACTGGAATTGAGCATAGAAACTTTTGCTTCATTTATTTCTTTGCCACAGGAGAGAAAACACGTGATCTGTTTGCTTTTTATAAATGAAAATTTATATATTCTATCAGGGAGGGAAAAAAAAACCCTCAATCAGAAACAGATTTTGAGATTCATCTGCCAGCCTGGACAACATAATGATAACATAAAAAGAAGGAGACAACAGAGAAAAAAAAGATCCTATTTAGAGAAGGTTTAGTTTCCTTTTTTTAGAGTTCAACTTGATGGTGTACTCTATAAACATCATTTTCTCTCAATATAATTTTGTTTATTTTGGTATTATACTTAAGCCAGACTATATTAATACTAGACTCATTATTATTCTATATCTCAGCAAGGGTACACTTTAGTTCCAAAAATAATTCAACCCAGTTCTAAGTTGACTCAATCACCACCAACTTTTAAATGTTATACTTCTCCCCAAGTTCCTAATCATAAAAGTATATTTGAAAGCGTGGGAGGTTAGAAATTGGATATCTAATCCAATCCCTTGTTTTCAGAAGATGAATTAAATCCCACAGGGGTTACTGACATGCTCAAGGTCACACAGATAAGTGATGTGTTCAAGGTCATGCAGTTCCACAAAGAACTCATCACAAAGGCATCCACTGTCCTCTATTTTAGCCTCTTAAAAATAGTCTCCCTCTTTATTTTGCTTAAACAAGAACTTCCTTCACAAAGACATAGACCAAACATGTAACATCCAGGATATGTTTAGAGATTGTTCCTACTTATGTCTTCCTCCCTTGGATCTATTTTGTCAACAAGTCTTCTGATTCTTTCTTTTAATCTACTCAAATTAGCTTTTTTGTTTTTTTCCTGCATGTTCAACAGCCTTGTCTTGGCTCTAACCTCTGAAAGTCTGTCTGAAGCATAATGAAAATCAGTCACACAAATTATCCCGTGCCAATACAGGTTCATCCTGGTCCCCTAGTACTGCCATCAATATTATCTGTTTTTATTTTTGTAGGAAAGAGAGAGGCCTGGGTGAGTTCAAGAACTATCAGAGAGCCAGGCATGGCCACGGGCACCTGTAGTCCCAGCTACTCTGAAGGCTGAGGCGGGAGGATCGCTTGAGCCCAGGGATTCGAGTCCAGCCTGGGCAACAGAGCGAGACCTTGTCTCTAAAAAGATAAACTACAATACACAATTGGTGTTATTCCCAAATGTGCACTTAGGTGATGATCAGGGAAACCAATTTTCTGGTGAGTACATGTAGTGTTTATTTTTCCATTCTTGGGATGCTTCACTTAATAGAATGGGTTCCAGCTCTATCCAGGAGAACCAAAAAGGTGTCATATCACCGTTATTTCTTATAGCTGAGTAATACTCCATGATATACAAATACCACATTTTACTAATCCATTCATGAATTGATGGGCATTTGGGTTGTTTCCACATCTTAGCAATTGTGAATTGTGCTGCTATAAACATTCGGGTGCAGGTGTCTTTATTGTAGAATGACTTATGTTCTTCTGGGTAGATGCCCAATAATGGGATTGCTGGATCAAATGGAAGGTCTACTTGAATCTGTTT
>CM052448.1:4060113-4151079 GCA_028533085.1 Varecia variegata | reverse complement strand
TAATGTTTTAAACTATAAAACAGAAACAAGTCCACAGTCTTTCTCCAACTTTTGTTTCTTATAAGAAAATAGACATTAACAATTTAGACGCACAAATTTATAGGGGTGAAGCATTATGTTCTTTTTGCATAATTATGAGGCACGTTAAGGATGCTCTGTGCATAGTGGTACTCAAACACATGCCGATCGCCTCCCAAGCCCTTGCTTGTGAATGCTATTCCGTCGTGAACAAGGACGTGGTAGAAAGAGGCAGGCTCTGGATAGGAAAGCCAGGCACTGCTTTGAGTTCTGCTATTGAATACTCAAGTGGCCTTCACCTCTCTGAACTTCAGTTTCTTCATTGTAAAACGGAGATAATCAGCTTATTCTCGGTATTGAACGCCTTGCCACAGGATAAGATCACCTGGAGGGTGGGCAGCAGGGAAGCCTTGTTGGAATGAATTCAAGAGAGAATGGAAGGAGAAAAAAAAATGATAGCAAATATAGACAAGTTTTATTTCAGAGTTCTGTCAAGGAAATCAGAGAAACAGAGTGGCAGATGGAGAGGAAGTAGAGTCACAGGAGAATTTTTTTTTAAAATGAGGAATATATTATAGCATGTGCACATGGTGATGGGCGTGAGCTTGTCCTGTCTAAAGGTGTCGACGGCCGTCTATAAGACAGACAGTCCTAAGTCTGTATCTCCATATCAAATCCCTTCCTCGTCCTCCTGACGCATGGGATTGGCTGTCCCCCTGACAGCTCTGCTTGGAATTCCAATGGGCATCGCATGCTAGAGACACCCAGACATGAGCCCCCGATTCCTCTCCCTTCTCTCTCCTTCCCTCTCTCCCTCCCTGAATATCTGCTCCTCTTGCAATCCATCTTGGAAATAGCACTTCCATTTTCTGAATGCTCGGGCTAAAATACCTGAGGTAACCACAGACTCTGCTTTCTTTTGCACATTCCACAGTCAGTTCCCTCCTAAGTATACTGTTTCTGCCTTTGAATACACAAACTCCGGCCACTTCTCACACCTGCACCCTCTGTTTCCTTCTACCATCACTTCTCCCCTGGATGGCTGTCGTGCCCCCACTTCACCCCACAGCCATTCTCCACCCAACAGCCCGAGTATTCCTTTTAAAACGTGCATCACATCACACTGCTCCTCTGCTCAGCTTCCTCCGGTGGCTTCCTGTCCTGCTCAAAGCAAAATCCGAGGTCCACACCATGACCTTCAAAGCCCTGTGGATCTAGTCCCTTCCCACTCCCCACCTTGGACAACACTTGAGTCACGGAGCACCACCCTTGTGTCTCCCATCCCCCTCCAGCCCTACTGACCTCCTGCTGTGGATATGACAACCAATCTGCAGCCAGGTGGCTTCGCACTGGCTGTTCCCTCTGTCTGGTCCCCTCCCCCCAGATGTCTACATGAATTTCTTCCTCATACCTCCAGCTTTCTGTGCAAACGTCACATATCAGAGATGTAGTCCCAGACCCTTCTCTTATATTAAATATGAAACAGCATCTCTCACCCAATCCATCAAATCTTATTCTCCTTACCTTATCTGATTCTTCTTCATGGCAATTAATACCATCCAAACACCACATCACTTGTTTTTTTGTATATTGTCTGTGTTCTCACATCCCATCCCAAATCCAGTAGGACACAAGTTTCTTGAGAGAAAGAACTTTGCTTTTTATTCATGCTATATATTTAGTTACTAAAAAACTTCCTGGAATTTAGTAAGTGCTCAAAAATGTTTGTCAATGAAGTAATATATATAATCTGATATTTCTGGGTTTCTTTTCTTCCTCCACCTCATACCATACATGTATGGGATAACACCATATTATTACATTAAGAAATTAGTGTAAACAAATTCCAATGAAATATTCTATTACAAAGCTAATAAAACTATATTAACAGGTTCATTCAAATCTTCTTTAGAATTCATGCTATTTTTCACAAGCTAAATATTTCCATTAAAAAAGAATAGTATAAAAATAGTACTTCGCTATATTCACATAAGTTTCAGTAAGAGCATAAAGGAAATAAGTTAAAGGTTATGCTATTTAACTACAGCCTTTCCTAAATGTCCATAGGTGGTCAAAATAGGCAATGTAATCAGCCTTTGTTGCAAAAAAAAATACATCATTTTAGAGCATATTTAAAATCACACCATGTTATATAGGTAAAAATGAGTTGAAACAACTTATATGTCTAACAATAGAAGAAATGGGTACGTAAACATTAGATCAATTCAATACAAAGTTACAGGGCAATCAAAATAGCAATTAGAATAAGAATGTAGACATGAAGAACATGCATATGCTGAAAAATAGAATAAAAAGAATGCTTATCACCCATTTGATTATATAAGCACATATCCATAAAGAAAGCATGCACACATTAAAAATAATCTTGGTGAAATTATGAGTGATTTTTAAAGATACATTGATATACAGTATTATTTATGTCAATTAAGAAATGATGCTTTGTGGAAGTGGGAGAGAACACAGTAAAGTTAGGGAGAAACCCACTAAATCAGAAGCCAATATATATTTTCAGCTTCTAATCATCCAATAACATACTTAAAAAGAACACGTCTTCAACTATTCACTATCTCTGTGTCCCAGTTTTCTTTTCCTGAGAATAAGGTTAATAACATACTGGGATCTCTCTAAAGAATAAGAATGGCAACGGCAATGGGCTATGTTCGTCAAACGTTTGCTTTTGTATTTTTCCTGAGCACACAGGAATACTACATTTCCCAATCTCCCTTTTATTTTAGGGGGACCATGTGACTTGAGTTCTAGCTCATGCAGTATGATCAGAAATGACATAAAACACTTTCAGGAAACATCCCACACAATCGCCAGTGATCTCTACCCCTAGCCATGGAGCTTGAACAAAAATACTGCAGGATGATACTGCCACAGCTGGAAGGAACCTACACACAGAGAGAAACCTAATTCTCATCAGACTATGAAAAAAGCAAGATGTAAATCTTAGTGGTGGGACCTCACTAAGATTTTGTGGGTGAATGCATGCCGCTAGTGTTACCTACCCCAAGTAATAGAATAAGACTATGTTATTCTATAGAACCACAGTGCTATGGAAAAACTTTTAGGAAAATCCCAAATGGTTGCAAGTAAGACCAGTTAAAACATGTGGTGATCCTTCCCACACCCAAGAAAAGATAGATTCATAGACTATGATTATTGTTTTTAAACAAGTTTTCCCCATGGGTTGTGCTCTTTTCAGAATGATAGGATGCAAATACACCCTAAAAATGGCTGGGACTACCAGCTATGGCTGAATGAGGAGGTTAGTAAATCCTCACTCCAAAAAGCAAAGATAAATCTGGACACAATTGACTTTCCAAAAAAATGTAGTATTCTAAAAATCAACCAAAGTAATCCAATAATCTGCGAAGTATTTATCTGAGAAACTACTGGGCTCCAGGTAAGAACAGAGGGAATCTTTGGTGTTCTACGTGCAGGTTCTGTCTGGGTGGGGAAGGCTGGGATTCCTCGCAGCTTGGTTGCCATGGTCAAAACAGGTTTGCCTGATTTGGAGCGGAGGGCAGTGAACATATCAAGCAGCATAGTTGGTAGAAGTGATATTCTCAGTGGTGGAAAACTGGGGAGATCCAATGGCTTTCCTAGCCTGAATATTCCCAGTTGAGACTGTGTACATGTTCAGTGGAGACCACGAGGGCCAATCTATCCACACATTCCTGATTAATCCTGAGGCCGTGTGCAGGTGCAGAGGTGATGCAAAAGGGCCCAGTAGGATCTAAACACTTGGGAAGACTTGAAAATGGCCTGAACTTGGAATGCACTTCCTACCTACACATAGATCCATCACCAGAGGATAGGAGACTTCTTAGTGCTCAAAGTGTTTGAATACAGACTTAGCTGATTTTTTGGCTGGTCATTAAGCTACACAGATAATACAGAAACTCTTTGAAAATCAAGATGAAAAATGAAAGAAGAAGAACAGCAACAACAACAAAAACTGAACAGAGACATCAGTGGGCACACACCAGGGAGGAAATGGATTTCACAGCTTTAGCATAGGCAAGTTTATAACAAAAAACATACAACAAAATCAGCAATAAGAACAATAATAACCTGAGGAAAATCAGAATCCAGAGTTACTACAATGTCATTGATATAGTTTTCAACAAAATGTTAGGAGACCTGCAAATAATAAGAAACTATGACCAATATTCAGGAAAAAAGTCAAAAAACAAAAAGAGCATCTTGGAAACAGCAGAAAAGCAAGCAACTCATCAGGTATAAGGGATGTTTGATAAGATGAACATCTGATTTGTCATCAGAAACCATGGAGGCCAGAAGACAGTTGGATAGCATATTCAAACCGCTGAAAGAAAATTGTCAGCCAAGATTCATATCAAACAAACTATAATTCAGAAATTAAGAAAAAATTAAAGCAACCCCCTGGGGGTAAAAAAACTGAGAGGAAAAATCACTAGCAGCCCTGCCCTACAAGAAATACAAAAGAGAGTCTTTCAGGTTCAAGCTAAAGGACATTTTATGGTAAGCCAAACCCACATGAAGAAAGGCAACAATATATGTAAATATAGAAGGCAGAATTAATGTATTTTTGTTTGTAATTTTTTTCTCTTATCTGCTTTTAAAGCCAACTACACAAAGCAATAACTGTAAAACTTTATCAAGGTGCTTATAAACTATAAAGATGTAATTTGAATACCAATTAATAGCCCAAAGAAGGAGGTAGGGAACAGAACTATACAGGAGAGAAGTTTTTATATTATTTAAATTAAGTTGGTATTAATCCCAACTAGATTGGCAAAATGGATTAAAAAGTCATGATTTATTGGATGAGGTGGCTCAGGTCTATAATCCTAACATTTTGGGAGGCCAAGGCAGGAGGATCACTTGAGGCCAGAGTTTGAGACCAGCCTGAGCAAGTGTGAGACCCTATCTCTATAAAAAACTAGAAAAAAGTTATCTGGGTATGGTGGTGCAGGCCTGTAGTCCCAGCTACTTGGGAGGCTGAGGCAAGAGGATCATTTGAACCCAGGAGTTTGAGGTTGCAGTGAGCTATGATGATAGCACTGCACTCTAGCCCAGGCAACAGACCAAGACCCTGTCTCAAAAAAATAATCGTGATTCAACCATATTCTATTTATTAGAGACAGTTTAGATTCAAAGATGCAAGTAGGTTGAAAGTAAGACCATGGAAAAAGGCATTCCATGCAAACAGCAACCAAAAATGAGGTAAAGCAGCTACACTAATATCAGAAAAAATAGACTTTAAGATAAAAAAAAAAGTGTTACTAGAGACAAAGAAGAACATTTTATAAGGACACAACAGTCAATCTATCAAGAAGACAGAATGATTATAAACACATATGCACCTAACAACGAAGTCTCAAAATACTGAAGCAAACACTGACAGAATTGAAGGAAGGGATATTTCAACATTAACAGAGACTTCAATATAACACTTTTGATAATGGATAGAAAAATCAGAGAGAAGATCAACAAGGAAATAGAAGACTTGAACAACACTATGAACTAACTGGACCTAATAGACATCTCTCTCTAGATCCCTCTACCTAATAGCAGTAGAAAATGCATTCTTCCCAAGTACACATGGGGCATTCCTCCAAAGAGACTATATGTTAGGCCATAAAACAGTCACAATAAATTTAAAAGAATAGGAATTATATAAAGGATGTTCTCTAATCACAATGAAATGAAATTAGAAGTCAATAACAAAAGGAAATTGGGGAAATTCACAAATGTGTGGAAATTAAGCAACACACTCCTAACTAATCAAAAGGTCAAAAAAGAAATCATAATAGAAACTAGGAAAGATGTTGAGATGAATGAAAACAAAGCATCTATACAAAATAATTATGGGATGCAGCAAACGCAGTGCTTAAACGGAAGTTAAGCCTCTGAACATCTATATTAAAAAAGAAGAAAAATTTCAAATCAATAATCTCATTTCCAACTTAAGAAGCTAGAAAAAGAAGAACAAAGTAAATTCCAAGCAAGTAGAAGAGAGGAAAGAATAAAGATTAGAACAGAAATAAATGAAACTGGAAACAGAAAAACAGAGAAATTAAACAAAACTAAAAGTTGATTCTTTAAAAAGATCAACAAAATCTGACATATTTTTAACTGGAATGACTAAGAAAAGAGAGAAAACTCAAGTTACTAAAATCGGAAATTAAAAAGGGTACATTACTACCAACTTTATAGAAATGAGAATTGTAAGGGTATATTATGGACAATTATAGGCTAAAAAATCAGATAACTTAGATAAAATAGAAAAATTCTTAGAAAGATACAAACTGTCAAAACTTCAAGAGGAAATAGAAAATCCGAAGAGACCTATACCAAGCAAAGAGATTGAATTAGTAACCAAAAAACTTCCCATAAAGAAAAACCCAGACCCAGATGGCTCCATCAGTGAATTTTACCAAAATTTCAAAGTGAAATTAACACAAACACTTCTAAATCTCATCCAAAAGCATAGAAGAGGAGGGAATATAAGGCCAACCTCATCCTGAAATCAAAACCAGACAAAGATGTCCAAAGAAAGGAACACTACAGACCAACATCCCTTGTGAATATAGACACAAAAATCAAGACACTAGCAAACCAAATTCAGCAACACATAAAATGAATTTTAAAATGTGACATAAAAAATCAGTGAAATATGTCTTACTAATACAATGAAAGACAAAAACCACATGATCATCTCAACAGATGCAGAAGAAGGATTTGACAAATGCCAAGACTCTTTTATGACAAGAAACAAAACAAGCAAACAAAAAAACCCTCAACAATCTAGGAATATAAGGGAATGACCTCAACTCTATAAAAGGCATCTACAAAAAACCACAACTAGTATCACACTAAATGGGGAAACCCAACTAAGCTGCTCCCAAATTCCTGACCCATAGAAACTATGAAAGATAATAAATGTTTCTGTTTTGATACACTAAGTTCAGGGCTAATTTTCTTCATAGCCATAGGTATATAAAAATACTAACAATAGTGACAACAATAGTAATAAGATAAGATGGGGAAAGAGAAGGAGAAGCAGCAGCAGGAGTAATGGTTGCTGCTGTTGTTGTTGTTGTTGGCATCCAGACTTGGGGGGCTGATACACAAGTGGGTGACAGATCACAGTCTCTAAGCCAGGAGGGCTCCGAGTCAGGACTCCAGACTGTGAGATGCTGGAGCCCAACACCGAGAAGATGCCTATGATCAAAGCATCAGAGGTTCCTAACATGGGGTCATGTTCCTTAGATTCCTCCTAAGATCAGAATCAGTCCTTCATAGGACTAAGCCTAGCTCAAAAGACCAGATGGCCCCAGCTGTGGACACAGGTGACATCGGAAGAGGGGACTGGGATCTAGCCTCCCAGAAGGTGAAGGGGGAGAACCACCAAAAGCAACATTTGTTCTCAAGAAAACGACTACATCATAATCACAGAGCAAACAACCCCCGTGTAGTCTCTACTTATCTCATACATGCAAGGGTTGCCCAGCAATTGCTTTAAGGGCGCCGTGTTGGACTTCGGTTCCCAGATTTCTGTCCACATCCATCCTCTCTGTAGTAAGACAGCTGTTCTCCCAGCACTGCGCCTGCCACATACCCATGTGTCTCACCTGAGCTGGACCCATGAAGGTCTCCAGATGACTTGGGCAGTACACACATATTTCTTCAGTCCTGCCCACTGTGAGCACCTCATCTTCAGAGTAAGGTATTTTGGCCCCTAATTTGTTGTTGATTTTGTCTTCTGTAGGTGAGAGTGTTCAGTTACGGGAGCTGAGGGCTGTCTAAGGCAGAAAAAGCCAATCTCTATCTACCCTACCTTCATTCACAAGTGAAAATAGACAAGCCATTGCTAAAGAGATCAGTTAAAGATAGATTTGGGAGTTACAAAAGTAAACACAGATATTTTAATCCAGCCGTAATAGCTGACCACATAAATACAAGTCTTAAATAACTAGATGATGAAGTGGACAAGATACCCTTTAAGATCAACCCAGCTCAAAGATTCTAGATTCAATGACAATCATAGGGTCAATACAAGGGTGAAACATACCCATTCTCTCTTTTATGTGGCTTTTAAAATATGCTTTCACTCACAGCAAGCCATCAACGGTGGGAATTCTAAACTCATTTGGAAAATACTTAATAAATAATTCTCTGAGTCTACAGATATGGGCAGCAAAAGGGCAGCAAGAAAGGGTGACCTTTGTAAACAAGAACAAGGTCACAGGCTGGTCATCAGATTTCCATGACCACAACTAAATACTCATAACACTCTTCTTTTTGTTGGTTAGGAAGCAATTGTCGTATTTAGGGGGAAAATATGATCCTGAAACATTAATGTCTCAAAACAAAGTCAATTTAAAGTTATAAATTTTAAATTGAGAAAGTATCCAAAATGTTAAATGGCTCCATCTTCAGGATAAATGTGAAAAAGCTCTACTTTTTTTTTTTTTGGCCCTGAAAATGCAGGAGCTATTTCAAGTCCTTCCTGAATTAGATAGATGTAGCTGTGGTCTCAAATCCCCATGGCTATAGCAATTGGAGCTGCACGATCAATTTTGCCTGTGAGCAGTGTCCACAATGAGTCTGAAAGTCTCCTTAACCGATTATGTGCTCGGGTGTACTCGTTCGTAATTCAAACTCTCATGATATTCAAAACACCAGTGAGTAAAGTAACGCTTTCTATCCAAGGGCATCTGTCAAGTCCTTTCACAAATGTTCGCTCGAGCATCTTTGTATCTTATTGGGATGACAGTGAGGGGGACAGGGCTTGTTTTCCTCTTTTTGTAGAAGGAGAAACAGCATAAAAATCTACCTTCCCATGTTATTTTATAAGGCAGTCACTGAACTCGCATACGCTATATATTTGTTATAGAACAAAATGAAAATTATTAAGCAATTCTATTCACATGATATTTTAAGAAGATTAAAAACATACAGACCACCCTTTCTGCTCCTAAAAGTCACAAACCAATAGTCCAACGTGAAAAATTATCAATTAAAGTTGGGGCCGGGAATTGCATAAGCGAACTGATAACGACTGCAGACCTCACTGGGAATAGGAAGTGGGGTGGAAGACAAAGGGAGAAGGAATCAAAACAGGACAGAGAAAGAAAAAGCTACTTAATTTCAGACGGTGTATGAGCGGAACGGTGGCAGAGGGCAGGGAAGAGAGCTGATTCCAGAGGAAACAAGAAATGAGATTCAGTTGTCCACTTCTATCATTAAGAAAGGAAATCCACACTCGATAAAATCGCTAGAGCAAATAATCCCAAACATGGCATTCCTCAGACCTTCACTACAACCATCCTGTTACTTTCAACCACTGAAATCAAGGAACGGGTGCAGACAGAAGTCCATGTATCTCCACTTGGAACAGTTACCACCATTTGTTCCACCCAAACAGCAAAGACAGTTGAACCCCTCTGTGCCAGGCACGGAGGTGACCAGAGTAGACAGGATCAATCTGTGGTCTGTTCTCCGGGTGATGACAACCTACATCACTGCTAGCTGGGGAGAGTTAGGACAAGAGCAAGCTTGCCCCCGGTAGGGACACGGGTGCCCAATAGACACATAACACAATTCTCCATTTATTAAAAAATTAAATATATGTTTATCTGGTTTTAGCTGGTAACCAGTGCAATATCTTGGTCAGACTGAAAAAGAAGGAAAATGACCTATTATTTGCTATTAGCAAATAGTTATTATTTGTTATAATGGCAATATTAACAATAGTCGTTATTATAGCTAACATTCATTAAGCTTTTGCCGTGTGTTTGACATTAGGCTTCTGGCTGTCAAACACGATATCAGTGCCTCCCCATCAAGACTGACTGCCCCCTCTTACAACGGGGAAATAGAGGCACAGAGTTTAACTAAATTACTCAATTGCGTGCAGCCATTTGGAGCTGGGCTTAGAACCAGGCTCTCTGACACGAGAAAGTACGCCCCTCACCATAAAACCAAACGTTTTCCACCCTGTCTGTTCACTGGACACCCTTGGGAAGCTTGTGGGGAGGGAAAAAAAAATAAAACACCCAGAACACCTCTCCATATGTATGAAATCAGAATTTCTGGAGGTGGAGTCCAAACAGCAGTTTTCCGAATTATCCCAGGTGCTTCTCGCATGAAGGGAAGGCTGGGGACCCCTGCACTAGGCCATCCCCCCTCCCTAGTGCGTCACTGCGGACGTCTCTGGTGGTCCCCATGTGTGTTCTCTTCTTACTGAGACAGGGGTCAGACACCCGGCAGGCAGCTGGGGCAGGGGTCAGAGGGAGAAGGCCAACAGGACAAGACAGTCACAAGAACGTGAGCATGCTTAGCTAGGGCAGGTGTGACCGACAGGGACCTTTAGTCATTTTGCTTTAGCCATAACATCTTTACCTAAGGTAAAAGGGGGAATTCCTTTAATAGGGGCATGCGCAGGGTGGCCGCAACAGTGTCCCTAAATGAACTGCCCTCATTAACATAGCACAAGTCACACCCACAGTTTACAAATGCCGTGGCAACCCCCAGAAGTTATCCTGTAAGGTCAAGAAAGGGGAGGGTTCCTGGTTCTAAGAACTCTCCCCCACTTTCCCAGAAAATCCATGACCATTCCAACCCCAGCTTAGCATATTATGGGGGATTAGCATAAAAGGACAGACCCTGACCCCAGGGTGACGCTGTTCTTTATGGGAGCAGCCTGCTCCCTACCATTTTTGAGAGTGTATCACGCTTTCTACACTCTGTCTTTAACAAATTTCTTTGCTTCGAGCGTGACGCTGTGTTTGAATTCTTTCTTGCCTGGAGGTCAAGAACGCTGTCTGCTGGCGCTGGTGGTGGTCTGTATCACCAAGAGGGTGGTCCTGAAAGCCTGGCTACTCCAAGTGCAGCCTGCAGACCGGCGGCAGCACCGGGGAACTAGTCAGAAATGCAGATTCTCAGGCCTCGCGCCAGGCTGCGTCAGAATCTGTATTTCATGCAGACTCGCATGCACACTTTAAATACAAGTCCTGCGCTAAAGCGTGCCCTAGAGAGGAAACACTCGTTCCTACAGCTATTAATAGGTGCTACGCACAGCAAAAGCACAGCAACAACCACTGCTTTCCCCGCCCAGCCTTTTCCCACCCACCCCCTCCAGGAAAACCCACCCCACCAAGGATTCTCTGGTCAAACACCTCCGGGACCAAGTGGATTCAACAAAGTCAAATGACTTTCCCTATTCCAGGCTCTGGCAGAACCTGTAATGTTAAAACACTAATGTGCATCATGAATCTCCAAGAGGAGAAGTTTCCCAAACATTTATGACTGTGGTACCCTGTAACTCAGAACTCCCATTAACATCTTTTGCGGACAATGTGTTCCCAGGGACGTATTACGGAAAATATTTATCCAAAAGAGTCCATCGTTTTTCTTACCTCAATGGCCACCTTTTTTCACAGTTAGGTTCAGGCTATTTGCTGATGAATAGGAATATTAGTCGTAGCCACAGAATCACAGTAAACCTCTCTCAAGCATCCACTGTGTACATCAGACATAGTTCTAAGTGCTTACTCTGCGTTAACTCCTTCTATCTTTATAACAACTCTGTTAGATAGGTATGGTTTGAATTACCACTTTATGATGAAAAAAAAAAATAAAAAAGACCTGAGGAATAGATGACTTAAGCAGCTTGACCAAGGTCACGCAGCCAGGAAACTGGTGGATACCAGACTTCAACTCTGGCCATCTGACGCCAGAGCCTCCCTTTTAAGCGCTAGACTATTGGAAAACGTATCGAATTACCTGTCAGCTACTCTCAAAGACATCCTTAGATTGGCCCGTAGAGCGAGCTTAGCCCATCAGTCTGAACTTTTAGCCCAAGGATCCAAAAGGATGCAGAAATCCTAGCTCATGCACTCAAGTTCCTCACCCTCCTGAGACTCAGGTGCTGAAAATCCAAATCATTTCTTGAAGGGAACGAAGGGTCAGAGCAGACCTCTGACGCTGGTGTGCCGTGCTGATATCCCAACTTTTGCATTCTCGACACGAGATACACGCTTTGCTTTCGGATAGGGTACAGCAGTGAGGACTGCGAGGTATGGATCTTTCCTCCTCTCCACCACTTAGTCCGAAACAAAAAAAAAAAAAATCAGCAAATCCAAGGAATAAAGGCACAATGTCAACAAGATAATGCCAACTTAGAGATGTGCAAACGAAGTCGGAAAATCCCAGTCACCTGTTATGTTTGCCCTCAACTACAGGTGGATGAACCCAAGTGAAGAAGACACAAAACTGCAGCGTCTCAGGAGTTCTCACCACTCCGGTGCTGAGAATTTGGGTTACTCTGAAAGTTCCCCAGGGTCTGGGGGTCACGGTCGAGTACTCAGGGGAAGGTTAATGACTCGAAAGAAAGACAGATCTTTCCTCAGGCACAAAATTAGTAAAAACAGGCCCTGAGGTGAGAAGTAGTTAGGGTCACTCCATGCAACTAAATAACCCTGCCTCCTTCCCCTGCAGCGGGAATGATAGATTTGGGTAGCCACGGAGCTGGCATTCAGAAGGAATATTCACTAGTGAGCGGGGCTATTAGTGGTTTTGTATTTTGTTTTGTTTGTTTGTTTTTTTAATTGCCCTTTGAGTGGTGAGAGTTGCCTGCAAACAACGCAAAGCTCTGACCAAGGTCTCATCCATGCATCCTGCTGTGCACTTGGAAGACACCGAGTCTTTCAATACGCACGATTCATTCCTTTGGCAAATATTTGAGAGCGTACTTTATGCCAAGCGCTATTCTGGGTGTTGGCAGTTAGAATAGAATAATACCCGCCACCCGCCCCAAAGATATCCACATCCTAATCCCTGGAACTTGTGACTATATTAAACAAAAGGGAATTTGCAGATATGACTAAGTTAAAGGCTCTTGAGATGGGGAAATTATTCTTAATTATCCAGGTGGGCCTCATGTAATCACAGGGTCCTTAGAAGCTGAGCACTTTTCCTTGCTGTGGTCAGAGAGAAACGTGACCACTGAAGAAAGGCACAGAGAGGTGCTATGTCCCTGGCTCTGAGGATGGAGGAAGGGCCCTGAGCCAAGGAATGCAGGAAGCGGACGCCTCTAGAAGCTGGAAAAGGTGAGGAAATGAATTCTCCCCAGGAGTCTGGAGGAAGGGAAGCAGCCCTGCTGACACCTCGCTGTTTGCCCTGTGAGGCCCTGTTGCACTTCTGACCTCTAAAACCGTACGGGGACAAATCCGGGTTGTTTTAGCCACCACGTCTGTGATCATGTGTTACAGCGGCAATAAAAAATGAATACGACATTGGGAGGGGGAAAAGCCCCTCTCTCATGGAGCTTACTTTCTAATGAAGTGTTCTGTACATGTTATCCTGGTTTTGAAGGGGAGCAGCAGGTCTAGGAAGATTGAACGACTCTACTAAGTTTATACAGTTATTAACAAAAACCCACAGAGACAGAACTTAGACTCGAAGTCCCACTCTAAGGCTGCATTGTATACGTTACCCCGGTTGGGTGGCTCTAGGCACTGCCACAGGGGCATGTTGTTTTTCAACAGACAGTCAGGATAGGTGGGAATTGATGTGCTCCCCAGACAGCAGCGGTCTGCTCCCATTGACGGGAGTGCAGATGGGAGATGGAGCAGAGGTTTGGCCTCAGCACTCAGGTTCCTTTGTTCTCCCCTTACCTGGTCCTGCTTCTTTGCTCCCAAGTCCCAGCACAACGTGGAGAAGATGAGGACATTGCATCTGCCTGTTGTCCGGGGGCCTCTCTCCCCACGCATGGTAATAAGGGCTCTCTTAGCTCAGGGGCTGCAGAGCAATGCCTCATTCTCCACGCATAGTGCAGTGCAGCTCCCTGGACCAGCGATTACAGCGGCCAAACCACCCACCCCCTTGGTTCCCATCATCTTTACCTCTCATCTTAAGAGGCATGCAGCTTCTCTGTGATTCCAAAGAATGGGTTTCTTTTTCAGAATTTCCACGAGGTATTTATGCTCTAGACCAGGCTGGGACCTCACAACTAGGTATCTTTTTAACTCTTGCTCCTGAGCTCCCAGCACTGTACCAGATGTTTTATGGCAAGACATTTTCAGAAGCACTCCAAATACAACTTTTGGCTAAACAAGGCAACTGGCCAAATATCCCACCAAAAGCCGGTGCTGTTTCTAAGTTTCACCTACTGGGCTACTGCACAGTCAAGACATGGTTCTAGATTTGGCCCAAGATTATAATGGAGGCCGTTCTCTAAATAAGGTCTTGACCTTTTACAGATGGGAAGTAGAGAGAATTGTAAGCAACCTCAATGCTCAACAATAGGGGATGCTTTAAATATATGGCGGTGCAGCTGGACTACAAGCCCTGAAATGGAGGTTCCAGGTTGATATGTTGACACGGGAAATGGCCACAATATGTGTTACCACAATGGTTAAAAATCATACTGAACAATCTCAAAATTGCCCCGAGTGACAGAGGTGAGAGAAACAGCACACAATGTTGCAGGTATCGGAAAAATATAAAAATCTCAGCAGCTGTCTTAGTTCCAGAAAGATAAAAATATTGATTATTATCTCTTATCTGACAGGTCCTCTGATGGGCAATTTTTAGACATCGTCTGTAATTATCAAAACCCATTTTCAAGAGTGTATTGCAATACACTTCTTCCATGTCATGAAACGACGCCTCGAGTTCAGTAGTTTGCATATAACCAACAGGTCTAGGAGCCACACTATAAACTCCAGCCTGTCCGGCCCTAAGCAGAAGGCATGACCTCTTCCCTGAGCTGTTAATACTTCAGCTAGAAGCAGAAAAAGAAGCAGAAGTTGAAAACAACTGTTATGGGAAATCCTTGGGAAAAATCCCCCAATGGGGCCCGAAACCTTCTGCACTGTGCATGATTTCTTCTTTCCTTCTCATGTGAGCAGATTAAACTAATAGATTATGAGCATTATTCTTAAGCAACGTATATCAGGGTTGATGTGAGCCTGTTCTTGAAAGATAAGCTGCATATCAGCACCGAGGGAAAATGAATTAAAATGCAAATCTGAGTGTGCCCCCATTGTTAGGCTAGCTTTAATAGATATGTCTTCCCGAATATATCACAGAACTGTCAGTTTGCATCCCAAATAAAGTGAAACCAAGCTCTAGTGGCATTTCACTAAGGTTAGAGTTTGTAATTGGATTTTGCCATGGGTGGACTTTATACTTGACCTTCACCTGGATCCACAATCTTTGCCTCACTGGGGGGAGAAAAAGGACAAAGCAACTTCCCTTCCCCCATCCCATCCTGGGAGGGGTGGTGTGACTAAGCACCCAAATCCTCGGCTGCAAGGTAGGGGGTGCCCCTACACCTTCTGCCCCCCAATCCCTAAGGGAGCATCCCCCACTCGGGGACCCCAGGGCCCTGTCCGTGACTGACGCGGCCCACCTTCAGGCAGACTGGTGACAACAGTTCCATCAAGAATGAAAGGTTCTGGGCACTGCACTTAAAAGTGAGCAGAGGGCAAGGGCACATCTTTGAACAGGCTGTGTCTTCGGGTCTCTGAAAATTCCCATGTCACTGTGATCAGAAGAGTCAGTCCTGCCCACGTTAGGCAAGACAGGCATTCAAAAAGTTTGTCAGCCCCTGAAACAAACACTAATGCAATATTTAACTACGAAGCAGAGGAAATGTCGGAAAGGTGGAATAAGAGTGGAGACAACAAGATAACAGCAGCTACCGTTAGCACTTAATGAGGAGTCCGGGTTAAGTGCTGTAGGCTTCTAACATGGCAGAGGAGTGGAAACCAGGCGGGCAGAGAAAGTCTACAAAGGAAGTAAAATTTGACCTCTACACTGAACAGTAGGTACAATTCGGAAAGGTCAGGAAGGTCATCAAAAAAAGAAAAAAAGAAACTTTAAGCAAACTTGCAGAGACAACAAGAGCACATACTGGGGACACAAAATGTTATGGCTATGCATTTTGGCTCTTCCCATCCACAGCCTTTGCCTTGCTTTTAGTAAGAGGACCCCACCAGTCCTCAGCAATCCCCTCCCCCATCACCTGGCCCCGCCTCCGGTCACACAGGGCTGGGTGCACGACTGAGACTGAGGATGTTCAGAGCAGCCCAGCCCCACCCATGGTGGCCACAGTCTGAGAGCGGATACAGTCCCTTCCTCGCTCGGGCTGATGAGATGCCAAGAGTGAGAGTCTCTCCTCTTCCTGAAACAAAGACAGTGATAAAGATGGAGCTTTGGCGTTTCAGGATCCCTTGTCACCACCTGAAGACAGTCTGAGAGTGAAAGCAACATAGGAAAAGAAATCAGAGATAAGTGACAGAAAGAAGGAGAGACAAAGAGAGAAAGAAACCTTGACTGGACATTATTTGAGCTCCTAAGAGCCCAGTCGCCAAGGCCAGATGAACCCATGGATCTTCCCATTAGCTGAGCCAACCCATTCCCTGCATTATGTGCTTGAGTTGGGTCCCTGTCATTTAGTCCCTAAAGAGCCCTGGTGTGCATCGAGTTGACAAGTCCAGCAGAAGAGGAAGGCCTATGAGTGCAGGAGGCTGCGGCAGGTGGGTGCCCTGTTTCAAGGTCACCCACTGACTTGTCAGCTGTTTTCTACTTTGACACCCAGAAGACCCTGGAAGTCTGAATTTTTTAATTTTTTTTAAATTTATTTTTACCAATGTGAATAGGAAGATAAAAGACTACATCCTGCCTAAGAACTGCAGCCCTTTGCAGGAACAATTTCCATTCCACTGTGTATGTGCGTGTGTGTGTGCCTGTGTGCATACATGTATGTGAGTGTGTGTGTGTGTGTGTGTGTGTGTGGTGCATGCACACACCTCATGGAAGAAACAGTAAATATCCCCTTTCCCATCCAGTGAGATCGTGGATGCTAAGGTCCTGCAACGCCAGTACCTAAGTGTGACATCCTCCTTTTTCTCATGCATTGGCCCATTTTACCACTGGTCTCTCCTTTTCCCTACACCTTAAAAATCTCATTCACCATCCACAGCTGAGAGATCAGACCGCTCAGCTTTCTTGTAAATAACCCTCAGCAACGGCCGGACATAAAGGAGGAAGGCATTTCACTGTGGCCATAAAACATTTCAATTCCCCACGCAGGTGGTGAGTGTAGGTGTCTACCTGCATATTTATCAGACAAAATGCAAAAGAAAGAGGCAGAACTGCCTTTCCAGCTGCACCACGCTGACTTTTCAGGGAGATTGAAAATCTCCCGTCTAGAAGGGAAAATTCTAACTCAAAAGGAAGAGCCACCAGAGGGCAGACTTGCTATCTGTATTAGGTGTGGAACTCTCGACTGTGAACTTGGGTGAGACAGCTGCCAACAGCTGCTTCCTAGGTGCTATGTCCTATTTGGGTTTTAGTGACTTCAACATAACGAGCCCTGTAACTCCTGCCACGTGGATAACAGGACTCTGAGGTTGTTTCTTTACAATTTTTTTGGCATCAATCAGGGTAGTTCAGAAGATTAATATTTTCAACCAAAAAATATAAAAATAATAATAAAAATGCCCTGGCATTTATTAAGCATTTCTGATATGTCTAGCCCTTCATTCAGCATTTTACATTGATTATCTTATTGACCCTTCAGAATAACCTGGTCAGGTGAGTATTCATATTACTATCCCCATTTAATATCTGAAGAAATTGAGCCTTGGACATTTCGAGTTTATGTGAGGTTACGCAGCTAATCTGTGAACGACAATCCCATGATTCTACCTCAAAGAATCGGAATCCAACTTCTTAAACTGTAGTAAAAAAATGATATATCTACTTTTAAGTAAACATAAATAATAAGCCTTTTCCTATTTTGAACTATTTAGCTAATTGCTTACTTTCCCCAAAACTTAAGATCTTTTAATTAGAAATTCAACTTTATAGGAGTCCGTGGTTTTGACATGGTGTTTAGCATTATACAGAAGCAAACATCTCAAACTCACTGACAGTCTTCTTAGGATAAGCTCCCTTGAGTGTGTTTATGTGCAATTAAAATATTTTAATAGAAAAAGGCAAAGCAGAACTTTGTGGAAAATGTCACTTCTACCTAATGTATAAATTTTAGAAATGGGATGTTTCTCAGAACAGAAACAGATATGCAAAGAAAAACCATCCCATCACCTGCAGAGAAAAGTTTTAGAACTCTAATTTGTAATTATTTACAGTGTTTTTGTAAATACTATATAATTATTTACAGTATTATAATGATTTACCAGGCTTATGATATGGAAAAAAATCTAGTAATTGACATTAAATATAATTCAAGGATATATACATACAAGTATCTGCCAGACTTTGTATAGACATGTCACAATAAACAATGCCCTCTAGAATGTACAGTCTTTGGATGATGATTAATGTCACAAAATTTTTAGTCACAGAATGTAAAACACAATAAAAGAGGCAACATTTGGTACAACGTGAGGACTAAAGTTAATAAAATTGTATTGTATTAGAAATTTTTGTTAATTTTGTAGATTTTAGCTGCCCTTGTCACAAAGAATGTAACGACGTGAGATGATAGATATGTTTACCTACTTCACTATAGTAACCACTTGACCATCTATATGTATCCCATGTCATGATACACACAATAGCATTTATATTAAAAAAAGAGGCAATCAATCAGGAATTGTACCTCATTAATTGGCCCTTCCTTTATACTTGCTCCCCTCGCATTTAATTAGGGTTTAGGGCTACTCCTCCAGGCACACGTCACCGTAGAAACACTGCAGATTTAGGTTAAAATGTCAGACTAGCCTGGCATTTCTAAATATTAATGGCGTAATTTATTTAAAAATATGTTCTAGTGAAACATGTTGGAAGGAAAAAATGGTAATAACCAATAAAGTCTCTCCCACGGTAAGACTAAGATAACCAAGAGACTTCTTGCTTGGTCACCCAATGTTTGCATGAAAACCCCACTGTCAATGAACAACAAATTAACATACACAACCAAGTGAAAAACAGAAAAGAGGAACTCTATGGTTTATCTGCTCCACCACGCCCTTGAACCTTTCAGCAGCTGAGGTGTTTAGTATCACCGAGGGCTACGGCACCGATGAGCTTATCCATCACATGGGATTCCTCGTAATGAAACGGCCCAAATGAAGTTTGTTGCAATGTGCTACCAAAAGCTGTTTATTTGTGAACATCTCCCAACAGATATAATTTCCTTGACACATATCCCATGGTGAGGGGTCTTTACCTTCCCTCAAAGTAATTTACGAAACACTCTCCTGGTCTTTTGGCCCAGAGGGTCCCCTGGGTCTGTTCCCACAGTCTCGTCATTTCCAGAAATTCCCTTTCCAGGCAGGATCCCTCCCACTCTAGGATCTATTCGTGTGGCAACTTTTCCTTCAGCCCTGTGTCCAAAGGGTCATTCGTAATTCATCTTCTCTGGACCTCATTCTATGCAGAGTTATGGTTATAACTTAAAAGCACCTCGTACACCCATTCTCCTCCATTTGTTTCCAAACATCTCATGACATTTAACAGTACAAAGTTTCTTTGGCTACTGCATTTCTCCCTCCCATGTGCCTTTGCTAGAAGCATGGGTACCATTGTTCCCGGGTGAAGAAACAGCGACAACTTCATAAAACCCCTGTTCCTTGCACAACACGTCACTGGGCGTGATCGATGCTTCACAGCCCTGTGTTTCCCCCCTTATCGCAGATATCGGTTGTCACTTTCCACAAAGATGCACCACTCACTCCCTTAAACATTTAGCCATGAGCACGCCCAGCCCTTCCTGTCTAAAATACAAATTCTGTTCTTTGGAAATCTGCATTCTTTGAGTCTGACACTCATATCAAAGCGAGTTTTCTTTTGGGTAATGCTTTTGCAGCTGATGCCAGTTAATACCTAAGGGAAAAAGTCAGAGTTTCACAGAGAAGCACAATTAGGTGGTTTTGAAGGACTGAGGCGGCTTCTTGGCTCCCCAAGATGCTGAAAGTTTATTTGCCTAGAAAGCATGTACCCTGACACCGCATTTGGTTCAACCTACTCAAAGTTTGTTCCCAGCGATCAGGGGGCTGGCTAGGTGATTCACAAAGGAAAAATATCTGTTCGTATTTACTAATAGTAACATGAAGCATGCCAGCTTCCATCTTGGAACAAGACAGAAGGCAGAAGCTTTGCTTTTTCAAATGAAAGCCAGGCCTGGGTGGAGGACGATGGCTTTTTCTGGACATGGTGGAAGCAGTTGGTTCCAGCTCTTTCCAAGGCACTCTACTACCTTAAATGATGTTGGGCATTCGTCATTTGAAAGTCACTGTGGAGTGATGCAGAAGTGGTGCAATTCCTTTCCAGACATTTTTTGATGAGTGTTTATGTTTCGACTTGGATGTTAATTAACATCTATAAGACTTTCTCTGCAGTACACAATCCCCGCTTCCCTTGTGTTGGGTATTTCATTAGCCAGCTGCCCCAGCCAATGGGGTGGGTAGGGAGCAAGATGATTTATGGATCCAGTGATCACTCTCTTATTCGTTTACTTACCAAACATTATTTATGGCCTAATCCAGGAGCAGGGCTGTAGAATAAAGTCGGACAAAGATGCTGTGCTCACGGAGCTTACATTCCAATGGTCAGTAGAGAGGAGGAGAGAGGTGAAATGCAAACAAACAAGGGGTAAATAACCTCATCATTATAAAACAGGACCACGTGGGGGAGAGGAATGTGAGCAATCGCAGAGGAAGGCTCTCTAGGGAATGACACTTGACATTGAGGAGCTCGTGGGGTGACAGGGTTGATCTTGAGAAGATCAGGGGCAGAGCATCTCCAGGAGGGACCAGCAAGTATGAAGCCCAAGATAGGAGCAAGGGTGGCTTACAAAGAATTGCTGGAAGGGTAGGAGGTGAGATGACAGTGACAGCAGGAGCCAGGTTGTAGAGAGCCCTACAGTCAAGGGTGGGGACTTTAGGCTTTGTTCTCATGGGGCCATGAAGCCATTGGGATGAGACAGGATATGGCGCACGCAGCTAAAGCATCGTTCTGCCCAGATGGGGGAGAACACAGACGCAGGACCCCGACTGTGAGGCTCTGGCAGTAATGACCCCAGGACGACAGTGTTTGCCCTGGGGTGGTGGCACTGGAGGAGCGGAGAGGTGGGTGAGCTTAGGATAGAATTTGGAGGAAGAGCTTATAGGACCTGCTAAGGACTAGACACGGTGGGTGAAGGGGAGTCAGGAATCGAGGCTGACACCTGTATGTGGGGCAGGACTGAGGTGTGAGCATCCACAGCGACAGCAAGAAACCTCACAAGTGGATGCCAGCGACCTGCGGTGGGGGAGGGGCCCAAGGAAGTCTCAGGTTCGGTGATGAAGCTCCAGGCTGCGACATCCCGAAGTTATCACAGCATCTTAAGACCAACGAGAGAAAAGCACAGCACAAACCGGAGGAGATATTGATGCAATACCTGATGTCCTCTTCCTGGCACTTAGAAGGAGCAACTTTGCTTTCTATGGATGCATCCCGTCGGGCTTCTATTTATCTTTTCTGTTTGTGTGGGCAACAGGGAGGACCAAATCTCCACCCTGGTGGGGTGCTGCAAACGGAGGTCAAGAACACATTTGTTGCGTACAGTTCTTGACACTAACATGCCATGTCGTCATCTGTATCAGATGTGAGAAAGTCAACAAACAGAGTGAAAAAAGCCGGAGGGGAAGGCAACAAGGGTACCCAGTATACGGAGGACCTTGGGCCGAGTCCTGGGACAGAACGGCTCCTGCCTTCATGTGCTTGCAAGTCCTCTGGTGGACACAGCCTTCAAAGAATCCTCGCAGTAAAAGTAAAATTAAAAGCATGGCAGGCTCTAAAAAGGGCGGAGCTGGTCCCCATGAAAAGCTATGACAGAGAAGTTTCACTTAGCCAGAAAAGACTAGACAACCAACTTCAATTTTGGGGGGTGCCTCAATCAATTTTCTCTTAGAATTCAAGTTCCCAGGCATGCCCTGTCCTCCCTGTAGCTATCCAACGACATAGAGAACATGGTATTTAAATGCAGAAAATTGGACCGTTTACTCCTAGAACACACACAGAAAATTGTTTCCAAATTCGCTCCTCAAGACAAGGACTTTTGTCTGACTTTTCTTTGTCATCCACGACGCCTAACTCATAAGACCTGCTCGATAAATATTTGCTTAATGAAACTCACAATTTGAAAAGAAAGTAAAAAACACCACTCCATTTGCTAGAACATTACGGCTGAAATGACAATACGTTTCACTGAAAGGTAATCATGTATAAGTATTCCAATAAAATTCAAATTTGGGTTTTACACAAAAACTCAAATGAGATTCTTTGTGGCTGAAAATCAAAGGAAGCCACACAGGCATGTGGGGACCGGTACCGCTGCCGTTATTTCCGTCACTATTGACTAACAAGCTGAACCTCATTGAACTTCTGAGACAGAGCTAAACAGCCTCACTCACAATCATCTGATTGCTTTGGATGAATCACCTATGATTCATAACTTTCACTGTAATTTACCTACTTTCCCCCAAATACCGATTCTGACGGGTCCAGGGCCCCACTGTACAGTTGAAAGCATGGTCTTCTTCCAGATCAGCATTTTGTCTGATGCCTAGTGACTAGGGTGGACATTATTACTGGTCACCCAGAATCCATCCAAACACCTTTGTTAAAGCATCCTAGTTTTATTTCCAGGAACTCCCCCTCCTCTTCTAGTTCCCATGTGGTGTAGACTTGGCTCACTGCACTGCCATCCTCCATCTTCAAAGGGGGTCACATGACTGGATCTGGCCAATCAGTGTGTCCCATCTTTCTGTCCATGGTAACTTACGGCTTCATACGTGACTTAAGTCCATCCAATATGATCTAACCTTGGTGTTTTCAGCTATTGGAAAAAACGGTAGCTTTCTTTTCATTGGGGTTAACAAGATGATAGGATATAAGTTTGAAGTTTATCAGAAGATGCAAATGCTAAAAAAAAATTAAAAATAAATTTAAAAAAAAGTTTGAAGTTGCTGATAATCACCTTAATAAAACCTATCTCGCGATAAACGTAACACAAGGGAAGGCAGAGTTGCATGGGCCTATAAATTAATTAAACCTATAAATTAAAATCATGCACTATATAATTATATATTATGAATTATAAATAAGTTATATATCAAAATTCAATCTATAAGTTAAGCTTATAAATTAATTAAATCCCTTTGGCTTAAGTCAGTTGCAGTTGGGTAGCTGGTATGTTCAACTAAGAGCCCAAAAGTAAAAAAGGACAAATGGTAAAATACACATAGTCCTGGCCAAGTAGGATAGCCAGAGTTAGCAAATAAACACACAGAATGCCTAGTGAAATTTGAACTTCAGATAATCAACAAAAATTCTTAGTGTCAGTATACCATCATATAATATTCGGGCCATGCTGACACTGAGGAAAAATACTCATTGTCTATCTGAAATTCAAATTTAACTGGTCACCCTGTATTTTATCAGGCAACTGGATGGCCAGGGAAATAGGGGACCCGGTTTCTGGGCCTGACTTGCCATCTGCTTGCTACGTACCCTGAAACTTGCATGATCACCTCTAAGTGTACGTCTCCTTTCTTTGTACACTTCAGTGGGAACACAAATAAACGAAATCTTTATAAAAATGCATTTAAATAAATCTATTATACAGACTACCCACTTCGGCAAGAATGCTGGGTTACAAGTAACAGGAGAGCCCGCATGTGAGTTTAGATAAGCATGTCTGTCATCTCACAGGCACTACCGGGTGAGCAGGTGGGACGACTCGGGTTAGACAGGCCAGAGGGAGGGAGTCAGCCACAAGGGAAGTTCTCTGGGATTCCTCTCCCACTCTCCCACTGTCCCCTGGTTGCCTGGCTACCTCTTCTCACAGCTACACGGTGGACTCAACAGCTTCCCACACAACTGTGTCGAGAGGAAGAAAACAAGCATTGTGTTTTCTATGTCTCTTTTAAGACCAAGGAAATGTCTTAAAGGCATCCCCCAGCGGAAGTCCTCACGTACATGGGGTATCCCCCTTAGACAAATTACTGGCGAGAAAAGGCTTTATCTTTGCTCAACATGTTCTACAACTGGTTGAAGCCAACCATGGTGCACCGTGTGGGGCTAGAAAACGCTCCTGGGAAACACGGTTTCTGAACCTTTTAACCAAATCAATGTTCTAGTACCTGCAGGGGGAGGATAACCGTGGGGTTCGGCTACCTACAGCCTCCGAACTCTCCTGCATTAACTCATGTGTTAACACGAACATCTATTGGGCAAAACATAAGGGAATGAATGTTGAGTCTTACAGATATTTTAGGAAACTGGATGGGACAAGGAAATGAGCATGCATCCTAGCTAGAGGAAGAGCTGGGCTTTCTCTAGCATCCTAGCTAGAGGAAGAGCTACCCTGGTTCTGTGACCCCAGTGAACCCCCTCACTTCGCTCAGCCACAGGATTCTCCTCTGTAAAATAAAAGAGAGTCCCTAACTTACAAATACCAGGGAGGATTAAATGATATCATACAGGTTAAGCACTTATCAGCGTGCCCGGCATAGAACGCATTTTGAATGTCAGCTGCTGATATCATCTTGAAATGCTCAGCAAAAGAAATAATTAAAAAGTCTCTCAAAGTGAAAAATAAAGTGGGTTCTTTTACACTTTAAACACCGGTGCGTTCCAAAGAAAGGTTGGCATTGTGGATTCCCACGAGGGTGTCTCTGCTCTTAGCCACCTGCTGCCTTCCCATCAGAGTCTCCGGGGACCACTTCGAGGAGCGTGAGCCGGGGTCATCGTCCACGGAGGTAAGAGTCGGTCAGATAGAGACGTGCTCCCGTTAGGACTTGCTTTGAGACCTCCGTGTCATTTACATGGGCCACTGCACTGCTGGCAGATGGCAATGCCTCTGGTCACTACCAACTTGGGACATGTCTTAACCAGTAACCTGGAGGTTAAAAGTGCCTTCTCCCGTTACCAAGTCCTTGAAGTGGTTTACGTGAAGGGGGATAAATCTGCCTTCCGGATCATAGAAGACGTGCTGTAGACCCCAAAGTCTGCACTGACTCAGCGGAGGGTCCTACTGGTCTCACTCCGCTTCTGCATCTGTGAGCCAGACCCCCGTGACAAATGCCTCAACAGCCCACAGCTCCAAAACACCAAACTCTGAGCTGTACTGTTGTCTTTCATTTTGTTACTTATGAAATCACCAGTCCACATCTTTGTGTCCTAGGGCTCATCTCCTGGATGCCCCAGAGGGACACGTGGCAGAGAAGCAGCCACTGGGCAGGACCCACCCCAGCCTACTTAGTTTCAAATGAACAGACTATTTTCCCATGAACACGCAGCAGGGCCCGTGGTCACGTTAATAATGAGAAAAGAGTTTACCTTCCGGACATTCCCAATTCCTAAAAGATTAATTAACTAATATTTTCTTTGTTCAGCCCTGCGTCACATTTCTTCTTTGACATTTAGAACCATTGCCTTCATCTCCCGCTTCTGAATCCAACATCCAGAGTAGCTTCCCTCCCCCAGGCAATAAACGCTGATGACGCCGGAAAAGTAGCAGATTGAGGTAGCTTTGTCATCTTCGTCATGACTGGCTACCGTTCCCCTTTACATCAAAGACCTCGCAGGAAAAAAAAATTCTACCCATATAATAATAGGTTCACTAACTGGTTTATTGAAATACCATACCCCGCCTGCTTTTTAGTGGTCCAACAGTTATACTGCTTATTTGTCATGCAATAATACCTTGACCTGTAATTATCATCATAGAAATCACCTACTAATGACTTTGCTTACACCATCACCTTTACAATAACCTGGTGAAGTAAGTAATGTGATGGTTGCCCATTTTACAGACGAGCAAGTTGAGCCTGAGAGCTAAGTAGCTTGTGTGATCCCACACGCTTAGTAAGAGTCAGCTTGAGACTTCGATCCAGGAGTGTCTGACTTCAAATCCTTTCCTGCGAATCACCAGGCTGTGCCGATGCCAATGGGGTTTCCAGGAGGTCAGGACTCATCCTGGTTTTGAACCCACGGCCTCTCTTCAAACCAGATACAACTATCCCTTCTTAAGAAAGATATTCAAACCCCCATAAAACAGGGAACAGGCCTAGACCAGGACCCAACCCACAGTGAGGGAGGCACTGAACCAGTTCTTAAAACCAGCCATTCATGTCTTGTCTGTTTCCTTACCAGCTCGTGCGACTTCAGTGTTCTCTCCTTGTTCAGGAAAGGTCTCCTTTTCTCTCGTCTCTAAGAGGGCAAATGTTTTTGGACAGATGCTCAGAGCCGGGAGCTCTCCAGGGGCTGTTTTCTGCTGAGAAAACACGGCTTACCTCCTTGAGTTATGGGTCTGTGGGCGCCCGTGGAGGACGCTGTGCGCACATCACGCAGGAGCTGAAGGTGGGGAAGCCGTGCACCGCAGACACTGCCTGGCAATTTTCAATCAAGCGCTTGTAGTAATGTTTCTAGGGTAATTAGATTCATGACCTGCCACGGGGAACAATTTCTTCCACTAACTTATCTGGACTACAGATACAAGCATAAACACTCCGGTGGGGCCTCTAAATTCTGACCCAAACTTGAGCTGATCTGACTTTCATCTCATGCCAGAAGCCGCTTTCTGAGTTATGGCAGCTTTCCTGCTTCTACCTTGAAGTAAACAGGCCTCTGGGAGCTTCAACAGCCACTTAAGACTTTTCTATGCATATTTGGATGAAGAAAACAGCAGCTAGTAAAAAAAAAAAGAGAGAAAGAGAAAGAAATGAGGGAGTGGGAGGAATAGACAGAGAGAGAACACTAAGCTGTTGTCAGCTTCTTGCTTTTCTAAATTAATTATCAAAGCCTCTATTAATTATGTCATTTCATTGGATTGACTCGGACAATATCACACCAGCATATATTTTACATTTCAATATGACATGTGATTTTATTAGTGTATTCCATCAGCTTTGATGGATACCTAAATCTTCAGGGTGGCTTTTTTTTTCCCCTCGCCAATAAATGAAAACCATAAAGGATATTACAAATTTAAATAAAGTGTGGGAAGTGAGAAAACCATTTAGAAGCCCAAGGAATGGCTATTCACATGGCAATAGCAGTTCGTTAGCGTTTGGCTATTTCAGTTGTCTACATTAAAGCTTTGTTATTTGTTTTTTCTCTTTTTAAACAAGCAACTTCTGGACCATCTTAATAAGGCCCTTCCAGGATTTCAAGACGCAGTTCAGCAAAGCCGCGGCAGAACCATAAACTGCAGAGATGCCTCGTTAATTTCCCCTTTCCCCCTCAACCCAGAAAACAAATTTATTCTTCCCTATCTCGTCCCCACTCCGCGTGCTTCCCGGCTCACGGCAGCGTCTGCGTCGTCTCGTTAATACCTCCCCCTCTTCTAACAAGCAAATCTGTTCCTATTAGGACGGTGATAGTTGGGCTGTGAATGCTGCATGTATAAAGAGAACTGCATAAAAGACCGATTATGAAATCACAATGCGATTCCTGAAAAGAAATGGTTTCTGGGCTCCTTAAGCCTGGCCACAAACTCAAGAGAATACTCCAGATAAATGTTCACAGCCTCTGCTATACATGGGGAGCGTCCGGGAGGAAGACAGACTCGGTGGATGCGAATTTATGGCAGTTGTAGCCCTGCCCTCCGGAGCGTACATTCTGGTGGGATTTGGTAGATTTCGTAGAAGGCTCTTTTCCCTGAATGTGAGAGGAGGAGGGACCCACCCTGGGCAACAGCAGCAATGTCCCAAAGGAGAGACAAAGTCCCAGGGGCTAGGGTGAGGGTGGGGGGCCAGGGTGGGCAAAGTGCAAACAATGCAGCCGCGTGTCAAGACAACACAACGCGGTGGAGAATGATCTCAGGTTAAGACACCTGACTCACTCACTCATTCGAGAAATATCTGAAGACTCTCTGTGTGCCAGGCAGGGATCTAGGTCTTCGGGACAGAGCAATAAACATGACCAACAAGGCCTGTCACGGAGCTTATAGTCTAGCGGTGCAGAGAGGGAAGAAAGGGATCATAAATAGCATCAACGAGATAATTTCTGCGAGTGTGTCCTGCTGGGAATGAAATAAACAGAATATGGACAGAGACTGAAGGAGGGGAGAAGGGACGCCTCTCTGAGAAGGTGGTCGTATTAAAACAGCCGCTTTGGGGTTATTTGAAAGAGAAAAGAGAGAACAGAGCTGGTCGATGGAGTCACTAATTTTATTTTATTTTTCTTATGGAAAAGAGAAAGGAAGGAATTTCCAGATGCAGGAGTCCCCCCGCTTCTCACCTGTGCACTGCTGTTTATACAGATCTTGAGACTCTCATATCTACTGCGCGCCCCTGGTTCTCCGCCCGGCCTCTACGTGTGGATCCAGGGTGGTTCTCGCCCTGGGTGCACATCAGAACCATCTGGGTAAACTTCCTGGGGATTCTACGTTAATCCAAAGTCAAAGGCGTCAGGTGCAGACAGACCTCAGGGTCCCTCTCCATGCCTCTGTGATTGTACCATAGGATTCCTCTCAGCATCTTCTCCACCAGTCTCAGCCCTGACCTCTAGGCTACAAGCATCCTACAGTCTCCTATGGCCAAGAGCCACGATTTCCCCTAATCAACCATCCCCACCACCGTGCACAGCACAGAGCTCCATGCCTGCTGAATTGGCAGAGAGAATGTTCATATTTAGGGGGCTGTGGTTTTGAATGTGAGCAATCCCATCAGAGTTTGACGTATTTCCTTACTTCCGCCTGCATCGCAGTTACTATTCAATAAGGCTTTTCTTCAGTGCACACCATCAAGACTTATTTGTACAGCCATGTATAGTCGGCAAACTTCTTTCATGAAGATTCACATTTCACCAAGCTCTTAGCCCAGAAATGTTCTCCGAATATGTTCTATCCTCCCCGCACTGCCAATGAGAAGGTGTGAGGACTGAATATCTTCCTACAGTCTTAAAAGTAATCAACAGATAACTTGATTCTCTTATGGGTGTGGGTATATAGAACCAGAGAGAAAGAGACACTATAAAAATATCAGTATTCTCAATTTTGCCAGGGGAGCAGCCACGCCCAGCTATTCGAACATGGGAGGAAAAGAATAAATGCATATTTAGCATCTACCTCATTCAAGGGATGCTAACAGGCACCTAATGCACATCTCATCAAATCAGGACAAGCTGCATAATTTCTGGGGCCCAATGCAAAATGAAAATGCAAGTCCTGCTATTGGAAAATTGTTAAGAATTTCAAGATGGTGACAGCAGAGTATGACAACCAAGCACGGGTCCTTCCGAGAACAGAGACCTGTGCCACTGCACTGACTCCTCCCAGCAAAACTTGTGTCTTCCGCATTTGACATAGGAGGCAAGATTAAGTATTGATAATTTGCTCAAGCACACACAGCTGGTAATGGGTGCAACACACAGTCCTAGAGTATGCCTGGTTTATCCACACAAGTAGACACACACACACACACACACACACACACACACACGGAGAACTTAATTGATTTTACTCCAAAAATTAGGGAAGCCCCCAAAGCATCTAACCAAATGAGAAACCTTAATGACTTTATGCTCTTTAGAACTGCTAAGTATTTGTTTGCATTTCATTAAAATTGAAAAGTAAAACTTGATTTAAAATTCCAAGGCTCCATTTCAATGATCTACATTTGGGGCCTCAATGAAATGGTTGAACAAATGAGGTGTGAGGCCCCTTTTCTTTCTCTCTACTTTGTGAACCTTGCCATTTTTTAATGAAAAATTTCATGGCACATGAATCATTACTGGGGGTGGGGTGGGGGGGAATACTAAAACCTGACTGCATTATTGAATTCTAAAAGTGCTCCAGATTAGATCAAACTGCTTCGAATCCTGCGGGATGATATCCCAACTCAACCCTTGTGGTTTTAATTGATAGGCAATCTTTCTCTCTATTAGATAAACCGCAGCATGGCAAATGAACTTTACTTTGGATATTTCCAGCTTTCTCTAGCTCTGCCTTCCATTCTAATATAGTGGAGTTCTAGATCTGTATTATCAGCATCTTCCAGAACATGATCCCTTGATGAAGAATTTATTCAAAAGGAATTGATGTACCACTTATTGCCAGGCACCTGTCTCTTCTTGGTGCTAATTTGGAAGAGTGTTCTTGCCTTGAAGGTAGTAAGATCTGAGCTGAGGCTCAAAGAACAATGAGCCACCCATGCAAGTAGCTGGGGGATGAGTGTTCCAGAGGTGGAGGGAGAACAAAATTCTAAGGCTAGAACTAGCTTGAAGGGTTTCAGGAATAGATAGAAAGCTGAAGCGTATAAGCAAGGAAGTATTACCAGTGGATTTGCAATTTAGAAATTAGGCTCTGGCTGCTGTTGGAGGAAGGGTCTGAGAACAGCAGGATCGGATCAGCAAGATCAATTTAGGAGACAGCTGCAGAGGACTCGTGAGAGATGGCTCCTGAGCCAGGCGAATAGCAATGGAGATGTCTAGAAGTGGATGGATCTGAGATTCTTCTTCTGAAGGTGGAAAAACAGGATTTGTTGGTAGAGTGAAGGGGTGCATTAGGAATTAATAAGAATGCCTAGGTTTTCATTTCGGCAGTTGGGCGGACGGTGACATCATTTATTAGTACAAGTACAGGAAAGATTTGCAGGAGGGGTTGGGAGGCTTCTGAGTTGAACATGGAATGTTCAGGGAGGCACCAAGTCTCATGCCTGTCCACTATTTTTTCTATTTATTTATTTTATTTTATTCAGAATTGTACGGGAGTATACATGTTTTGGTTACATAACTTGCTTTTGTACAGTTTGAGTCAAAGTTGTAAGTGTGCCCATCTCCCAGATAGTGTGCATTGTACCCATTAGGTGCAAATTTACCCACCCCCTTCTCTCCCCTCCAACCTACTTGATTTCCCTTGAGTTTTACTTCAAAATGTGCACAAAAGTGTTGATCAGTTAGCTCCAATTTAGTATTGAGTACATGTGGTCTTAGTTTTCCATTCTTGTGATACTTTACAAAGAAGAATGCCCTCCAGTTCCATCCAGGTTGTTACAAAAGATGTTAGTTCACCATTTTTTTAAATGGCTGAGTAGTACTACATGGCATACGTATACCACATTTTATTAATCCACTCATGTATTAATGGGCATTTGGGTTGATTCCACATCTCTGTGATTGTGAATTGTGCTGCTATAAACATTTGAGTGCAAGTGTCTTTTTTATAAAATATCTTTTCTTTCCTTTGGGTAAATACCTAGTAATGAGATTGCTGGATCAATGGTTGGTCTACTTTTAGTTTTGTTTATTTTTCCCAACCTTGACTACATCTTGAAAATCCTTTCGTTTTTATCTCTCTTGCCCACGTCCCCTCTAGTTTTAACTGTCAGGTGTTTTTGAGGTAGCTCTTGTTGGGGACATTTAAATTCAACAGAGCACATTTGTGTGCAGGTAGATACACACAGACACTCTAGCTCTGACCCACGGGTGAGCTGGAATTCAGGCATGCTGGTTAGCTAGATTTGCAGAACTGTGTCCAAGGAGCCTGGAAGGCTAACCCAGCCTGGGAATATGAGGTTGGACTCCTGTCTGGAAAAGATCTGTGTTAGGTCACAGCTTGGAATCAGAGGAAAGCAAAACTGGCCTGTATTTGTGGGAGTGTAGAATGGTGAGTAAAGAAAAATATGCAAAAAGAAAAAAAAAAAAAACAACAATGACCAGCGGTAGAAGCAAAGATAGCACACAGCTAGCAAAAG
Source organism: Varecia variegata (assembly GCA_028533085.1). Lineage (NCBI taxonomy): Eukaryota > Metazoa > Chordata > Mammalia > Primates > Lemuridae > Varecia > Varecia variegata. The sequence goes on along the minus strand of CM052448.1, from coordinate 4,119,325 downwards.
AGAACGTCTATGAAAAGGGAGCTAGGAGACCCATCCAGGTACCAGCTGGAGTGGGATGGAAGAGACCCTCCAAGGAGGTTCTTCTCCGACTTTGAATCAAGGCAAATTCTGATTCCGTGGGCCTCAACCGAGGCCTGAGTCTCTGCATCTCTGACAAGCTCCCGAGGTGACCTGATGTGACTCATCTACAGATAGACCCTGGCGAAGGGCAGCTTTATCGCATTGCTGGTGGGAGGAAGAGTGAGGGTCCTGATGGCAGGGGCTAAGCATGATGTGTGAGAGAAACACATGCACCACCGGGCAGATGCCACACTTCAAAATCAGCTAAGCTTTCTCACTACCTATGAGTTACTGATCCTCGTATTGCCCATGCTTCTCCAATGAAGTGGGGCTTTAATCCCCATTTAAAGCTCAAAACAGGACTCAGAGGATGCTCGCTCCTTTCTGCAAAGACATGGAGACCCTGGAAGTTTCAGTAAATGCATAATTAGCAGCAAAGATGACAATATCACTTTTTAAATGACAGCTTGATTGAGCAATAACTCATGTACCAAAAAGTTTACCCTTCTACTTTGGAATCCTATTCCATGCCAAGCATCGTTCTAAAGACTTTATATTGTGTAGACGTGAAAGCAATCACCTACTATCTCTAAAAGCAGATGATGCCCGTAACCATAGCCACCGGATGTCATCTAGAGCAGGGGTTCTCAGCCGAGGCATTTTTTGGTGGTCACACCTGGAGGGGGTTTTCCTGGCAAAGTGCTGCTAAGCATCCTACAATTTGGACGAGGACGAATTGTCTAGCCTCTGAAAGGGGAGGCCTTGCAAAAATAACAGGAAAATACCTAATCCCACCATTGCCCCAGTAACGGGAAAGATCAATCCTAGGAGCTCTCCCGCTAACAGGCACCCTGCAGCTGTTCTGTTTTGCACGACTTCTGAAGCGAGCTGAATGGACGGAAAAGAGATGTAAATCTTTCTCTTTCAAAACTGTGTTTTTGAGAACCTGTTTTTACAGAGTTCCTGAGTGAAACAGCAGAAGAACGAGCTCCAAGCCTCAACTGTATCTCGAGGACAGAGTCACATCTCCTGTGATAACCCCTTCTCCAAGGAAAGGCAGGACGCCAACTCTTGGACTGTGACATCCTGCAGTTTTTGTCATCTACCTGCTGCTGCTTTTGTTATCAGCTGACATCATTGCTATTTTTTCTCTTCATGCCCCTTAAAATCAGTGAGCCGCTTGGCCGTGCTGCTGGCATCTCCCTTTCCCTCCTTTGGGATGCCACGCCATCGCCCTGCTCTCCGCCCCCCGCCTGCCCCTCTCTCTTTCACGCTCTCATTCTCTCTGTCCTTCCGAGAGGATAAAATAAAGTTCATTTTTATATCTTCATCTCTGCGTGAGAAATCTTTCTCCACCCGCGCTGTGAGCACCTACTAGGCTTCCCAGCCTGACAGCCCCAAATGTCAATAGTGTTGATGTGGAAAACATCTGAGCTAGAATTTCAGAGTCTAATCAGGACTTATTTTTTTCAGTCACTGCCAATTAGACAAATCAAAATGAAAAGACTCAAATAATATTGTTTTCTGGAGGTTTTCAAAAGAGGCACTGATTCACACCCGCTGCGAGTCCCCAGGAAGTCCCTGCTGTGCTAAACTGAGTCTTTCCTGGACACTCCTGCCTTCACCCCCTCACACAGCTGCAGACCAAGGGTTTTGCTCCCTGCAGAAATTCAGCGAGTGTTTGTTGTCATTATAGGGGTGAAATGAAGGTTGGGAAAGGTGCTACGGGATTCTCAAGCATCACGGTCAGACCACAGCTTGGATCCCCACGTAAACCCACTTACTTGGCTGGACTCTGTATACAGCCTTAGACTATCATCTTAATCTCAGCCCTGCTGCACCACAAATAAATGCCTTTGGTCACAAAGGAGACCCCAGGAGAGTTTATAGCTGGATTAGTGCAAATCCATCCTCGCTCAGGTGAAAAATAAGTCACAATACTTGCCCCAGGAGTCGCACGGTCTTGTCAGGGCCACATGCAAAGGGCAGCAACACCATTAATTATTTTAAAGATTATAAAACCTGCCACCTACTATTTCTTTTCCCTTTGCGAAGTGTGATTAGTCTATTTGTAATTTTATTACTGGCTTTTTTTCGCCCTCTGAGGTTTTAAACAGACCTATGTCATAAACCTTGGAAACACTACGGGTAAGGCACAAAAGACTCCCATTTTCAGATTAAAAGAAAACACTTATGTTCTCTGATAGGGAAAATGGATCATTTCAGCCAGAAAACAAGAACTACGGATAAAATGAAATATGCAGAAGAACACTGAGGGTCTTATCTCACTGGTTCACAGCCATGATGCTCTTTCTCTTGGCTCCTCCAACAGGGAATTCACTTATCAGTACACAAATAAACTCAACAGGTAACAGAGACCACAAGAGGACAGACTATATATTCTGTCAAGCACTTGCATGGAAGGAACGAGTCACAATTTGTTCCAATAAATATGTGAAGTCAAATGTCAAGGATCAAAAACGTCTACCTGAGCTCTTAGAAGTTCTGCAGCTGTTGTTCAGAGGGCTGTGTATAATGGAATATCCATCAAGGCCAAACAGAGGCACCTGTCTGCCCCCTCCCCGTGAGAAAAGGTGACAGCATCATGCTTCCAGATGGAACACTGATGTGGGGAGAAGCCCCAGTGTGAGCCTTGAGATGTGTCACCTCCCTGGGCTACACATGCATTACAAGAAATTACATGGGATGCTATCAGAAAATTGAAAACCCAATGAGGGGGTTTCACTTAGTTACTGTGATTCTTCAATGCTATTCCAATCTCGTTCAAATTAGAAGCCACTTATAGCTCCAAAGCCTGATGGAAGACTGAATGAGGTTTTCATTATGCTTTTAATAGGTTTATTGGGAGATTTCCTATTAAAAGGTATTTAAGGAGAATGATGATTTGGATCTCTGTACTAAAAGAGATCTTCAAGAGGTAACCAAAATGGTATCTCAAATTTGCCTCGAACTATAAGTAGGATGACTATCTCTGAGTAGGGACAAGATGCGGTAAATTATCTTTAACAGAAAATTGCAAGTAGAACCAATAATTGCCTAATGATGGCCCTAGCACGTGTAGTGCATGGCATTCTCATGTCCACAGTCTGCAGCATGATCCACTGATCCACACTCCAGAATGTGTGCCTTGGAACTGGTACAAACCAAAAGCAGCATGTGCACAGTCTTCTACCTCTTCAGAGTTTGGGAGCAAACTTTGAGCTCTCCCACATCACTATCAATCACCATTGTCACCACCGCCATCCTCAAATCCTTAGAACTATTTAATAATTGTTGACAGTGTGTAGGATGCACGCATGATGTAGGACAATTATCACCCTCAAAGAAAGAAGAGAATCACTTGGATGCGTGAAGTGTCCTTTGGCCAAAAATAAAGAGGCCATGTCTCAATAGAAAAAGGAGGAACGGCAAGTCCATAGAAACATTTCCTTCCACAAACGAGGGCGGCCTTCATTCTGTTAGCATTGGGATCACTTCCTGCAAGGAAACCACAGTCATGTAGAGTGATTTGATGAAATAATACTTCAGACCATCAACCTAACGCACGAATATAATGGTAAGTTAAGAGAAAGCACTTCTCATCTGGTACACAAACCCATCCATAATGGCTAAGAATGTGTTTTCATTAAAACATTCGTGTACAGAAAACTCCACTCTCAACTCTGTTTCCATGGAAACCTGCAATTCAACTTTTCAATGCCCTCAGTGACAGCTCCCTTCTCTCACATGTTCTTTCTGAAGAGCATTTGTAAATAAAAATTTTAAGAGGGAAATCTTGGCACCAAGTGTGGCCCAGACACAGAAGTAAATGGGGCGTTTGGGTTCTAACTTCAGCTCTGTTATCCCAAATACTTATTTAATTAACTCACCTAAAAATATTTACTAACTAATTACCATGAGCCAAGCCAAAAAAAAAAAAAATAAAATAAAATGGCACTACCATTTTCAGGACATGGTTGATAATGAAAAGAGTGCTTCAAGAGTAACAGAGCAGGGGAGAATTCCTCCTAGCCAGAGGACATCAGGGAAGTTTTGAGGAAGCCTTGAAAAATGAGCTGCATCTTGAATGACAGATAAAATCTGCAAACAAAAAGAGCTGGGCAGGAGTAGGTGTCAGTTGCCAACAGGAAGTGGGAAGAAGTGGAAAAGACGGAACCATTTTGGGAAAAGGCAGTGATTTGGTCCAGATGAAGCCAGGGTTTAGTGACGGGGAATGAATTCATTATTCACTCATTCATTCATTCACTCACTCATTCACTCATTCATTCATTCGCTCACTCCCTCAACCAATGAGCTTAGCTAACTCTGCTTCTGGCATTCCTCTCCGTGCTGCGATACCCTCATAATCAAGGCACAGTCATTGTCCTCCTGCAACCTACCTTCTAGGGAGATCTTGGAAAGCTTTGAGTGTTTGTCTAACGAGGTGGATTTTTTGTAGGAGCAATAAGATCCATGAAGGGAGTTACATGGAAAGGCTGTTTTTTAGTGGAATTAATCAGAGATAGAGAAGTACAAAGAGAAGCAAGAAGGCCTTTGGATTCCAGGGGATCCAATCACAGATACTTTTTTAAAAGTTTCCTTCTACCATTTTGCCAAATGAAGCCATATATAATAACTGCATAATTGAGAAAAGTAAAATTAATTTTAAAACTATTAATTAATACAAAATTAATTAATATTGTACTATTACAGTAAGAAAAGTCAAGAGAGCTCCAAAGAGCATTATGGAGTCGGAAGGAATTAGCGAGAAGGGGAGATATTGGAGAGTGAAACAAACATGGCTCAGTCACCTACAGGACAAGCAGGGAGAGACAGGAAGTCACTAAAGCGAGGCGGAAGGTGGGGAGTGAAACCTAGCAGAGTGCAAGGCAAAACCAGGGCACACAGAGGGACAGCAAAGGGAGGAGATAAGTGGAGGTGAGTTCAGTTTTGAGTGCGAGTCCCTAGCAGATAACCCGGAGGGAGCAGACCAGCGACAAGTAGAAATCCCAGACAAAAGCTAGAAGCGCAGTCAGGGTGATGCCCAGAGATCTGACAGCAAGAAACAGGCTCTCCGTTCTTCAGGTTTTCCTCCTGCAAAATAGTAACAGTCATTTTTATCGCGTAAGGCATTAGGGAGGATTAGCGGGGTTTACATACGGAGGGCACAGAGAACAGAGGCTGACATCTAGCAGGTATTTGATCCCAACACGCGCCCAAGGTGACTGGCCAAGAGGCAGAATGGGGATGCAAACAGGTAGAGCAGGATGCGAGCCCAGGAGCACATTCCAGAGCATCACCCGCACGTAGCCTGTGTCCCAGAGAAGCCCGTCAGAATGGAGACAGAGAACTAAGAATAGGTCAAAAGCGACACACGGCCCCAGTCTCACAAAGGACATGAAAGGGCCGAGATTGGAGTTGGCAGGTGGGTCAGCGCCCTCCGATGCTGCAGGGGGCCGAGCACCGTGAGAGCCGAGACCAGGCACTGACCACAGAAAGGCCCCCGGTGACCTGTCAGACGGCTATTTCTGCAGCACTCAGATTGAAAGGGGTTGAAAGAATACAGGTGACCGTAAGGAAGAAACCAAGCCACGGATTGCTCTTTGTTCAGAAGGGAGAAGAAACACAGCTCGAAGAGGTGAAAGACTCTAATACAGATGTTTTGTTTACAGGATGAGGTGCTCCTGGGCCAAAAGGGGAGATGCGCTGGAAGGAACGAGATTGATTCTATTCTTGAGAAAGGGGGGAATTAAGAGACAAAAGTTCTAGACAGGGGAGAAGGAGCTGGGATCAAGATGGGGGAGGGGACAATTTTTTTGTGTTTAATGATTGCTCCCCCACCAAAAAAATAACTGCCCAACCAAATGCACAGAGGATACTTGGGGATGCGAATGAATGATCCTGCCACAGGTTGCTCTGAAGGAGGAAGGAGAAGCATTTCCAACGAAAGGGAATTACAAGTTCACAAATTATCAGACGGTAGTAGTTGCACAGAGACTGGTTAAGACCTGATTCTTTTCTGCAGCAAAATGCACGTGGGGAAATGGAAGGGAAACCATGAGGAGGGGAAGACCATTTTGGAAGACAAATTAACATAATTCTCTCTCTGCATTTTTTCCAGCTGAAGCTTGAGAGAAGTCGTTGCTTCCTGCAGCCTCATCAACATCATCTTTGAGGAGCCTTCCAGATCCACCTGCTAGGAGAACAGAGTGATAAGATCCTACTCAATTGTCCCCTTTGTCCTTCCTACTTTGCTTTCTTCCACCTGAGAAGGGACAATCACCGAGATGACATTGGGTAGGATAAGACTGGGGGACGGGGCAGGGGGGAAAGGAGAAATACAAATAGATACACACAGAGGAATAAAAGCAAAGAGAATGATAAAGAGAAAGAGGAAAAGAGCAAGAAAGAGTGGGTGGGGAAAGGCGGCGTGGCCCAGTCAATCCACACCATGAACAGAGAGAGAAGAAAGTAGCGATATTGAAGGTGACAAGCTTGGAGATAACTGCTGGGTTTCTTGACCGTGTTTTCTTGTCTCAAACTCCATACAGAGCCTGAGACAAGTGAGCTCTTGGGGTTCAGACGGGTAATAGGATCTGAGACACTGAAGCACCCCTGGACCCTGGCTGAACCGTGTTGAACCGGCATGCTGTAAGCGATCTTGATCTTGGAGCAGCCTTAACACCGCAGGCTGTCAAAGGTGCCCTGGGGCATCCCAGATGAAGAACCGTGGGAGTGACGTGGGCAAGACCACACAAGCAGAAAGCAGCGGGGTTGGGCTCTCATCTGGGTCTGTGTGACACTGAATTCTATGTTTCTAATCATTTCTATTAATGCTTTATTACTTCCTGAAACAATCATGTCATTCCGGAGACTAGGAACGGTTGCCTCATGCTCAGTTGTCCTGAAAACTGTAAATTTCAGTGTGCAGAAGGGAGGTGACCTTGGACTCAGTGCTCAGAACCTTGGTCCCCAGCTGAACACATACATGAATTAATGTACGTGAGGCATTGAAAACAGAGCCTGGAACACGGGAAGCTCTACAGGATCGCTAGCAATAACGACAGGAGTAACAATAATAAAAACAACAATAACTACACTAATAATAATAACACACGATAATGGTGGCAAACAGACTCCGAGCTGGTCCCCTATGCCCTGTGCCATGATGTGCACACCTTTCTACTAACCCCTCCCCGAGCGCGGGCGAGTCCTGTAACTTGCTCCTCACGAAGACACGATGGCAAAGGTGACAGGCTGCTGCTCCTGTAATCGTGTTAGCTGATACAGATCCCGCCCGCCGGCAGACTTGCCCTTGTTCTTCTCTCTCCCCATGCTGGCTTTGAAGAAGCAGAAACGCCATAAATTCTGCAGCTGCGGGGAGCAGAATGCTGCCACCCAAGCAGGGAAGTGGAGCATTCACCAGCAGGGCCACCCCCTGACAGCCCAGGCCTCGCTGACACCGAGCGCAATTTCAGCCTTCTAAGACCCCGGAGATGTTAAAGCAGTATTGAAACCAGGACTGGCTACACCCATTGCAAGACCAAAGGCAAAATAAGAATGTGGGGCCCCTTGTTCAAAAATCATTCACAATGCCAGGGCAGCAACAGCAGAATGTTAAGCCAAGTCTGGGGCCCTGCTGGGCGGGGCCCTGACTGCACAAGTCGCACACCCGTGAAATGGGCCGTGAATCGTGTGTTGTTAATTGAACGTCAGTACTAACAGTAGAACCGGAATTCTAATGCAGCTCTGTGTGGCAGCAAGAATCTGGAAAATCAAGCTTAGGGTTAAAAGAATGACCTATGAGGGCATTAACTGTTCTGCCTCGGACTGAAGCTTCCCTCTAGTCCGATAAGCTGGATGTCGTCGGAAAAAGTGCTTAACATAACGGAACCTCAGTTTATAATACATGTGTATAACATGGAGATAACTGTTTGCATATCAAAATGCTGTGAAGGATAAAGGACGTATGTTAAGTACTTCAAACTGTGTCTGGCACATAGTAGGTGTTCAATAAATAGCAGATAATCTGTACCAACTTAACGCCACTCTGTATTTCCTATCTAATTATTTACCCCTGACAAAATTTGTATGCATCTGTGGAAGCTTCAACAGATTTAGAAAATAATCACCTATTGATGTGACTCATGAAAGTACCTGGATAGAGGAAATATGATAGATTAGATTTTTTTCAAAATGTCTCAGATCAGAAGCAAAACAAAAAAGCAAGTTGGGAGTTTCCAACAGTGGAGGGGTACTAATTAACAACTCAATTAAAAAAGGCAAATTAAACTTTATGGTTCGTTATCCTCCACTGCCTGGTAAATTGTTTTGCTAGGCGAATGATTAAAAATGATCATTTCAGAAAACTGAAATAGCTTCCAAGGAACACAACTATTTTTCAATATTATACAAAAGGTTTCACCATGAAATCAACTTACTTGATTAAAAGGAACAGTACTTCTCTGTGTATGGAAAGCCAGCCGTACAAATGTCGGCTTGTGATGCATTAGGTATTTTGGGGGGCTGTATGAGAATTTTGAAGAGAAATGCTCCCTTATGAATAAAACACATCATCATTTCCTTTTGTGCATTTTGTCTTTGTGGGCCCCATAAAGGTTTTTTCTGGAATATTACTTGCAAATGCATAATTTACATTAAATTAGTTTAGACCTGAGCTCTGAAGAAATGCACAGAACTCAGGCATTCATAATAACCAGTAGTTTCTAGGGAATCTAAAGTATGGTCAAAAAATAGACGACATGACAAATTGAAGCATAAGCCCTCATCACTGCAATTCTCTATGGGATTTTTTTCCCCCTGTGATTATATTAATATCAGCAGTTCTCAACGTTTTTCCTACTCCAGAACATCCAAGGCACATGGCACACGCCGACCAGTAATAGGGCTTAACTGGGATTATGGGGTGCATTCTGGGAAGGTTGTATAAAGACAAAGCCAAGTTTGGACATCAAGGGTGCCAGCATGGTGGAGGTGCCACCAGAGGAGGCAGTACACACGCCGCTGCTGGGGATGCAAGGACAAGTCACCTCCATATCGCCCGCTCTTTCACATGACTTCCTCCAACAGTTGATCATCATCATCTTAACAACCATCTGGGCAACACAGTACCTAAAGTGACTGTCAAAAAGATCAAAAAAGCATCCTTGCCCAAAGTCCTCCTGCTACCTTCAGCCACACTTCCGAGTTTTCAGTTGTTTAAATCTCCCCTCTGCTTTCATCCCTTACGATTAACCACCATCCGATTCGCTCATGGTGTCCACGTTTCCTTCAGATACCCTGATTTCCTCCCATTTAAATGCAATGATCTCTTCCAACGTATAGGTTTACACTCTGAACATACAGACTGATGCTTCATCCAAACATCCAGCAAACACCTCCATCTTCACACTGTATCCTGTTGACGCTGTCATCTCTCCCATTGGTCCCAAAAGGATGATGCATTCAGGAGGCCAAGTGCAAACATTTATATACTCCCAACACCATTCCTCATTAACAAGCAAAATGCAAACTATAGCAGCAGCAGCAATGACAAGAAAAGCCCTGCACCGAGCTCCCAGCAAGCTGTCATCTCATTGTCCCATTGGAATGAAGCCCAGAGACTCTCAAACTAAAGCTGATGCTTTACTACAAAGAACGAGTTGTTTTAACTCAGAATGCCCATTTTGCAGATGAAAACCTCTTCTGTGTGTTGCTACATTGGGATGTTTTCCAGATTTAGCCATTTAGGATCCATTTCTGAATACTCAGCCAGTCAGAACGTACTTACGGTTTCCAAAAACCCATGACACTGTGCCTAGGGTAGGGTGCCAGGGAAGGGGCCCCTCTACACATGTAAAAAATACTGTAGGTTCAATGCAAAGATGGCTGGGCCACAGGGAGTGGTGACAGTTCCCAGTTAGTCACCTCCACCCCATCCCTGCCTGCCCCAGCCCAGACCTTCTGAGTAGGGCAGAAATGGTGTCATGTCTTTGGTGCCTACCACTTGCGCAACACGCTTTGCGTTTCCCTGAACTCATGGGACCAGGCAGCACCCATTTAGCCTCCCCACTTAGTAGTGAGCTAAGACATCCATTTACACAAGATTATTTGTTGAGCAAGTATCTGCCAGATACTGGGAGAGGCTCTTGAGGTACAAGGCTAAGCCAAAACCCTCTTTGCCAGCTGCTTGTAGACCTGAAATAGAACATCGTAAAAGTACATGGAAAACCGCAACCACAACATGTGCTGCAAACAAGGCATGTTTAATACTGTAAGAAATGACAAATTGTAAGAGAGGAATGCCCCCTAATTTAAGCTGGGGTCTAAACAATAAGTTGGAGCTAGACTAGGTAAGCAAGCATGTGTGCATGTGTGCGAGTGTGTGTATGCATGTGTGCGAGTGTGTGTATGCATGTTTGTGTGTGTGTGTGTGTGAGAACCATGGTCTGGGGCACATGAGGCATGATGCAAAGCCCAGGAAAAGACGCTGCAGGAAAATAAGACCCTGCAGTCTTAGCAACTGCAAGAAAGAAATCTCACAGTGTGAACAAGGTGAGGACACAGAGACGGGATCCTGCTGCTCACCTTTAGGGCTTGGCTTTTTATTCAAAGAGTGATGGGAAGCCGCCAAAGGGTTTCAGGTAGGGAGTGAAATGATATTTGAATGTTTAAACCATCTCCCCAGCTTCAGTGGCGAGGAGTACGGTAGATGTATGGTCATCTCAGCAGTCGAGGCAGGATTGACCGGCACCAGCTTAGATCAGGGTGGTGCACTAGAGATGGTGACATCCTACATCCTACTCCTACGAGGGAGTACGGGTGGCAGGATCATTGCATTCATTTATCCATTTAGATACGCATGTTCAATGCCCGCCATGTGTCTGATAGGTCCTGGAGATGATGAGATGCATATAGAGAGAGAGATAGAGGGAGAGAGAGAGAGAAATGAATAAGGCAGGCTCTGTCTCTGAAGCTCACATTCTATAGAGAGTCCACCATGGAAGCCAATAATAGCCACACCTGCAAGGGTATCAAAAGGTGGCACGATCAACTCTGCAAGGCAGGTGAGCATTCAGGTGAGTCTTGCCACACAGGAGATGTTTGATATAACCACTGATGGAATGGTCCGTCTTGCTAGAGAGAAAAGCCCCGGGGAAAAATGAGCCCTATCAACATAGACATTCTCTCTCTCAATCCAATACCCCCAGAAAAAACATTTTTAAATGATGTGGAGGCTAAAAACTTGCATCCTTTGAGGCATTCTCTCTCTCCAAAAATTAATTATATATATATATATATATATATATATATATATATATATATCACAATAAAATGCACGGCAGAGACCTCTTGGAAAGCAACAGTCTTCTATTGCCTATTTTTCACATACCACGTATGGGTATGCCCATGTGTATATCCATATATGTGTTTGTTCTTTGAACCAACTGGAATTCATTTTTGCATAGTGGAAGAAAGAGACCTAACTTTTTCCTCACAAGCAGTCATGCGTCCTTCCTCTGTTAACTCACAGTCCATGCGGCTTTCACTTTCTTGAAACGGCACATTTCTGTCCCCATGGGGCTTTCTCCAACGCATAACCAAATCTCCGCCAAGGAGCCCATGTTAGTCAGGAGAGAGGAGGCTCCACCACGGTAACAAATAACCCCACAGTCCTCAGTGAATGAACACAACAAATATGAATTTCCTGCTCAGATAAAACCAGTTCAGGAAGCCAAAATGCTTCATATTACCCCTGCGGTAACTACGGGAATGCATGATTCCACAGGGGAAGAATGACTTAGAAGTCTCATATTTCACTGAGCAAAACTAGTCGCAGAGATTCACCCGTCTACAAGGGTGCTGGGAATATAGACGAGCAAATGGAATATGCATTGAGCACTATGTTGCTGCCAGAAGAATCCTCCACAATCATTACATCTTAAAGTCACAAACTACCCGTGGGGAAAAAGTTTTCAGGTCAATAAGACATTTTCTTCTTCCTCAATTGCCAGTTATAAACTGGTATAAAGTACATCTGGCTCCTTTGTGAACTAAAGCGTGTTAAGCTTCTATTTGGCAAAAAATAAAATAATCATACTAAACAATATATGCTCCCAAAAACTAATTAAAGAGCAAGCTCAAATCATCACGAAGCCAGATCAGTTTTAAGCAAAGCTTCTTAAGTGTCATTATCCGCTAGACGTGCACAGAAAGCGTTTTGTGAATTTTTCCTTCATCCTATCTTTAACCTCTCAAACAACCGCCCATGGAGAGCCAGAGAGCAGCAGGAGAATGTGTTAACGGTGCCGGCACCGGTGAGCCTCTCCGCATTTATGAAGGATGATTACATAGCTACGATGAGAATGAACTTTTCTCACTTTCCATGGAAGTCTAGTGAGCAGAGAATGGGCTTTGATAACTCCGGCACGATTCAATTAGATTCGTCAGTAAAATAAATCAATGACCAAAGAGAGTAGCTACATGTTGATCTGTTCAATCTTGAAAGATGCAATTCAGTGTTCAGTTCCCTCTGTCCACCCAGTTCCATCTACTTTCGAGTCATCTGGGGCGTGGACTAGATTGTAGATCCTGCCCTCTGCTCCAGGCGATTGGGACCAAAATCTCTGAGGGTGGATTTCCGAGGCTGCATTTAAACAATGACTTCAGAGCCAGGGCTAGCAAATTTTCTAGGAAGAGCCAGATAATAAACATTTTAGGCTTTGCCTGCTATAGTCTCCATCTCAACTACTTAGCTGTGTTATTGTAGTTCCAAAGCAGCCATAGACGATTTGTAGATAAATCAGTATGGCAGGGTATCAATAACATTTTATTTATAAAAACAGGTGGCAGTACAGATTGCGTCCCCGGGCCAGAGTTTACTTGACCTCCCCGGTAGGGTATTCTTTTTAAGGTGATATTTTTGTAAATTTAGATAGAACGTGCATATGGTGCAATGCACAGGTCTTAGGCTCACAAAGATTTAAAGAGTTTTGGTAAACATGAACACCTGTATAACAAACACATCAATCAAAGGTAGAGCGTTTCTGTCACCTCACATAGTTCTCTGGCGTCCCTTCCCAGTGAGGCTCCAAACCCCTAAAGGCAATGACTGTTCTGAACTCTCTCACCATTAATTTGTCTTGTCTATTCTTGAACATCATATAAAATGAAAACATATATTACGTATGCTTGTGTCTAGACTCGTATGCTTTTCACATGAGATTCGCTGACATCAATGCATGCATCTAGTTTTATACTTTTTTTATCACAGAAAGTTGTTGATTACAAATGTGTCTGAAACTATGGTTGCAGATTTGTCTATTATTTGCTTTAGTTTTGTCAACTCCTGCTCCATGTATTTCGAAGCCTTTTTATTAGTGGCATATATATTTAGGCTTGTCATATCTTCCTCATGAATTAACCGTTTCATCATTATGAAATGTCTCTTTGCCCTTCTGGTAATACTCCTTGTCTTGGAGTCTACGTTGTCTGTGTCTACAGACACACCATCTTTCTTATACTTGCTATATTCACAGGGGATATAGTATTCCATCCTTTTATTTTCAATCTACCTGTGTATCTGTATTTAAAGTGAGTCTCTTCTAATCAGCAAATAACTGGTTCTTGCCCTTTTAATCTAGTCTGACAATCTCTGCCCTTTAAGTGGACTGTTTAGTCCACTTACGTTTTATGGAATGATTTGTATGGTTGTGTTTTGGGCAAATATTTTTCCATTTGTATTCTAGTTTTCCCATTCAATTGTTTCACCTATTCCTCATTTCTTCACTTCTTTTTGATTAAGCAAATATTTTTAGCATTATATTTACGTTCCTTTATTTTTAAGCTATACTCTATTCATTTTTAAATCATTGTTGCAGGAAAAACAATATGTATCCATAACTTATCACAGTCTCTTAGAGTTCCTATTACATGGCTTCAGTTAAAATATAAAAACCATAATATTATTACAATAGGATTTTATTTCCCAAGCCATGTCATACATTTGCATTTTAGTTGTCATAGATTTTATATTGACGCACTTAACAAACCCCATGATAAAATTTTATTATTTTTGTTTTAAACTGTTACCTTTCAAATAAATTAAGGGAAGTAAAAGAATCTACAGTCATGTTTACCACGGTATTTACCATTTCAACTGTTTTTACTTCTTTATAGGAGCTTCCTTCTGCTATCACTTCCTTTTATCTTGGATTACATCCCTTAATTTCCTCTACTGTCCTTTATATGAAAATGTATTTATTTCAGCCCATTTTTTTTCTTTTTAGGGACAGGGTCTCCTCTGTTGCCCAGGCTACAGTGCAGTGGCATCATCACAGCTCACTGCAGCCTCAAACTCCTGGGCTCAAGTGATTCTCCTGCCTCAGCCTCCCGAGTAGCTGGACTACAGGTGTGCCCTACCACATCCAGCTAATTTTCTATTTTTTGTAGAGATGGGGTCTCCCTATGTTGCTCGAGCTGGTCTCAAACTCCTGGCCTCAAGCAATCCTCCTGCCTCAGTCTCCCAGAGTGCTAGGATTACAGTCATGAGCCACTGGGTCTGGCCAGAAGTCATTTTAGAGTAATACAGTACAATAAAAACATTATGTAAGCCATATTGAATTTTAAATTTTCTAGTAGTTGCATTTTTTCTAAAAAAAAAAATGAAAATGAACAAATAAAATTAAATTCATAATGTATTGAATTTAACCCAATATATCCAATGATTCTCATTTCACTGTGTAATTCATATAAAAGTTATTGGGATATTTTACATTATTTTTTCATACTAAGTCTTCCAAAGCATGTGTGTACCATACAGTAGAAATGCGGAGCATTCCTCAATTTCATCCAGCCACATTTCAAGTGTTCAGAAGCCACATGTGGCTAGCGGCCACTCTATTAGACAGCACGACTCTAGACTATCCTTAGGCACATTAAAATTTGACCAACACTAGACTTTAGAGGGTCAAAAATACATTTATGGGCCATGCACAGTGGCTCATGCCTGTAATCCTACCATTCTGGGAGGCTAGGGCAGGAGGATTGCTTGAGCTCGGGAGTTCAAGACAAGCCTGAGTAAGACTGAGAAAAATAGAAAAATTGAAAAATCAGCCAGGCATCATGGTGCATGCCTGCAGACCCAGCTACTAGGGAGGCTGAGGCAGGAGGATCACTTAAGCCCAGGAGTTTGAGGTTGCAGTGAGCTATGATGATGCCACTGCACTCTAGCCTGGGTGACAGAGTGAGACTCTGTCTCAGAAAAAAAATTTTAAAAAGCCATTTCTGGTACCCCCAAGAATATCAGTCAGTGTGTACTTTCCTTATACAATTCTCTGCAGTGAGAAAATGCTCAGGTCAAAAGCTTCCTTTTTTTCATCAAATATAGATAAAAAAAATATTTTTAGGTTTTACAAATGCAAACCAAAGTAGCTGTTACAAAGGTAGTCAGTTAATGTCACTCAGCTGAGAATTTGTTATTAACATCCCATCTCTCCCTGCGTGTTGAACATTTATTTAATGGTGTGACCTTTCTTAGGTCTTGATTTCTAAATCTATGATGGGAACAAAGCCATAAACTGTCCTTGCGAGAATGCAGGGCGGTTTAAAATTGACTGGAGAACAGAATTATTTGAAAAGGTCCCACATGAATCTTCTTTAGAGCTTCACCACCACCGAACCCGCCACTCATTTCTGCAAGGTCAAATTAATTTTCACTTTTGGAATTCAAAGCTACGTGTTTCTAAGGCCCACAGACACATCACTTTACATCTTTCCAGTCCCGGCCTTGCCTACCCCAGGGCTTGGCATATAATGCTCAAAGACTTCTTGAATTAAAAGGCCCAAATCAACAGAGAGCAATTTGTTAAATGAATGGCAACTGGAACAGGTGCTTGAATGAGGTGGAACAGGGGAAAAACAATGTAGAAAGAGAAAACTTCTTTAAAAGGTGAAAGAGAGAAAATAATCCCAGAGATCAAATATGTTCGTTCTGCTCTTTTAAGCCAAACTACTGACTCTCACCTAGAGTGACCTTACTTCATTCAAGCCACACTGGCTTCCTTTGGGTTTCTCAAAGAGGTCAAACTTGTTCCTACCTCAAAGCCTTTGCACTAGCTGTTCCCTCTCCTAGAAAGCTGTTCCCATCGCTGTTGACACCGCCTGCTCCTTCCCTCTTTCCAAGTTGTAACGGAAACACCGTATTTTCAGAGTCTTCCCTGGCCATCCTATCTCAGCGGGCACTACTTTGTTGTTTTCTGTCTCATAACCAAGTTGATTTTTGTTCTAGTACCTGGCAGAAGCTGTAACCTGTTTCTGAAGCGTTTGCTCCTTTACAATCTGGTTTCTCATGAGAATACAGACTCCACGAGAGCAGGGCATTGTCTCTAGTGCCCTGTCCTCTCTCCAGCTCCTGGCTCAGCACCTGGTCTCTAGGAGACCCTCGACATATGTACATGTTGACTATTAAGTGAATGTTACGTCTCCAGGTTTTAGAGAGCTTCAGTGAAAAACAACAAACTTTCCCCCACAAAAAAAAAAAAAAAATCTGCTCTAGTTGAAACCAACAGAGGAGCCAGACCCCTGAACGTGTTTACTGAGTAAAGGGAGGCAGGCCCGGAGGACTTGTTCTGGGAGTGTGCACACGTGCTGACTTGGATCGTGGCCTCAAGTCACATGGAAGATGGTTTGGGATTTGATTCTACCATACACTGGCTCTGTGATCTTGGGCACATTATTTAACTGTCTTTTTCTGTTTGTATGTACTTCATGGAATTGTAAAGTTTAAATAAAATAATGGGTAAGAAGCACTGGACTTGGTACACAGAAAACGTCTGATGCACAGCCACTATTAGCTATGAGGACTGTCAGAAAACACATCTCATGGCGGCAGCAGGCAGGTGAGGGAGGGCTGACACCACTGGCCTGAACAGGTGAGGTCGCCTGTGCTCCACCTGTTGGCATTCTCAAATATCATCCGGAAACTCAGAATGAAATCTTTCTCACGTATTGGTGAACTTTCCTTCTTCTGTGTAATTCTCCATTACGTCTCAAACGGGGTATCTAATCCCTTGTATTTGATTTCCTGGCTGAAGCAGGAATGGAAGATGCAAGTAAACACCATATTGAAAATCTGGCTGTTCAATGAATCGCAGAATTCTTTTCTCATTTGTCACAGGGGAGAAAAAACAGAACGAAGTTAAAGTTGTTTATAAGACAATCAAACTAAGCTCCTTGGGAAGCAATTATTGTGGAGGGCTCTCCCCCATTTTTATAGCTTTATCATCGTAATGCTGAAAGTTAGTTAACTGGAAATCACTTTTTTAAATAGCAGTCTTGTAATCCTTTATAAAATCTCCCTCCAGCAGTGCCAGTAGGAAGGTCTGTGCATCTCACAACATAACGGGGAAGAAAATCGCCTGCCGACCCTTAGCCACTGATCTGTGGGAACGTCCCACAGCGAGCTGGCCACGGACAGTCACCGCATCACTCTATTTCCTGCAAGTCCTGATCAGCCGGGACCACCAACCCAGGTGAGGTGTGCATCGCCTCTGAGACCAGCTCCTCCAGCCTCGTCACCTGGGATGCAGAACCTCGGTCAAATCTGCTGTGGGCACACAGATTGGATCCTTCACCACTGAGCAGCCCACTCCGGCATCCGCCGTCCACGGTGTTTAACCACTCAAGTGATATCCACAGTTTAAAGCCCCTCGTGAGATAGCCAAGTGCAAATGAAACGAGGCCGATTCTTGGACAGCCCACCCAGGGGCCAAAAACACAAGTATCCTCAAAGCCTATTCTATGCTTTTCCCATCTCTACAAGGAGAGGGAGGCTTCTGTAAGGAGACCCACGTTTACTCATTCTCTGTCCTCCATCCAGATATATCCAGTGATATATTTGTACTGTCAGAGAAGGAAAAAAAAAAACGGCAATAATTATAGGGAGCTTGAGGTATTTGGGAGCTGATCAAGGAAGAAGACACGACCTTACAAGGCAGTGACACCCAGCAAGCTCTGCTGGTGGCACTCGGACAGGGCGGTGAGTGTATCCGTGGGCTTTATGAAGAGGCCACGATCCAGAAGGGAACAGGGAGTGGCCGGGAAACTCCCCCCAGGAGGGGTTACCTGTCTAGGTGATGCTGTTCAGCGGCTGGTGGGGAGTCTGTGGGCCAGAGAGCTCAGAGGGCTGGAGCAACTTAGGGACCTTATAGCTCCAAGGCCTCATCCCACCCCTAGGTAACCGCTGATGAGGTTTTGCAAGGTACCCAAAGCAGGCAGGTTCTACATGGCTACACATCAGCGTGTTTGGACTATTTTAAAAATAACCAGAAGTGTAAAACAACTGAGTTTGGCAACAGTGGGCTCTGGAGCTGACAGGTAGTGAAGAAATAAACAACCAAGGGGCCAGTCCTCAGAGGCCACCTTGGTGGGTTCATCTACATAACAATAACAAACCCCTTCTGAGAGCCCAGTACACAGACAAGGACCCACTCAGAGACAGGGTGCAAACTTTCAGCTGGGGGCTGTCACTCCAAGCAGCCACAGGGCCCAGGCACCCAAGGGGACCGAGTGGCACAGGCTCCCTTGGAGGGGCGCAGGTTGGCACAAGGGAATGTGGACCCTGCGTGATCGGACCATCCGGTTTTTAACAGCAATGGGAATCACATGAATAGTTTTAGTTTTTGACGCCAAATACCTCATGTTAAAATGTGGACAAATAATACAAACTTCAACGGCGGTTCAAACAAGACACCTCTAGGGGCCAGTGGTGGCCTGCGAGTCACCAGTTCCCAGCGCAAGGGCAGCTGGAAACCACAGAGCATCTCACAAAGGGAACGTGACTTTATCAGCAAGGGACAATCTTCCTTTTGCTCCGATTTTTTTTTTTTTTTTTGGCTGTTCATTCTTTTTTTCTTATGGTAAAATATACCTAACATAAAATTTACCTTTTTACTATTTTTAAGTGCAGAGTTCAGGGGCACTTAGCATTAATACTTCCACAGTGTTGTGCATCCATCAGGGCCAGCCTTTCCCGAACTGCATCACGTCCCCAAACTGAAGCTCTGTACTCTTTAAACAATAACTCTGCTGCTCCCACCCCAGCCCCTGGTGACCTCTGTTCTACTTTCTGTCTCTACGAGTTTGACTCTTTTAATGCCTCCTAGAAGTGGAATCATATATTTGTTCTTTTATATCTAGTTTATTTCACTTAGCGTAACGTTGTTAAGGTTCATCCACGGTACGGCATATGTCAGAACTCCATCTCATTTGGTGGATGAATAACTTTCCATCATCTGTATATACCACATCTTGTTTACCCATCACTCATGGGTAGACTTTAGGGTTATTTTCACCCTGTGGCTATTGCAAATAATGCTGCCACAAACATTGGCGTACAAACCCATCCAACCCTTTGTCTTCAATTCCTTTGGGTACATTCCTAGCAAGAGAATTGCTGGATTATACGGTAATTCTGTATGTAGCCTTTTGAGGAATCTCCTACAATTTTATAATGCTTCCAAAGTATCTCCGTAAGTCATATCAAAGATTTTCCCAATAGCCACGTGTGTTACTCATGCTAGTATTCTCTAAGGAAAAACAGTGGTTCATACAGTTCCAATAGTTAATTTTTGAGGGTTGCTAAAAAACAGCTTTATTTTTCTAGTTGTGGTTTTTTCAGTATTTTTAACTAGTAGCTCATTTACTTATCCTGAAGTTTATTGGCTGTAGCTTTTGGTGCTTTAATCAGAGAGGATATTTTTACACACACACACAGCCACACAGATCACATTCTGCAACCCTGCAGAATAAAAGACAAGGGTCCCCTGGCCTTTTTCTTCCCATTAACTGAAAAGATAGAGTTACTGGCCCCTCTCCAGCGAGGGAAGAGCCAGTGAGCCCGGCTGCTGACTCAGCACACGGCCGCCCGCTGTCGGTCAGTCATTAACCGAGCGTGGATGCCGTGGGCCCGGGTGCCACAAAGAGCCAATGCAGGAAGGTGGCTTCAAGGCAGGGTATTATGTCCTCAGAGATGAACTCCAATGAGAAAACGGTGAAAACAGCAAGGAAAAGGATTAGGGAATTCATAAAATTCATTTGTAGGTTCGAGAATTTCCAGTATGTAGAAAGCTCCTTTAAAAATGTAGGCTCTGTGATAAGTAATAAAGAAACACAAATTATTGAGGAGTATTCCCCACTATCAAGAAGCTCACAGACTAGCAGATGAAGAAATCAAGTAAATAAACAATATTTAAAAATAATAAAAACATTAATTGGGTATTAACTCCAGCCTGGGCACATTAAGGGTATTGTCTCATTCAATCTCACAGTCGTCCTATAGAGATAGGTATACCCTCCCTTGTTTTATTTTTGAGGTTTTTGTTTTTGTTTTTGTTTTGTTTTTACAGAGGAGCAAATAATCTCAGAGAGATCCATGAATTTGTTCAAATTCACACAGTTAGTAAATGTCAGGAGGTAGACTGGCCCCAAGGACCCTTGACCCCAAGAGCTCCCCACCGTGGAAACCACCACACTCTGTTCAGTGCCCTCAGGGAAGAATACACATCATTGAGTTGAGCCTTACAAGCTTGGGCAGTGACACTTCCCTGGACAAGGTGGGAACATATCACAAGCCAATGGGACAAGGTTGTCAGACACACCAAGAATGGAAGGTCAATGCGGCAGGTCCCGGGGGTCACCCGTGGAGGCTGGGGCTGGGGGGTGCAGAGTGTAAGGAGTGGCCTGAGATGAAGAGGAGGTTGGACCCAGGATTTCAAACATCATCACTCAGCATGGCATTTCTCCAAAGGTGGTCCACAGAGCACTAGAGGTGGTCCCCATGGACACGTGAGCTTACATCATACTCATCATGTGGCCTGTTAAGAGTTGAGACTCCTGAGCCCACCGCAGACATGTGGAGCCTCTGTCTCAAAGGAGAGCCTAGAACCCTACATTTTGACCAGCTTCCTAGATGTGCCTGTGTGTGCTGAAGTTCTTGCTAAGCTGATGCACACACTTGGGTGGGCTGGCAAGGCTGTGCCCGGGGGGCCAGGACAAACTTGGTGTCCACTCACTCCTGACATGTTGGTGGAACATGAAGATTTATTTTTTTATTGGGGTGGTGTGCATTGTTATATTAGGATACAGGGATAAATCATAAAGTAAAATGTAAAATTATAAAGTGCATTTCTGTGAGACAAAATGTAGCAGTTCTAATAAATAAGAAAAAGAAATTTGCAGGAGGAACAAGCTGTCTCACTCCATGACCCCAAACTTCCTTGTCCTCCTCTCTGCTCTTCACCGGCCCCATGCTACATCAGAGCAAGCATCCTCATACACCAGAAATGCTTTCATGAAAACGTGAGGGGTTGGTGCAGTGGGTGTTAGTAGCACCAGCCTCCAGAACTGTGAGAGAGAAATCTCTGTTGTTTAAAAGCTACCCAGTCTAAGGTATTTTGTTATAGCCACTCAAACGATCTAAGACGTAAGGTGATATGACAACTGAAAACAATATGGGATAATGAATTGGATCCTGGAAGAGGAAAACAGTAAAAGGATCAGAGTAAAAACCGGTAAAATCCTAATGAAGTATACATTTCATTAATAGCATGGTCCTGATATTAATGTATTAGTTTTGATTATTATTGTATTATGGTATGTAAGGTGATAACATTCAGAGATCAGTGAAGGCTATACAGAAATTGTCTATACTACTTTGCACCTCTTCTGAAAGTACAAAATTATCTCCAAAAATTTTAAAAATTACTTACAGCTGCTAATTCAAAAATTATAGGCATCCATCTTATGTTCTTATGAGAAATATTTGACTTATCACCAACTAAATTACTGCTCTCACTCTGCGTTGAGAAGAAAATATTTCAGGCTGGGCACAGTGGCTCACACCTGTAATCCTAGCACTTTGGGAGACCAAGGTGGTGGGGGCAGATCACTTAAGGCCAGAAGTTTGAGACCAGCCTGAGCAAGAGTAAAACTTCTCTACAAAAAAAAGAAGAAGAAAATATTTAATCATCATGGTACTGGGAAGGAAACTAGATAATTATGGAAAGCAGACTATGTAAAAAATTCTTAAAGAAAACTTGCCTATGTCTTTTATGCAAATGCTATTGAATATTTTAAAGCTCACTCCTCTTAGAAGGTGTCTCAGAGTCCATTTTGTGCTGCTGTAACAGAATGCCTGAAACTGAGTAATTAATAAAGAACATAAATGTATTTCTCACAGTTCTGGAGGCTGGGAAGTCCAAAATCAAGGTGCCAGCACGTTCAGCTGTTTGGTGAAGGCTGCATCCTCCAGAGGGTGGGAACGCTGTGTCCTCACATGGCAGAAGGCAGGGAGGCAAGAGACCCAAATGCTGTATGAAGCCTCTTTTGTAAGGTCCTTAATCACATTCATGAAGGAGGACCCCTGACAGCCTTATCACCTCTTAAAGGCCCTACCTCTTAATACGATCACATTGACAACACCTGAATTATGGAGGAGATATATTCAAACCATAGGAAAAGGGGATCCAATATTGCATGGTAGACATAGTTGTTATTCCCAGTCATCTGAAATATATAACCAACATGGGAAGTAAGGTGAACCCATCTTCTGAATTTTAAAGGTAATTGTCATGCATTTTTGTGTGTTTTGGGTCCTTCTAGAGATATCCACAAATTCCCAGGAATTTACACACTCGATAGTCATTTCTGACTTTAATTCTCTAGCTCCTAAACTCTCATCCTTCCCGTGGGCGTTCCCTTTCATCTTGGTCTAGCTCACTCAAGGATGGAACTCCACATCTTAGCCTTGTTTTATCCACAACCACAACAAGAAAGCTTGGGTGAGAGCATCAGACTTTGCTGAAGTTTGGAGTTGCAGAAGGGTTTCCATCTTGGCTGGGCCCCCTACTAATCGAAATCAGATGTTTAATACCCTAGCTCTCAAAAGGGATTCTCGCATCTGCCACTGGAGATTACCTCAATACCTTTACTGCAGAGGGTCTAGAATCTCTCCTTCTCTGTCGCCTGATCTCTTCTCATCTATTCCCAACCTCTGTGGGCCAGAAGAGGGCCATAGCTCGGGGTGGCAGATGCCCCAGCTCCTGAAGAATTATCATGTGCAGTTTAGGTCGGGAGGTGGAAAATTATGACCCACAATCCAAACTCAGCCCACTGCCTATTTTTGTAAATAAACTTTGTAAGTAAATTTTGTAAAGAAACAATAACTAGTTGCAAAAGAGACTAGATGGTCCACAGAATGAAAAACTTGACTCTTTACAGAAAAAGTTTGCTGACTGCTGGCTTAGATTAATAAGATGCTACTTCTAGAATTCATCTCAGTGCTCTTTTGCCTCCTGGCTGCTATGCAAGGGAAGGGGAATGAAATGAATGTTATGTAGGTGTGTGCAAAGCCAGCCACTACAGTCCACCCCTTGGGCCAACCAACATTAACAAATCTATGAAAAGGCCACTCCGTTACGATATACTTACTATTTTTAATGGATTAAATTCACTTTATTTTATAAAATTATCATGATAATAAACAGCAATTTTTACTTCATGCTTTTCTCTAGGAAAACAAAAAGTTGGCAAGCCTACGCAAGCCTCCCTAATTTTTATTTATTCAGTTATAATGGGCAGTGAAATCCTAAAATTTAGACTTTCTACCCCACAGGATACCAACTATTTTTCACAAGAATCTTACATGTCGGTCATCCTCAACTATAATAGATTCTGAAATATATTTCAAAGGGTTTTGGTGCCAAGAGATAAGGCAGGCATGTCCTCATTATTTGTCTGAAAAGAAACAGTATCAGAAAGATTGAAGTAAAGACAGTGTTGGTGACCCGTCTGTTATATTCCTCTCCAAGAAAACTTGTGTGCCACTGAGATTCTAATTGGCGATGTTCCACCATAACAATGAGCAACTGTAAGCACCACTGCAGCCACTATTGCCTTATCATATCACAAGCAATAAGCAAACAGCTACACACACAGAGACGGTACTCATACTAAAATCTTCTCACTGCCTTCAATTTCAAAGGCAGTCCTACAATTTAATATGGCATGCGATATTCTTCCCAACTGCATAAGAGGGAAATAACATTCATCTAAGAATTTCACTGTACAATGACCAATGAGACAAGAATTTCCTTGCTGACATCAGATCATCCTGCAATAACACAAAACTTTTTTTTTTTCTTTGTGAATATGAGAGAGGATGAAGGGAGAAAAAAAAATAATGAGTACATACCTAGCTAGAGACTGACAACCAGGAAGAATGGTAAATAAAGACTTTCTCCCCAGGTGGCAATAGTTTGAATAGCCATGCTTCGTCCTAAGTGAAATCTCTTTGACAGAAACCTGCTCTATTTAGAACAGCTGGAGATCCACCCTAGGGTTTCAGATCGTGGTAATAAAATGTCATTATTATGCCGGTGCTGATATAGGTTTCTCTGGGATGGGAGCAAAGGAGAAAGGCCCGGCAGTGCAATAATAGATATAAAGTCTAGCAGGGAACACAGCCTCTGTGACTCCAAATCAATTCAAGACAACAAACATTTCCAGAGTGCATGTTACATGCCAGGCATTGTGGAGCTCCGGTACTCCCAATGTGGGTGAAACCCACAGTGCAGCTGCAATTTCTCCTCTTCTCCCTCCTAGTACCCTTACCATGTCCTTACTGTTGCTTTTCACTGTGAGTAACAGAACGCATAGCTTCTGGGCTGCAATATCAATAAATCTGGAGACAGGCAGTTTCTGCCCTTGCTTCCATGCTGGACAACGTTACGGCTATGTCTCTGTGCTGTGCCTGGCCTTTTCAACATGACCACGCGATGGCTGCCACAGTCCCACCCACAAATCCACACAGGAGGCTTGAGAAAGGACCAGGAAGCACTGCCAGAGGTTTCTATCTCATTTTTCATAAACACACAAGCTTTCCCCCAATCGCCTCTGCCCAATAAGTTTCCATTTATGTCTCTATGGTAAAGCGAACCATTGGTCCTGACCCTCACTGTTCTAAAGTAGTATTCAAAATCACGCCCCTACCTTGGCCTTGAGGTGGCCATGTTGATGCTTGACCTTGGGTTTGGCCATATAATGTACTTTGGCCAACGAGGTGGTAGGCGATGTGGTGTGCGCAGAAGCTTAAAATGTGCTTTCACAATTGGCCTTGCACTCCTGTCCATCTGTAATTCACCATGAGAAGAACATGCTCAAGGAAGTCTCTGGTCCAAGGAGGATGAAAGACACCTGGGGAAAATCTGAACTCATCTTGCAGCTAGGAGTCTGCAATCCAGTAGCACTAGACACACGGCACTCACGCTGCTGATCCATGGACCCATGAGTAAGAAAAATACCCGAGCAACTATATTTTAGGGTAGTTTGTTACACAGCACTGTCGTGGCAATCGCTGACTGATACATTTGCATTGGCTGCAGTTGGGTTTCATGGCCACTCCTAGACTCCAGTGAAGTTAGAAAAGCAAAAATAAATAATACAGACTTAAAAAGTGGATGTAGCAACTTTCTGCCACTCTCTCTTACTCAAATTCTCACTCTACACAGATTTGGTCTCTCAGCTGTTGCATTCTTCAAATGCCTGCTAAGCGTTTTGCTCTGACATGTGTTTTTTTAATATAAAATTCTGGACATGTAAAATTGTGTCCACTCCACCTCTCACCTCAAAACTTACGCCTTATATGTCTTCCTTTATGTACTTTTATTACTCAAGTGGTATATACTCAACATGCCAAGGTTACCTTTAATTTCTCTGTTGGAATTCAGATACTGGATAAACATTATAAATAATATTTATTATATTCATTTATGGAGCACTTATCAGATGCCAGGGAATATTCTCAAGGTTTACATGTACTATGTCATGTAACGCTTATGGGTCTGGAAGTCCACACAAGTTCTCAAAGTTCTGGAAGTCCATGTAATTTATTATCATCTTCATGATAATGAAGAATTCAAAGGTGAATGTGCACCAGCTAGCTCTTGGCAGGAGTGGAACACGCCAGTTATTGGTTTCAAAACCACTCCTCCACTGTGCCAAGTGTTTTATGTGAATTATTCCCTTCAATCCATAATGTTAACTACTTTTTTTATCAAATCAGTTAATGGAAAATGAAACAGATTACATTTTACTGATGTTTTAATAATCACACCTTTAGCATATAACTCTTAAGTTCAAAACCACCTCCCCCCTGGGCCAGGTATTTTATGTGATTATTTCTATCCATCCATAGACTGATCCCCTTTTGTCAAATCACTTCATGGAAGATGACAGAGATTAGATTGTACTGATTCTTTAATAATCACACCTCCAACATTTCTGATCCCACTGCCTGTACCCAAGTAATTAAAAAGGTCTTCCTGTCTTGTTTCTTCTCATTCCAGATCATTCTGCATATTACCCCCAAATTAAACTCCTCAAAATACCGCCTTAATCATCAGGTTTTTCCCCTGCCCTGTCACCACCGATGACTGATATGAGAAATATCCAATTTATTTAGAAAAGGTATTTGTCAAAAGCCATGGTCACGGGCTTTGCCCTATAACTGTCATGGGACAGCCCTGTGAGAAGATTCAATTATATCCTTAATATCCTTTTAATAAATGTGCCAACGAAGTGCACAAAAGTGGGGTGAAGAATTTTCTTAGAAACTCCTTAATTCAAAAAATTTTGGTGGTTTCACAGCCCACTCTATGTATCAGGTGACGTCTGTTTCCTATTCGAGGGCTTCAAGGAGATAAATCCATCCCAGTTTACCACAGTTAGTTTTGGCAAGACTGGACTATTGAGTGACCCACAAGAAAGTGGCTGTCCTGAGGCTGACATGAGACCTGGATGCGAGACCACGTGAGATGGCGTGTTTCTGGTCTGACAGCTGAGTCCGTGCATCCCATATTCGCTGTTAAGAAATGAGGATCATTCTTGTGTTGCCATCACACTCTCTCTCTCTGCCCGTCCTCCAAGGCAAATCAACTTTCCTAACTCTAAGCATGAGTCTGACCTTCACATCCACCCCAAAAGAACCCACAAGAATCTCTTCCTTCCTCTGAACCCCTATAAACATGGTGGTTCATATTACAACTGCCTTGAAATATTGAAATTCTTTCTACATGTGCTTTTCCCCTTTCTCTACATCTGCATCCGGCAACCTCAATGCTACTAACATTTGGGGCCAGACAGTTTTTTGTGGGGACAACTGTCCTGTGCACTGCAAAATGTTTGGCACCATCTCTGGACTCTGCCCACTAGATGCCAGTATACCGTTCCCTAGTTGTGACAACTGAAAATGTCTCCAGACATGGTCAGATGTCCTCCGAGATGCAAAACTGCCCCTTACGGAAAACCATCGCTCTGGATTCTACAATTCTCAAGCACGGAGATGATATCCAACTCTTCTATTCCCCTTTCACGTCCCTAGTGGAGTGTCCTTCACACAGAAAGTGCTCAGTGTCACGGTGGATTGATTTCACATTCTCATGGATCCATCTTAATTGGAGGGTTTTGTTTTTTGAAACAGCCCAGCAGGTAGTTGTTTTAATCTGCCATTAAGTCCACATCATTTCACAAATGACTGCTTAAAAATGCTCGCTGCTTAGGTAGCAATTGTGTTTGTGCAGGATACAGAATTCTGCCTCTCCTAATGGGATCATCTTCGGAGAAGGCGATCTTTCATTTTATTTTATATTCATGTATTTTTAGAGCCTACCTAAAATGCTGTGTTCTTCTCTAGCAATCGTCAGTTTCCAGAGAGGTTATTTATGAAGCTATGGAGAATTGTGATGATGCTGCAAAGAAGTCACAATGACCTACGGAGAAAAAACCTAGAGCACCAGAGAACTGTTAAGAATAATGAACTTTAAGAAAAATGAAGAAAATAGAGAAAAACAAAAATTAGACTAAAAAAATCTATTGTGATCATCCATACATTATACTCTTACACATAGACAGCAGATGTGCCAATAATTAAATATGGGTGTTTTAAAAAAATCTTTGGATTTATAATAAATCACATGAAGTTATTTATTCCATGTGTGGTATTAACATTATTTCAAGAAGGTGACAACTGTAATTATTACAGACCCCAAATGCACAAAAAAAAAAAAAAGTGATTTCCAAATATAAAGGGTAAAAATCACATGGCTACAACTGGAGAAAAGCTCTGTATTTGATTCAACAAGAGTTCTGGTCTTTTTTAAAAAATTTATATAATATCCTGTTTGATGTAAAATTGAAGAAAAGAATGTAACTCATCCCTAAGCCAACTTTTTAAACTAAAATGTTGTACAAAGATTCCTGTGGCATTTCAGCTGCCCTTAAATTTTAATAATACTGATAAAATATTCTATCCCCAGCCAAGTAATTTTTTATCTTTAATTGGTAAGCCCTCATTTATTATTTCTAAAGCATAAAAATTCTAATATCTAGGATTTATAACTTACCCAGGCAATCGTGACTGCAAATGTATTTTTAAGTGCACTCAAAAATACAGAAAGCAAATGAACAAGAGGGAAATTTAAGTTTGGACTACAATGGAAAGAGAGGTTTTTTTTTTATAACAAATATATCATCGACTGACTATATTATGCCTCATCAGTGAAAAATCATCCTTCTGCAATCCCTGGGGTGATAAGAAGGGCTTTTCAGGGAACAAGAAGAAGAAATTAAGTCAGTAAAGAAGACCTGGGTCTTCCCAATATGGAATTACCACAGATCATTTCAAAATTGACATAGAAGCAAAACCTGAAATATGGCATGAAGATTCAGTGAGATACAAATATTACACATTGATCCAAAGATGATCAATAAGTGCTTTTGGCTGCAGGCATTTTTATTCATAAAATAAGCTTTACTAAAATACTAACGGGGGAAAAGGGCAATGAACCCACAGAAAACAAAAGACTCTATTCAGAAAACACCCCCCACCACCACCACTGATACTGACATCGGTTACGTACACGGCATGATAAAACCTTTGAGACTAGGCCCATGTTCTCGTAAAATGGAAAATCAAGTTTTATTTCTAACCCATGGTATTAGGCAGAATAACAGCTGCCCAGAGATATTAGGTTCTAATCCCTGTAGCCTGTAAATATTAACTTATAAGGAAAAAGAGTCCTTGCAGGTGCGATTAAGGTAAGGATCTTGAGAGGGGACGATTAGCGTGGATTATCCAGGTGGGTGCTAAAAATCACAAGTGTCCACTGAGAGAGAAGTGGAAGGATATCTGATACCTACAGAAGGGGAGAAGGGGAAATGAAGGCGGAGGCATAGAAGGGGACATGAAGACGGAGGCATAGAAGGGCACATGAAGACGGAGGCATAGAAGGGGACATGAAGACGGAGGCATAGAAGGGGACATGAAGGCGGAGGCATAGAAGGGAGGGTGAGGCTATAAGCCAATGAAGCGCGTCAGCCACTAGAAGCTAGAAGAGGAAGAACAGGTGGTGCTCTAGAACTTCCAGGAGGAGTAAGACCCTGCTGACACCTTGCTTCCAGCCCAGTGGTACTCACTTCAGAGTTCTGTCACCTAGAACTGCAAGAGAATAAATTTCTGTTGTGTTAAGCCAACAAGTTTGTGATCGCTTTGGGCACTGATAGAAAACTTACGAACTCACCCTATTTCCTGAGCACTTGCTTTCCATACCATCTCAACTGCCACTATTTACTAATAATGAAAACAATGATAATGACAGATAATAACACATCACCACCAAACCTTCATTAGCATTCACTGTGTGGCAGGCACCATTCAGCATTTAGGTATGGTGCATTCTTTAATCTCATACCAAAACCATCTTAACCATCTTCCGAGTGTTAGTATCTCTACTGCGCACAAGGAGAAACAAGACCTATGGTCACAGGACCATCAAAGGGCAGAGTTGTCATTAGAACTCAGCAAGCTGACTCCAGGGACCTCTCCTGTAACCATTCTACCACTCTGCCCTGTGCATGACTCCTTATCACAAGGAACAAAGGCTTTGGTCCAGAAAAGGACAGAGATACGTATATTGCATTAAATTCAGGGACCAAGTATACTACGGTACATTTCTAGTCATTAAAAAAAAATGTTAAAGAAGTAATACTTGTGTGTGTATCACTCTCTTCATTTGATTCTTATTGTGCATTAAATGTTGAAATTAATAGTGAACCTAATATTTCCACCAGAATTAACAGCAAATAGCAGCTATGAGTGACATCACAGTTAAGTCTAACCCTAATTGGTAAAATAAGAAAAGCAATGATTTGGGGGGATAAGTATTGCTAAAACTCTGATTAAAATTCAAGTTCCATGGAATTGGCGGTGGCATAAACTCACGGGCTCAACTATTAACTATTTTCTTCTCAGTGCCTAAAGTAGGACATACATAGTGGAACCTAGAAACCACTATTCATGCATCCATCTATACATCTTTTTTTCCATGTACCCATCCACCCACCCCTCTATCCACCCATCCATCCATCCATACATCCATCTATCCATCCATTCATCCATCCTTCCATCCTATACTGAGTGCACCTTGAACTATTAATAATATTACCTGAAAAGTAATACCTAACGTCATTTTAATAATACTTGGAGGGTATTAATATTATGACACTCTGCTGGGGGACTAATTTAGCAATAACCTGACACCTCTGCAACTTAGGGTTAGTTTCAGAGAAGTGTGTCTTAGGCAAATACAAACACAAACACAAAGATATGTTCCCTGAGCATGTGGATAAGACGGAGCTTATTGAAAAGAAGCAACACCTATTGATGTTGTGCAAGGAAAGTGACTTACCTGGAGAAGCATTTCATGGATGGAGAGAAGGAAGATTCTAAGCCCTTCCTGAAAAGATGCCCTGTGGATATCACCAGGCACCTACAAGGTCACCAGACCATGATGAGCAAAAAGGCCACAGATGGGGACCCAGAAGAAACCTATGGGAACACCTATAACTAGAAACTGGAAAAGCAGAGGCACAAACACCTCTTACCAAGTGCCGTGTGCATCTCAGCAGCAGCATGAGAGGAGGCAGGTGAACCAGAGCTTCTCCAGGGATGTTGATTATGTTCGGTCCACTTAAATATTCTGAATGGTATTCTCCATAGTGGTTGAAGGAATGTTTTAAAAGAGGGAGGGTCATTGTAATGACCTTATGATCTGCATGCTTCAATGAAAGCTGGACCACACAACTTGGCAATGAAGAGATTTTCCTAACACTTTCTGAACAAAAGTCCATGACCACCGTACCAATGGTCAATGCATGTCTATGCACTATGGCAGTTCTTATTCACTGTTTGTAAGAGCATAGAACTACCTAATAGTTAATAAGGTAGAGAAATCAACAGCAACAACTTCAATCCTTCATACTGTCTACACCTTTGTGACAGAGGGAACCACCTGAAAAGGGTAACATGTTTTACTAGCTGTCTCTTTATCCCCCACACACTCTTTTTGGGAATTAAAACCTGCATCCCTGCCTGAGGCCAGTGGTCAGAAGGGAAGGGGAGTGTTCTTTGTTTCTTGTAAGACAGGAGATGGTTCAACAGAACTTTCCAAGCAGAGGTCACGAGATTGTCTTTGTTGGAGATGGGGTCGATCAGAACCATCAACTATAGTTAAACAGCAATACCCTGAAGCTGAACCCTCCCCCTTTGAAAAGCTCTGTATTTCTGCTTATAGTGAGGACAATGGTGCTTTGAGACGACAGTCTGCCATTCTCCTCATTTGCCAGCAAATTAATAAACTTCTCTTTCCTTCTCCTCAAACCACTTGTCCTCATTCTTCTGACACAGCCTCAGGGACAAGTGCCGAACTTTCGGTAACACCTTGAGCCAATTATTTTACTTTTAAGAGCTGTCCTAAGGTTGAGACTTTACTGTTTTACTTTTAAGATCTGTCAATGGTGGAGATGTGCTCAACTACCTCGACCCATAAATATTCACTGCAGCTTTTAACTACGATGGAAAAAGGCACTAAAACAATATCAGTGTCTAACAGTTGGGAGATGGTGGGTATAACGGCATCCCCAAAAGTGTTGGGGTTACTGTAGACCATGAAGTTTATCTTCCTGAAGCATATTTAATGACACGGAGAAAAATGTCCACCATAAAATGTCTAGTGACAATAGCAGGGCAGAGTAATATGCACAGTTTGAGCCCAATTAAGTATCTGATTAAGTATCTCACATACACATAGGGGAAAAAAAGTGCAAAGGGGACCCATCAGAATGAGAGCAAGTTTCTAGACAGTGGGAATTACAAGAGAATTTGTTTTCTTATATATATATTTTTTTCTATTTTCCAACTTTTTCTTGATTAGTATATATTAGTTTCTAAACAGAAAAACAATGCAAAAAATAAAATAAAAGATGACATCCATAAAAATAACCACAGAAGTTTGGGAGACATTTATTTCCCCGCTCATTTTCAAAACATTAATTTTTTGGCCTGTCTTTGTTTTGCTTGTGTCAGCACACTGCCCCTCTTTCTAGGATGCCAGTCTTAAATAGGCTAAGATGGTATTATCTTCCATTCCAGAAATGTGGAATGTGTGATAATTCTGATGAACAAAACTCTGATTATTTTTTCTTTGCCTTCTGAGCTATGAATGTTGTCACAGTTTGAGTCACGGTATATGTAAAGGATGCCAAGTACCTTCTAGCAATAGATGAATCACGAATTACAAATGGCTTATGTTTAAAACAAATGATCGGCTTAAACATCCCTGCCCACCACCAGGTCCCAGCAGACGCTGTACATTTTCTCCAACATAGCAACTTAAAAGTTGAGCTTGGTCCCAAATGGGCTCTGGAAGAGTGAATTAAACAGGAGGCAGGTAGAAGACTCATGAGCCAGAGGACGGTTTCTCTTTTGAATGTGGCTCAAGAGAAGTCGCCATCTCCTTCTTGGCTTCTGAATTGCTTCCCTTAGTAAACAAAGTGTCAAAGCAAATCCACACAGTGACAAACTAGCTATGCTTATTCTAAAGAGAATTAGCCCAAAGGGCCCAAGGCATGGGAGAAGCTCAGGCTCCTGAAACAGAAAGTAGAAGTAGTTGCCTGATGGGAAACCACAATAAAAATCGACTTCAGATTTGTCTTTTCTGAACATTTCATGAAGCGGAATTCTATAACATAGGGTCTTTTGCATCCGACTTCTCTCGCTTAGCACAATGTGTGCCTAATGTTGTCTGAGGTCCACCCATGTTGAGCAGCTTGCATGAGTAGTCTGGTTATTTGTTTCTGCTGGATTGTATTCCAACGTACGAATACAGCAAGTTTTGTTTATCTAGTCGCCAGCTGATGAACATTTGGATTGTTTACACTTTTTGGCTATTTTGGATAACGCTGCCAGGAACAAAATAGATTAGTGACTGCCTGGGGCTGAGGGTGAGGATTGACTGCAAATGGGGACAGGATTGACTGCAAATGGGCAAGAAGGAGGCATCGTTTAAGGAGATGACAATGTTCCAAAATTAGATTGTAAATTTTCTAAAGATAATTGAATTGTAAAGTTAAAACAGGTGAATTTTATGTTATATAAATTATACCTCCATAAACCTGTTTTAAAAACCTACTTTGGATATTATTTTATTTCCAAGATGATGGAAATAAAATACTTGGCTCTTGGAAGCAGATATCTACGCTTTAAATGACAAAGGTCCCTCTTAATTTTGCAGTATAAGGAGCAATGTAAGGTACATACTCCTCGTACCTAAGGAGTGGGTTTTAAATGGAGTGATTTCTTATTCCACATTGTATGTATATATCAAAACATCACATTGTACCCCACAAATAAATACAATTATCTGTCAATTGAAAATAATGGTTTTTTAACGGGAGGAAAAAAAGAGGAAAAAGATATAGTTGTGTAGGAAATTCTGGAAAAATAAAACCTACTGTTTCCCTAATTAGAAGTCTATGAAGGTGGAAGCTGTAACTGCTGTGAGTCAGGGCACAGTCTGGGGTCCTGAGCTGGCGGACCCTGCTGCGCTGAACACCAGAGTGCTGAACTTCCGAAGAATTTCCAGAGCTGGGCCAAGGCTGGAAAGAGGGGCGGAGAGAGGATGATGAGCACAGACCACGTGGGTTGAGCCCCAGGGGGTGAGGCAAAGTAACAGTCCAGTGTCAATAGAAAAGCTTCTCCCAGTTTGGGGCAGAGCAGAAAGGGGGAAGTTTAGTTCCCAAAAGATAATCATGTGGCCCACAGGCCTCACCAGTCCCGGCTGCTCCCCTGGGCCCATGGGAGCCACTTTCCCACCTGCCCCGAGGGAGGCAGAGTCACGTGCCTGGAGCTGGCCCAGGGCGGGCTGTGGAGGTGAGGAGTGTCTGCTCCCAACCTGACCTCCAGCTTCCCCTCCACGTCCCCGGTCCACTGCCTCACGCCTCCCTGCTGGCTGGATGATGCCAGGGTGACTCCAAATCCAGAAAACAGCAGCTAAGAGAGGAAGGAGCCCGAGTGACTCTGTTATCACCTGATCCGGAAAACGTGCGTATGGCTTTGCACAAGCAAGACATAAACTCTGATGCTGTTACATGCCTGTGAAATTGGGGATTTTTTATTTTTTTTTTTTTTTGAGACAGAGTCTCACTCTGTTGCCCCAGCTAGAGTGCTATGGCATCATCATAGCTCACTGCAACCTCAAACTCCTGGGCTCAAGCAATCCAACTGCCTCAGCCTCCCGAGTGGCTGGGACTACAGGCGTGTGCCACCAAGCCTGGATACTTTTTTCTATTTTTGGTAGAGATGGGGTCTTGTTCTTGCTCAGGCTGGTCTCGAACTCCTGGCCTCAAGTGATCCTCCTGCCTCAGCCTCCCAGAGTGCTGGGATTATAGGTGTGAGCCACCGCACCTGGCTGGGGGATTTTTTTAATTGCATTAACCTGTCCTGACAATAACAGTAATAATAACTGATACTGTGTGATCTCGGCATGTCAGGCATGTGTAAAATCATCTGAACTGCCCCATCCCACTTCCCTACCCACTGAGCCAATACTGCATGTTCTCACATACATGACACACAACAATGTCATTCACCACCTAAATCGGCCCCCAGTGCTCCAACTGCAGCCTCCACTTTAGATCCCTTCTCTGCTCAGCAGAGAGGAGCGCACAGTGGTTGCTCACAACAACACACTCTCTAGAAGACTGATCTAAGGGCCAGTGTTGCAATGGCCTCGAACATACCAAGAAGCCTGCAGAGAAAACCCGAGACTCCATCACTTGCTTCTGAAAGAACAAATAACCACAAGTCACTTCCAAACCCAATCCTGTCCCATGAGTCAGTATACAAGGCTTAGAAAAGATAGACATATTCTAAGGATCAGAGCCCACTCTAAAATGAACATTGTGAGATCTAGTTTAACAGCTGTGATTCAGTGAGTCAAGGTAAAGGTGACACACTTGGAAATCAAGGCAGAAATGATTCAATAACTGAAGGTGGGGGAGAGAGAGAGATCATATGCACACACACAGGGAGTGCGTGGACTTGAGAGAGAGGTAAGCTTTGTGGGTCCCTAGTGTCTACAGAGGAAGCTATCCTTAAACTGCAGGGAAGGATGTCCTCAGTTGTTCACCTGCCATTTGATGATTTGTGTTGTTGCAAATTGTGCCCTTATGAGACAGATTCACAGGGACAGAGGCTGAGGCACCAACTTAAGTCTGATCGCACAAGATAATTAAAAACTGGGTTTATACATTGGCCCCTAATGTATAGGCCTAAGTGATGTCTCAACACTCTAGAAAGGAAAGAGCGAGAAAGGGAGGGATGGAGGGAGGAAGGAGGAATATTCCTTGTCACCAGAAGTTTCAAAAAAATGCATGTTTTTGCTGAAAGAGGGCAGATTACCCTAGCAACTTCTTTCAGGTCAAAACTCATACTACTGCTCAGAATACTTTAATTACGAGGAAAGGAAATCAGAGCATTCTGCTACACACACAGGAAACAAAACCCAGCAAGAGCAACAGTCACCGCATCGTGGTCTGAATTACGAGAATGTGAAGCTCTCAAAAGAATGTCATCAAGCCAAAGCCATCAGCTCCCACCCTCGGCCTCTGAGAGCCGGGCCTATTGCAGTGTGTTTATTCCTGGGGCTGGCAGAACAGTCACCTCCCAGGGACGGCAGATCTCACTGCAGCTGCCCCAGCAGACGGGGCCAAGGGAGGCTGCGGACACGTGCCGGGTGTGTTGGGGGGAGGGGTGGTATTCATTTCAGGGCAATAAAAATAACAAAAAGAGCAGAGGACACAAAAATTGTACCCAAAGAAAGCCATTTTATAGGCTGCCCTGTGACACCACCGGAGTCACACACGGACGCTAAGAACGTCTGGGTTCAGGATGAGGATGCTGCATACGGGCACACGGTCTGTCACTCTAACCATTGTCTACAGATGATTATTCGGGGGGCAGGAAAGAGGATTTGAGACCCTGAGGCCTCAACTGACTGACGGCGAATGCTGCTGTGAGGACAGAGAAGGGGAGGTGAGAGAGTGTGTCCCGAGGAGACAACACCCTTTAGGTATTCTCTTAGACACCCTCTCCTCGAACTCTTGGAAGAGCCCTATTAGGAAGTCATTAATATACCCGTTTTACAGAGGAAGAAGGTGGGAAAAGGCAGTTTGCAGAGCTTGGCCAAGGTCGAACTGCTAGCCAGTGGTGGAACTGGGATTGAACTAATATGTGACCCTAAAACTATGTCAGAAGACTCTGTACCTTAGAACGCAAGGTTGACCAGTTTGCGCAGAAAACCCCATTTGCACCTGTAGTGAAGACTGGCCATGTAGTTATCTCTCACAAACTCTTCGTCTTAGACCACGTAAGAACACTTGAAGAACATTCCTACGTGAGTACGGGCTTTGGTGTTCGGGCCACCCAGGGTTCAAATCCCAGCTCCGCTATTTTGAAGAGCTTTGCCGACTTGGCCAAGCTCATGAAGATTGCTGAACCTTTGATTCTTCATTTCAAACACAGGGACAGTAACAGTCTCTAGAACACAGGGTCACTGCAGTGCTCAACAGATAATGTATGTAAAGTTTGAGAACTGACAGTAGAAACTCAATAAATATTCATTATTACATAAGAACAAAATAGATCCAAACTGATTATTTGGAACTTCAAATGCACCCTGAATCAAAGTGTATTTACTGTGAGGTATGTGTAGCAGGTGGAAGGAGTTCAGGTCAACGAAAGCATCCCATTAGAAAAAAGCAAAACGATTAAGCCTGCATCTTATTTCCGTCAACCTAAAGTTGGCTATCTTAGAGCATCCCTTATGTTTAAGTCTGCTGTTTTCTAAAAGAATAATACGCACCCCTCGACATGCCCAAGGCTGACCTTCCACACATCTTTTCCTACCACAGATGGCTCCTGGATCCTAAGCAAAGTTGAGCTACACCATCTGCATGCAGAGATGGTGATTCACACCCATTTTACTGTTTTCTACAAGGATGAGTGAGGCAAAGAGAAACGAACTCCTTTAATATAGAAGTAAAAGAGATTTGTTATTACTGTTCCCTTAAATTAGGGTGAGGTCTTTGAGAAAAGGGAAGGATGCACAGTGTTGCCTTAGGGCTTGTTTTGTTTTTATCTATTTTGTGTTTTTTTTTAAATTTTTTATTAAGGTGAGAATCCCATAACATAAAATTTACTATGCTAAAGTGAACAATTCAGTGACAGAACATTCACAGCGCTGTGTAACCACCACCTCTATCTAGTTCCAAAGTATCTTCTTCACTCCAAAAGGAAACCCCATACCCATTAGGGAGTTGCTCCCCACTTCTCCCTCCCCCCGAGACCCTGGCAACCACCAATCCACATTCTGTCTCTACACATTTACCTATTGTACGTATTTTCTATAAATGGAATTATATAATCAAGTTGACTAAATTCTTAATAACCATGGAGACCATCAGAACCAACCCTTCCATGTCCACACAGCAATTAGATCATATCAGACGTCAATTTCCCTGCAGCTTGGGTGCCCCTGGCTCATCGACCAACATCACCATGGAATCATGTATGTTCCGCAGAACAGCAAGCTGAAAAGCAGATCGACACTTGCGGTTGAACTCAACATGGTGGCCAATTTCCATTGTGACTGCACCAAACAGATCTTTCCATCCCACCCGATGAGCTCTACCCAGCGAAAAAAGCAAATTGGGTTCGACCAAATTTTCTTTTATGTCAATTCTGAACTACGTCACCCATTGGATAGAGTCCTACAACATGACAGACTCTCAACCAGATGGAGAAACATTCTGCAATGAAGAACCAGGAACCCGCCTACCCGGCCCATCCTCTGTTGATTTAAATCTCGTACTATCAGAACTGCAGAAAGCTGACCAAGCCACCACTCGCCCGAGCCACACCCTCCCTGATGGCTTCCCGAGTGTCCAGAGAAGGACACTGTTAGTGCCCCTGAAAGCTGGTCCACTTTCCTCTACTTAGGAATTTTCCAGAATGGGTGAGGAACTCGTTAGGGAAACAGGTGCTTGATTCTGGTATTTGAGAGGGAGCTGGCGTCTGGGCATCTGTATCTGCAGCAAGTGTCTCCCACGATGAGCTTGTCAGGGGTAACGAGCACATAAGCTCGGAAGCCACGCGGAGAAAGATAACACGGAGAATTTGTACGGCCTCTGGCAGCAGTCAGAGACACGAGACTGAAGCAGCTCTTCCAAAGAACTAACGTTTCTATAATTAATTGCTCTTGACTTAGAATCATTCCAGAGTCCAAGTTACAAGGAACTCAAAAGGTGCTTAGTGCTAACCTTGAACCGAGTCTCCGGAGGGTGGGGTTAAAGACACAAAGCTAATTTTGGAGGCAGTGCAAGTGGGCATTGCAGAGAGAGCGACAAGAGGCTTAGCAGGCTTGGGGGCTCAGAGGTTCACAGGAGCCAGAGGAGCAGGGTCTCGTGGCAGGTGGCCTTGTTTCTATTCTGAGTTCATCCAAGGGACTCGCGAGGTGACCTTGGGCCTGTCACATCCCCTCGGTGCTGCTGCCTCTCCATCTGTGAAATAAAGCTACCAGTGCCCGTCACACGGGCCCTCCCAGGGTGGGGAAGATTAATGAGGTGAAGTTTGCAAAGTGTGCGGAACTCCAGGCAGCGAAGGGCACACAGGAAGTGGTGACCAGCCCCTCCTCCTCTCACACTCATACACACTCCCTTCGCCTTTGAAAAGGAGCATAAACCTTGGCCGCTCCAAGTGAGGTCTACAGACCAGCAGCATCAGCTCCACCTGGGAGCTGTCAGAATTGCAGTGTCGCAGGCTGCATCCCGAACCTGCAGAATCAGACACTCTGGGGGTGGAGCCCCGTCCTCTGAGGCTTATCAGCCCCCCAGGGCACAGGGAAGCTTGCTAAATAGTCTAACGATGGCCAATGGCCCCAACTGCCAAGGAACCTACATTCCACTGGTATCTGGAGTGATAGAAAATAAACACATAAATAAGAATTTTGGGGAGTGGCAAGTGCAATGGAGAACACAGACCAAAGAGACGGCGGCCGTGGAGCACAGCAGTTGAGTCTGCAGGCGCCAGATTCGTACTCCCCGGGTCAAACCCCAGCTTGGCCACTTCCTGAGTACCTCTGCAAATCTGGGTGGACCCTGAGACACTGAGAATTTGCATTTATTTTTCTTTCTTTCCTTTTTTTTTTTTTTTTTTGAGACAGGGTCTCCTTCTGTCACCCCAGCTAGAGTGCAGTGGCATCATCATAGCTCACTACAACCTCAAACTCTGTGGCTCAAGAGATCCTCCTGCCTCAGGCTCCTGAGTAGCTGGGACTACAGGCATAAACCACCACACCCAGCTAATTTTTTTTTCTATTTTTAGTAGAGACGGGGTCTGGCTCTTGCTCAGGCTGGTCTCAAACTCCGGAGCTCAAGCGATCCTCCAGCCTCGGCCTCCCAGAGAGCTAGGATTACAGGTGTGAGCCACAGCCTGAGAATTTGTATCTCTTATCAACCTCCCAGGCAATGCTAATGCTGGTAGTCTGCAGACCACAATGTGAGTGGCATTTCTCCAGAGTAGGGCTTCCAAACTTCAATGTCCATTCTAAACATCAGAGGGTTCTCATTCAAATGCAAGTGTGGGCTCAGTAGGTCTGGGGAGGGGTCTGAGATTCTCCATTTATGACTCTTCCCTAGGTGAGTCTGACGTAGCTGGTCAACCAACCCCATTTTGAGCAGTGAGGTTAATATATTTGACATGCAGTAGGTGATCAAATACGTTATCTATTTTAGTATTTATTTATGCCTCTTATCCTTTATTTAATAGTGATAGTGATGGTAATGGGAACTAAAAAAAAATCTTAAGTCCCTCCCAACAACTGACTGAATGGACCCCCTCTTGGCGAAGGGGACCCCACAAGTACCCTAAAGCTGAATTGCTGGCCATGAGAAGGGAGGTCAGACATGCCTCTTCACACCCCAATCCCTTCCTGGAGTTGTCCTTTGTAACTCGGTAACAGGCCTAAGGCTATACAAGACAAAGCCTAAACCACACCTTCAGGTCTGCAATTTCCTTAACAGATCACTTGAGTCTGAGTATGTCAGGTGACTTGTCTCTGATTAACAGACTTCCTTAACTTAAAACATTCCAAACCTTTGGACAAAGCTTCATTTCTTTAGCCAATCACAAATCAAAGAATCTTTAAACCCACCTATAACCTGTAACGCCCCACTTCGAGATGTTTGGGTGAAACCAATGTACACTTTCCATGTATTGCTTTATGACTTTATGTGTAATTCCTGTCGCCCTGAAATGTACGAAACTAAACTAACCCAACCACGGGGAGCCCACTTGCTCAAGGCTTCTTGGACGTGGCTCTCCGGGCCCTGGTCACACATATTCAGCTCAGAATAAACCTCTTTAAATTATTTTACAGAGTTTGGGTTCTTTTCTGTTGACAGTAAATAGACAACCAATGGTGAGGGGTTTAAGCATCCTTACATGGTAAATTAGAAGACTGATGCCACTGTATCATACCCAGTGAAAAGAAAATGTTGGTTCACAGAATCCAAAAACTTCCAAACCAAAGATCCAGCATTTCCTCAAAGGCCATCATAAGGGTAGAGACTTCACAAAGCAGCTTGTTTCAGCCTGGAATTCCAAAATTGATGATAAAATATTAACTAACTAGGGGTAAAGTTTTACAGAGGCTATGAAGGGAGCTAGCTGTCCTAGAGAGATTTTGAGAAAATGTTATAATGGCTACACAAAACCCCCAAATAAATTTTTTAGAACAAACACAGCAGAGAATACAGGGTCCTAAATAATGCAAACATGCATTTGGGGGAAGATTTTCAAATGGATTTATTCATTTTTTTTTTAAATTTCATTTTGTTTTTCTTTCCATTTCTCCACTCTCCTTTCCTTTGGGGCAGAACTTTTCTCCTTCCTCCCTCCTTGGAACAATTAAGCAGAACAATGCACCTCTCCTGGGACTTCCCTCCATCAGGTTATAAATAACTTCGGCACAATAACTAAGAGCATATATAAAAGCAACGACAAGGTCGTTTACCATGAACAAGCCATGTTCTGTTTCCATGGCAACACGGAGTCAAAGGCAAAGCGACATATGATGGTGCTTCCATTGTATCTCCATCCTCTTAAACCCTGAAGGGCCAGCTCTGGGGCGGGCCGGGCTTGTCCCTATCCTGGCTTAGGCGGCTGGGATCTGGGCCCCAGCTCCAAGCTCCAAAGGCAGGAAACTGGAGACCAAACTCCACCTGGAGCCTGCTGGAGGGCACGGCAGGAGATAAGGCAACTCTCTCCCTCATCCTAGCCGCATCTCACGCTCGTCACTGTGAAAACCAGAGTCTCAGTAACAATCCCAAACCCAACTTGGGCACGGTGTTAGCTGGGCCCTCTGTGCGCTTTGTTTTGGACTTTCTCTGCTATCTCACCTCCACGTCTTTTTTTTTAAATGTCTCTTTCAGTTTCAGAAGAGAGGTTGGAGGAAGGACTAATCCAGGGTGATGAGAGCAAGTGCTGGCTGCATACCAAGCTCCTTGCGAAGGCAGAGGCTTTATCTACCAGGTCCGAGCTTGGCAGAGGTGCCTGCCTTCCCAGAGGCAAAGCACTGAACAGCCAGCAAAGTGCTGCCACTTGCTCTCGACTCTGCAAGCCTTTCGCTTGGTGCATAAGAACTCAGAAAGGGAGAGAGAGAAGGGATGAGGGGTTACACTGTGTAACCAGCAAGGCGGTCCAGCAAGAGTCCGGTCAGCTCCACAGACAGTGCACAGAGAGAGGAGCTTGAGTTTCATGGCATCCTCCTCGCAGGCAGCAGGGCGATGTTCTAAATGCCTCCACTTCCCTTACAAATCCATGAAGGATTTACCATCTTGACTTTGCTTGTTTGTATAGTTATCCCCCAAAATTATTTTAAGTCTTTTACTTGGAAAGGAATCCCAAATCTATTAGAATTTATTTAAACCATAGTAACTCCAATTTTTATTAATAACCTCCCATAAGGGTGAGGATAATGATATTTAATATATGTATGGTCACTTATGAGATGCCAAGGGATCTATTGGGTTTTCTGTGTGTGTCGTTTAATATAATGCTTACGACAACACTATGAGTTGGACACCATCATTATTTCCAATTTGCAGATGTGGAAACTGAGTCACAGGGAAGGGAAGACACAGTGCTGGTGACCTTAAACTGCTAGCACAACAGAGCTTGGAATCAAAACTAGAAGGAGCTGAACTCCAGAGCTCTGGGCTATGACCTACCTTCTTCAAAAGTAGCCTTTTCTTTTATTTGTCCTAAAATAACTCCTTTTAAGCTTTAAATGGAATGCTTGCTACTGTTGGTATCCCAGCATCTGGTGAGCATGTCAGCTTCTCCCTTGGTGATTTTATAGACTGATGAATTCTGCCTTTTTCCGTGAGTCTAGGCGTTTTAGATTTTACATAGAAACTGTTCCCTCTTTGCCTAAATGTTTCCTTGTTACTGGAAAGTGCTCATCTGGGGTTCAAAAAAAAAATGGATGATGGACCTCTTCTCAAAATCATGTCCGCAGTGGTCTCTCTTCTTTTGGAATGGTGACTC
The DNA here is from genome assembly GCA_028533085.1 of Varecia variegata. Classification (NCBI taxonomy): domain Eukaryota; kingdom Metazoa; phylum Chordata; class Mammalia; order Primates; family Lemuridae; genus Varecia; species Varecia variegata. Next base: position 4,076,208 of record CM052448.1, on the reverse strand, counting down.
GGGAATGATAAAAGGAAAGGATGTTGCCAGAGGGAAACGTCTGGTCTTTCTCATCCGTGGCAAGCACATTTAGGGAGGATCTGCCCCCCCCCCCCCAAACACAGTTAGATGGGTCACTGGGACAGCTCAGGTCAAAACCAAAAATCTATTTCACAGTAGGCTTCTCATGCACGTTTTGGGCCTTTTCAATGGCAACACTGGGGCACGTCATCTAGAGAACCAATAATTTAAAAAGTAAATTAGAAATCCTTCACAGAACATAAATTACCTAAAGGGAGGCATGGTTTTACTTTTGCAAAAACAAGCAGGGTTAGTTGGCCGGGCGCGGTGGCTCACGCCTGTAATCCTAGCACTCTGGGAGGCCGAGGCGGGCGGATTGCTTGAGCTCAGGAGTTCGAGACCAGCCTGAGCAAGAGCGAGACCCTGTCTCTACTTAAAATAGAAAGAAATGATCTGGACAGCTAAAAATATATAGAAAAAATTAGCTGGGCATGGTGGCACATGCCTGTAGTCCCAGCTACTCGGGAGGCTGAGGCAGTAGGATCACTTGAGCTCAGGAGTTTGAGGTTGCTGTGAGCTAGGCTAACGCCAGCCAGGGCACTCTAGCCCGGGCAACAGAGTGAGACTCTGTCTCAAAAAAAAACAAAAAAAACAAAAAAAAACAAGCAGGGTTAGGCAGAGGAGAAAAATGACTTTTCAAAGAATGTCCAGAACTCAGAATGCCCCATATCCTTTATTTTTATTCACTAAGCCATTCAATTAAATCTTAATTACACAATACATGAATACCTTTTCTTCATTAGAAAAATCATAGACAAGATTAAAGTTCCATTTAATCAGTGCCCTTAGCTCTACCCCTGCCCCCATAACCTGCAAATCCTAGTTTGTTGAGTATCCTTCCAGATTCTTACCCCAGGCAGGAGCAGGTACTATGATTTTAAATAGATATTAATAATTTCTATTATTTATTGAAAATAACACATTGCTCATTTTAATTAGTTTATATTAAAATCTTTAATCACGAGGACTTAAACTCATATCCAGACACCTGTTCACCTACAGAACACTCAGGGAAGATGTCAATGATGGCATCTTTTTAGGAATAACCGACCAGTTTCCTTGCAAAATGAAGAAACAGAAACAGTAATTTGTATTATAATGAAGTTATCCATTTCTGAGAGTTAACATTTGAAATTTATTAGACCTTCTCTTTCTTTAGGCTGGACTTGAGGCAGACTAGAGGAAACAAGACAACAGTAGAATACAGGATTAAGAGTCTACCTGCTAGGAATTCATCCCAGCCTGGGCACTGACTGCCTGTGTAATCTCAGACACGTCACACTGCTGCTCTGTATCAGCGTCACCATCTTCAAGATGGGGATATTTCTAGTGCCCACTTCAGAGCGCTCTTGCGCTTATTAATTTAATACATGGGAAGCAGTTAGAGATTAACTACCATGTGGTGAACACTTAATAAATATTAGCTATTATTCTTATTATTATCATGTTAAGTATGTATTCCCTCAACATCAAGTTCACATACCACTCTGGACTTCAGGCTGAAGAAGGAAATAGAAAGGAGATTGGGGAAATCAGGGAGGACTGCTAAGTGCTCTGAGGTATGTCTTCAAGGAGGATGGGCGGATGGGTAGATAGATAGATGGATGGATGGGTAGGTGGATGAATGGATAGACAGGTGGATGGGCAGATGGGTAGATAGACAGATAGGTGGATGGGTGGATGGGTGGATGATGGATAGAGAATGGATGGATGGGCAGATGAATGGAAGGGTAGATGAATGGATAGGTGGATAGATGGATAGAAAGGTAGATGGATGAGTGAATGGATGAAAGAATGGATGGATGGACAGGTGGGTGTGTAGGTGCATAGAGGGGTAAATGGATGGGTAGATGGATGGTTGGGGACCAGTAGCAGGAGCAAAAGTAAAAGCCATCAAAATACTAGAGCACCATTTCTTCAACATTTTTTTTTCTGAGCACCTACTATGTACTCAGTTGAGTGAGAGGACAAAGTGGCAGTAAAATAGATATAGCCTCGCTCACCCTATAAAAGAGTAAAAAATCTTGTAAAGATGTTAATTAAAAATCTAGTGACCTCTATGAAGACTATGACCTAGTGACCTCGAAAGACTATGATGATAGATGATGACAGGGTGACTTCATTTAAATGGGGAAGGGGCATCAGACAAGTCTTCTCAGAAGAATTAGCATTTAAAGACTTTATGGGTCATAAGAAGTAACAATGAGGAGAATAACAAAAGTCGTGGAGGCTGAGGAAACAAAGTGCAAAGACCCAGGAGAGGGAGGCATTTGTTCGGCACCTTGTGGAGCTTGGGGATAGGGGGTGGGAGAGGCAGGTATGGGCCAGCAAGGTCACAATGGAGCCAGGTCAAAGGAACTTGGACATTAAGCTCATGGAGGTAGAGAGTAGAATGACAGTTACCAGAGGCTGGGAGAGGGGAGGAAGAGAGGTAAGTTGATGGGTACAAACACAGAGATACAAAGAATAAATTCTAATGTTAGCACAGTAGAGTGACTATAGTTAATAACAATGTATTTTATACTTCAAAGTAACTAGAAGAGAAGATGTGAAATGCTCCCAACGCAAAGAAATGATGTATGTTCAAGGTGATGGATATCCTAAATATCCTGACTTGATCATCACACAGTTTATGCATGTATGAAATATCACATGTATCCCATAAATACATACAAATATTATGTATCAATAATTTTTTTAAAGAAATTTGGCTTTTATTCTCAGAGCAGAAGCAGGATAATGAGGTAACCAACTGTTTATCCCTCACTTCCCCCTCTGCCTTCACCCCTCTCTCGAGCACACACAGATTCTCCATTTGTAGAGCTGCAGGACCTCACTATAAGAAAATGGAGAAAGAGGACCGAGCCCTTCAGCGGATTTGTGTATTGCACTAGGGGGCCCTGGAGCTAATTAGAGATGTCAGGTTGTCAAAAGCACAGAGAACCCTGCCTTCAAAGGTGTGCTCAGAATCTGAAGAATAAAGGTCAATATGGTAACCTAATGCTTTAGATTTCCGAAACCAAACTCATTGATTTATGAAGTCATCAGAATGTTAGATTTCCCCACTGTCTTTGATCATTAACTCTGGGCCAAGGTTTACTTTTTAGCACCTGCTGATTTTAGAGCCAAAAACATCATGGTTGGGATGTCTGTTTTGACCCTCAGTAGCCGAGTGGTTTTAACCCCTGGGGATGCTTCTTCCTTCGGAAGAGTGGAGGTAACAATACCTGATCTGCAGAACAGTGGCCTCTGCAAGATGTCCATGTCACAGTCCCTGGAACCTGTGACTCTGTTATCTTAAAAGGCAACAGGGAACTAAGGCAGTAGATGGAATTACGGTTATTAAGCATCTGACCATAAAATAGGGAGAGTACCCAGTGTATCCAGGTGAGCCCAACATGGTCACAGGTGTTCTTAAATATGGAAGAGGGAGGCAGGAGAAAAGGTCAGAGTGATGTGACATAAGAAGGACTCAATCCACCAATGCTGGCTTTGAAAACACAGGAAGGGTCTACAAGCCAAGGAATGTGGGCAGCCTCTAAAAGCTGAAAAAGGCACAGAAATGGACCCTACCCAAAGCTTCTAGAAGGACTGCAGCCCTGCCTGCCCTTTGATTTTAGCCTAGTGAGACCCATTCATGACCTCTAGAACTATAAGATAATAAATTTGTATTCTTTTAAGCTACTGAGATTGTGGTAATTTGTTACAGCAGCAACAGGAAACTAATACACGATATTTGCTTTTGTAAATTCTTCAGAGGATTCAGTGAGACAATTTATACAAAGTGGATGGTGCCTTAAAAAGCACTCGACTGTAAACTGACAAATTAATCTCTAAACTGCCAAATCTAAAGCTGACTTACCTGTTTCAGCACCCATATCCCCAAGGTCCCCACCCCACACAAACAAACACCTGACCCAGTCAGGTAACCATGGACTAAAATCATTAGCTAATGATGCTAAAGACCCTCTCAGGAATATCTACGTTCAAAAGACAAACACATTGGGTCACTCTGCTTAAAAGCTTTAAGTTGTTCAAGGTCTCCCATAGATTTCAGTCCAAGATTACAATGCCTTTCAGCATCTAACCCCTAACAATTTCTACTTTTCTCACAGACCCTTCATTTAGATGCTGGTCATCCCAAACGACTCAATGTTTCTTACGTGCATCTGAATCTCTTATGCCTCTTAGCCTTTGCATTTACTGTTCCCTCTGCCCAGAGCGGATGTCTCCCCCATGCATTTGTCATCTATCTGAGTTCTAATCATTCTGTAAGACTCAGCTGGACCATCACAAGGAGCTTCCCTTAATAGCCAGCTACTAAAGTGAATTACGATCCACCTCCTTTGTTCTCCCACAGCCCAGAATCCATTGCCTCAACTTTAGCAATGCTCACACCGTATTACAACTGATCACTTGGTGGTCTGTCTCCCCCAGTAATTAGTCTTTAATATCACTGTCATCTTAGGATCATAGAACCTTTTGAGGGTCTGAAGAATGAAACCCCTTCTTCGGGAAATTATTCTACAGGTCTTGCATATAATATCTATAGTTTACATGTAATTTCAAGGGGTTCATGGTTCTCAGAAAAGCCATGAACCTCAGCGTAAAATCCCAGCATCAAAATGTGAGTGCTCTGAGGCAAAGGATTCAATCTGGTTCATATCTTTGTCCGTGTCACAGAGCTAGTACTCAGTAAGTTTCAGATGGATGGAAGGAAGGAAGGCAGAACGGATGTATAGATGGTAGGATGGATGGATGGTGCATGGGAAAATGAATGATTAATTTGTCTGTTTATTCTTCATGGGGAAGACTCATCTAGAGGTTTTCCCCTAATAACAGACAAACGAAGATTGCTAACCCACATCAGAGAACAGGATTAATCATACTTCTCTGGCTAATCATCATTTGTGTGACAAAAAGTCATCTGTGAAAATACCCCTATTTGCAACATGTTCCATATTGCTCAGTAATTTCAGAAATGTCCCTAAGAAAAACAGATATGATCCATGTGATGCAATCAGGATGAAAATGAAAAAAAATAAAATTAACTAGAAGGTAAGTTTTCCAGCAGAGTAAATCAGAGGAATAGGTTCTACAGCCACTATCACAGAGGATGAGGTTGAATTAGTAAGACTGTGGAACTCTTCTCTCTGAATTCATTTTGCAAAAGGTTTGTTGTGGCTGGTCCAGGAATGGTGAAAATAAGTTTTATTAGAATAAATTTTACACATAGAGTTTTTATAAGAAGAAAAACCTAAATATGCAACAAACGGAACTAGTTTACTAGTCTGCATCCATATAATAAAACACTATGTAGTTATTTAAAACTCTACATCTTAGAAGGACATTTGTGGCATGAAGAACTACTCATGCTATCTTAAGACAAAGCAGGTTACAGTGATCCCAAATTTTCAAATATCTATATGCACACAGAGAAAAAAGGTGAGAAAATGCTAGCAATAGTTATCCATGGATGTTGGAATCACACTGAATTTTGAACTTCTTTTTATCATATCTCTATGTATATCTCTCTATATAGATACACATATATTCTACATATATATAAATTTTACCATTAAATAAGAACTTCTCGGTTAATTAAAAGCTTGCATGCATACGTGTGTTCACAAGCACCAAAACACAGATGGGTAGATCATGTTTCAATTCCTGCCTAAGGAAAAGCCTATTTATTGGATTTGAATTTCCCTAAAAATGTGTCACTTTTCACCCAGCAGCATTTCTGAAGTCCTAATGCCTAGGAAGAGTGAATCTACCCTCATAAATCTGACTTTTCAGCTTATGATCTAAATTTGGTGGCAGAAATTGGATTTCTGTCAGATTTGTCTCTTCTCCCACTGGGGCATTTTGGATGGCTGCACCCCCACCCCACATCACCACATCAGCACTTGATGTGCACCTACCCGGGGCGAGAAGGGCTCCTCTTGCGTGATTTGATCTCGTTCCCAGCTCTGTGTTTTCCTGGCTATTATACCTGGTCTTTCTCTAAACATCAGAAAGCCTTCAATGAGGAAAGATTCTAAACAAGCATGAATATGACACATTGTCTCTTTTGTGTTACGTTCCACTGAATGGTGTCTTTGGAACAAGGAGCCTCATTGAGCATCATTCAGTTCAGCTTAATAAATACCTGCCGGATATCTCTTTTGTGCAAGGTGACGGAATGGATTTGGGCACATATTTAGATTCCACACAAAAAGATGATGTTTTTTCAAAACTCCATCTTTTATTGGGAAATTGCAAATGATCTATTTGATATGAGTTCAAATATAATGAGCCCCAGCTGAGTACAGACACCCAGCCAAATCAGTGGTATAGACACGGGCTCTATCCCGCATCAGGTACTAAAGGTGCTGTGTTCAGTCTTGGTTTATGTTTAGGCAGAAATCCCCAAGAACGTGCAGACCTCAATGAACCAGGACACTGCTGGCACAGGAACTATCACACAGCTTGGCTAAAAGGAGTTTACTGCTGACTCCTCTGTGGAACAGCCTCAGTGTCGATTAAAACTCAACTGAGTACATCTGGGCAGTAGAACACCTGTATGAAAACCCTGAAGCTCGAATCATAGGGTCGGGTGAGGGATAAATACCACGACAGTGGGAAGGTGGGCAGGTGTCGCCAGGAGGGGAGGTACTGGGTCTGAAGGTCACAGGAAGAATATGGACCAGGAGTGACAGTAAAGCCCAAGAATAGAGACTCACCGCTCTGCCCCCACCCCCAGCCCTGTGCCTGAACGTGGCTTTGGATGAGTGGATGAATGGAGTGGGCTGGCTGAGGATAGAAGTGGATTCTGACAAGTTGATTGGGAGAAAGAAACCACTTCTGCAAATGAATTCTGATTACTATCGAGCTTTTTTTTTTCTTTCTTTCCCTCACAAGAAACATAGCAGAAACTGAGATATCATCTCAGAGTACTTATCTGGCCATTAGCCACTTCAAGTCAAATAAATAGTTCAAGGTCAAAATGATTTAATCATTCAGGGTCTCAGACTCCCCATCTGTGGAGTTCCGAGATGTTTGTCCTGACAAAACGTGTGAAGAAGGAAGCTCACGCTTCGCCGTGCAGGGGTGGACCCTCCGAACATCTGGGGATACCTGACCTTCTCTCTTAGCCAAGGAGTCCAGAGAGATAATCACAGAAATAAAGAGCGAGCAGGCTTATTTTGCTACCATCTCCTTCATTTTTTTCCTCTATCAATTAGCAAACCATCATAAAGGGTCCCTGACCTTTGAAAGCTAAAAGACATTCGAAATAACAATGAGGGTTATTGAACACTGTGGAGTTCCGGGCACGGTGCACAAACACTTCACAAATATTATCCTGATGATTCCTCAGAACACCCCAGACAGGGAGGTGCCCTTCTTAGCCCCATTTACAGATGGAAAAACTCAAGCTCATAAGCTTAAGTGGTCCAAGGTCAAAAAGAACTGAGTGGCAAAGCTGGGACATTTTAACCATTATACTCTACTGAACATTTCCTCATTTTTTCTTAAATTGGACATCATTTTTGAACAATGAAGTCAAAAGGAGAATACCCCAAGGTCCTTTTGGAGATCTCCTCTTGATCCAGCCTCCAAATAAATCCACAGGTCTCCATGGGGCCAATTCTTCCACTCAAAGACTGCCAGTATCCTCTGGGATTAGAGAGGATGTAAGGGTGGGTGGAAAAGAGTTCTCTGGTGTTGAGGGATCCAGACCAAAGAGAGGAAGAAAGTAAGAACCAACACCTAGTTGAGAGAATGAATGAAATTTAAACACCCTCTCTAGGAGGAAATGGTTTAAATGCAAGTGAACCTCTGAGTCCGCACAAACATCCATGACTACAGCGAATAAAGCATGTCTCACATGGTTACAAAATTGTTTGCTTATGCGTCTGTCTTGTCCAGTGGAGTGTGACCCTCTTGAGAAGAGTGACTGGGTAAATCTGTAGGGAGGGAGCTATCTGGGCCAGGTCTGTGCTAAGCATTTTATATGACACCCACGGGATTTGGGCTATTAGATCAAAGTGCATGATATTGAGTTATGCCTTGATGGATCTACTCGTGTGAGGCAGAACCTGCCAGTTGCCAACAAAGCAGACATCCCCAGGGGGTTCTCTCTTCCCAGATCAGACCCAGTTCCATTTGAGCGATCACCCTCTGTGTGCTCAGAGAAGGTTGCCCCTTCCTAGGGAATCATTTTTATTAGTCTGGGCACAGCTGATCATTCCAGCCCTGTCACCAGCGATTGGTTTAGGCACAAGCATGTGATCCAAACCTGGCCAATGAGATCAAGAGGATGTTTGCTGAGGGCTTCTGGGAAAGGACTTCCTACCAATTTGAATGTGAGGAGCCAAGTGTCTTTGCTGTCTTTGGCAGTGGTTGCATGAGGATGTGATGTCTGGAGCTGTGGCAGACATCTTGTGCTACGAAGAGACAAAAATGAGGACCTGTATGCTGAGGATAGGGAGGAGAAAAGATGCAAAGCACCTGGGATTCATGGTGACGTCACTGCTCTGCTACATTAAGCAACTGTGAGACCATTCACCTTCAGGGATCATTACGTGAGAGAATAACTCCTATATAATAGAAGCCTCTGTTCCTTTGTAGTCCACAGGAAAAAAAAAAACACAAACACAAACAACAGCAACAACACTCCTGGCAGATGTTATGCTAAACCTTAAAATTATAACTTTATCTTTTGAGGTTTCTACTTCCTTATTTGCAAAACAGGGATGATCACTGAACACAGGAATGCTGCAAGGATTAAAAAGATGATGGAAGTAAAGTGCTTAAAAGTGCACTGGCATTAGTTAAGTGACCCACAAATGATAATTATTACAATTTTCTCACTGCTTCTCACAACCACCTCTGAATCAGGCGCTACCATAATCCCCATTACACAGACATGGAGACTAAAGCTCAGAGGGTCTAAGCAACATATTCAAGCCACACAGCTGACAAGAGGTGACATTAGTATTCGAGGCCGTGGTCAGACTCCAAACTCAAAATTTAACCACTCACTGTGTGGCTATACTCCCTCTTTCCTGGAAACTCTACCTGCTAGTTGCAGGACCTGGAAAACTTGGAACTTTTTTTCCAAAGGATGTTTGTTTACCTGAGCTTAACTCCAGGGCACAACTACAAAGACCGGGACTCAAGCAGCTAAGTGCAGCTGCAGGTAGCCGGAGTGCGCCCACCGCAGAGGGGCTCATGGCTGCTCACTTCCTTCTTTCGTTATTTCCATTAACCCTGGGACTCCTGCTGTGGCTAGATGGTCTCATTTAGCTCAACTTTCATTTAAAGTCAGTTTCATAAATCAGTCAACCTCACGTGAAGCCAGGAACCCAGTGTTCAACCTCACAGGAAGAAGCTCTTTGCCGTGGTTATTTAAAGAACCACCTTTAGTGGAAAACCAGCTGTTTCCATTCTAGAGCAACAGGGGGCAGCAGAGAGCGGCAAAACTGCCTGGTCCCTACAAAATTAAAAAAAGGGGATGGAGGAGGGAAAAAAAAAACCCAACAACCTTCACCGTCGGGCCAGAAACACCCTGGTACAAAAATCTCTCAGGTCAAACCTATCCAACAAAATGGGTAAGCAAATTCCTATTTCCAGTCTTTTGACAGAGAAAAATTGTTAATAACAACAGAGACTTGTATTCCTGAATGCTTTGCTGATCGGGGCAGCAGCCAGGGAATCCAACCAGCCTGTCTCAGTGAACCTTGTCCAACCAGGAGAGATCTCGGATGAGCTGAAAGAGGTAGGCGCTTTTAACCTGAACCTACTCACCTTGTTAAACTGCCATTTTGTTTCAGATTTAAATCTGTCCTGGGAGCAGCGTTCATCAGGCTGCTAAACTGTATCTGAAGGATGCCCTCGGAGAAATTCTTGGTCTATTTTTAAATACCCAGGGCAAAGGGACACCATGCTCCACATTCATTTAAAATCCAGTTTCTTAGACCAATCAACCTCACATGATCGTGGCAAGTAAATAAAGTCTGCCTCTCGGGGGCATCAAACTATGTCACGTGCTCCTCAAATGGGTGAGTGCTGGGATTTCGATGTGTGGTTCTGGGCACCTTCAAATGGAGATAATGTCTTTGATTATCTCTTCATATACTTTCAAATTAATCGATTGATGTTAAAAAGGAAAACAAGCAGTGTTATCACACATGCACATCAGAGGGTACAGAAAACGTGGCACCAGCCTGTAGAATTGGCTAGTGGCCAAAAGTCTGCTTAGAACTCTCAACGACCGGTTCCCTAAAAATTTGGCATGCCTTCATCGTGTTTGTCTTGCTTTCCATATTTAATACATTCTTCATTCAGAGGCGAGTAAATCTTTAAAAAGAGAGTTTACCCCTGGTCATAAACTAATCTTTTTCTGACCCAGCCCAAGTCAGCTTTATCTGCCATTTTATTTCAAAGAATCTTTTTTTATTATTATTTTTCCGTTAGAGTATTTTTCTCCATCTTCATTAGGTATTCTTTGTATGTTTCTTTAATCAATGTTTGCCTCCCCCTCTAGACTTAAAGCTCCCTGAAGATCACACCTGTTTTGTGGCAAGGGCACATAGGCCAATGTTTGGCACAGAACAGGAGCTCTGGGCAAATGAACCAAGTGGTCCCGGTGGGTTAGCGGAGGATTTACACCCCGGCTGAACCTTAGGCAAGGGCCAGAACCCTGCAGGTGAGAGACACCTCCAATTCTCTGATTCATGTGAAGCAGGGCATGGTGGCATTTATTAACCACCTTACATATTAGGTAACCCACACAAAGTCAAAAGTATGTATTCTGTGGCACAATGAAGGAAGGAACAATGGACCACAGTCAAGGAAAGGTCAGGAAGTCAGATCCTAATCTTTCCATGCCTCTTGTCTCTGCCCTTCGGGAACATCCCAAGGTGGCACTACCCCCACATGGCTCCCTTCCAAGACATCCCCCCATATATTAGAAAATAGACGCCTCTCTCTTTCCTTAATAGCATTACGGGACTTACGTTCACTCCCAGAATTTAGGAGGATTGTTATACGGTTGTAAGCCTCAATCACAAATGGTTTAAGAATCCAGAACAAGGTTTTAAAAGCCAATCCAAGTCACACGAGCATTCTAAGATAATTCTCAATGGGCTAGATGCTCAGTATTTTGTACGGGAAGGAAGTCTCGAAAAGTTCTAAGGAAAATACAATTTCCAAAGGACCCTGACACCAGTTCACTAAATACATACTACAAGCTTATATGATAAGTGCTATCTGTGGCAGAAAACCCGCTAGGGAGGGTTTTCTGCTGAATCATCAAACACAACTGAACGAGGACAACCCCCTGCACGTGTAGATCAAGAGTAAACATGAGCAGCCCTCTTTGGTTCCACCGGACTGTATCCGTCCACGCACACAGTGCAAAAGCCCCTCTGGGGGTAGACAGCTTCAGCTTCACATCAGTGAATTTCGAAATGCGGCTAGTATTTCTAAGGTTGTGACTTGCCACTTTTAACAAGTACCTCGTCTTTCCTCTAAGTCCATCCCAAACACAGTTGCCCCAGTCCATTCGGGCTGCTGCAACAAAATACCTTAAACTGGGTAATTTATAAACAACAGAAATGTGTTGCTCACAGTTCTGGAGGCTGAGAAGGAAGTCCAAGATGAAGGCATCTGCAAATTCAGTGTCTGGAGAGGTCCTGTTCCTCGTAGATCGTGCCTTCTGCATCCTCGCATGGTGGGAAAAGGCAAACAGACTCCTTCCAGCCTCTTTTATTTTTATTTATTTTTTCTTTCTTTCTTTCTTTCTTTTTTTTTTTTTTGAGACAGTTTCTCTCTGTTGCTGGGCTCAAGTGCTGTGGCATCAGCCTAGCTCACAGCAACCTCAAACTCCTGGGCTCAAGTGATCCTCCTGCCTTAGCCTCCCTGGTAGCTGGGACTACAGGTACACACCACCACACCCAGCTAATTTTTTCTATTTTTAGTTGCCCAGCTAATTTTTTCTTTTCTTTTTTTTTTTTTTAGTACCAATGGGGTCTTGCTGGGGCTGGTCTTGAACCCCTGACCTCAAGTGATCCTCCCGCCTCGGCCTCCCAGAGTGCTAGGATTACAGGTGTGAGCCACCATGCTTGGCCCCCCAGCCTCTTTTATAAGGGCACTAATCCCCTACGTGACGGCAGAGCCCTCATGACCTCATCACCTTCTAAAGGCCTCACCTCTTCATACCACTGCATTGGCGACTAAGTGCCAACCTTTGAATGTAGAAGGACACAAACAGCCCCTAGCAACGGTCCTAAACATCACTCATCATAAACGCTATGCTTTGGGGGCGAAAAGAGAAAATTAATCAATAAAGGGAAAAGGAAAGAAACCAACAACAATAACATCAACAAGGCGAACTCCGCTTTCTCTCTAGGAAAGCACAGTGCAGGCACGAAAGGGACGACGGTGGGGAGGTCACAGGCGACACGGTTTCCTTCTCTTCTCGTTTCCCAGTTCTCTGCACCAAGGCTGTATTACTCTGCTAATTTGAAGAATAATAAATAGGCTTGGCCCAGACGGTGTCTTTCAATGCTCCCATAGTTAGTATAAACCACGCCGACCTTTTAAAGATGTGATTTGTTTTTTAACACCTCGAGCAATAAACGCTATACATGCGAGCTCATACCTGGCCAAGTTGCCATGTCAACCGCAACGCCATGGCATCCGCCCGTCTCTGAAATGCCAGCAGAGAACCCTGGCAGGGGCTGACATGAGATATTTTGCGAAAGGTTGGACTTCAGTGTCTGAAAGCTGTCTACGCCTGAAAGGTATTTAAAGCAGTCACCCCCGTTTCTCTTCTCCCACTAAAGAACACCACGAAGAATTATCCATCCAGCCTTACGAGGCTGTACATAAAACTGAATTCACCGAGTGCTTGGTCTGCACTCTTGGCAGTCTAGATATTGGCTGGCAATCTCCGAGGAGGATGACGCCCTGGATTCTAGCATCTCTACTCATCTTGCTCGGTGCACTGCTGAGCAATGGCCTTGACCAAGCTTCCACTTGCCTGCCTTGAGCCAGAGTTTCACGGCCCACTCACTGAGCGCCTGTTGTTTCCCCACCTCTGGTCGTGGCCTGATGGCTTTGCTTTTCATGCCTTCACCAAGAACCCTCTAGAGGACCCTATCTGTCCCATTTCGTCAACGTAAGGAGCTTGACAAAGAGCTGTCCATCACCTGCCTCTCTCCACTGGACTCTGCGTCTTCGAATCAGTAAGGAATGGAAGTAAAGTTGTATTCTTATTTATACGGACTAGACAAATTTTAAGGACTTCCCATGTTAAGAGTCTAAGGACACAGAACACAAGCCTCTGCTTTTCCTCCTGTGAAACGGGAGTAACAGCCAAAGGTAGGTACCTGCCTTGTTGGGTTGCCGTGGGGATGAAATGAGAGGGTGCGTGATGAACCATCTGTACCGTACCTGGAAAATCACATGCACGGACAGACAGTGGTTACTAGTTCGTGTCTTTGTTTGAGATAGATGCCTTAATTTTATCCATGACACAGGGGGACAGATTAGAAGTTCCCCAAGTTCCTTCCAGGGCTATGATTTAATTATTTTAAGGAGAGAGGTATCCCTTCAAGATAACACCAGATTATTCATCTTCGTGTTGAATGGACTGGATTGAAATCACAAAGACTTAATTTATGTCATGAATAAATGTATGTGGGGTGTGTGTGTGTGTGTGTGTGTGTATGTAAGCAATGAGGATTATATCTCTTTCTATGGCATAAATCTTATTATGTGGTTTTCACACCTCAGAAATAACAAAGTATATTCTATTACTAGAAGGCATACATTGTATTTTCTAAAGCAGTAAATTACTCTGATGGTGTTTAAGTATATGAGATCTTTGAGAACATAGATTTTTTTGTCTGTTTTGTTCTCTGCTGTGTTTAGCACAGCACCTACCACATAAAGAATATCGATAAGTATTTGTTCAATAGATGAGTAAATGTTTTTCTATTTATTTTATACCTTCTCAGGAAACTAGATGAAATCTTGGTTATCTTATTTCTCTAAGTTCATCAAAGTATATGCGTCCGCATTGACATTGGGAAGTACTCACTTTAAATTCAGCCTTTTAATTAATTTCACCTTCATGCTTGTTATCCGAGTGACCTTGTTCAAGTCACGTCACTTCCTGAAATCTCACTCTCTGCTTCTGAGAAGTGGGAATATCAGGTGCAGGGACCCTCTTCATTAACAACTGTCCAGCTTCTGCGGGCACAGAAGCCCTCTGTTCTGGAGGGCCAAGTGCCCTGCAGCCAGGGTGGGCACTGACAAAGGTTCTCTCCTTGGTCAAACTCTTATCAGATTCTTCTGAATCTTTTTCCCAATTAGGCTGACTTTGGGGCTTCTGTGCTTGTCCCTGCATTGTCCAGTCTCAGCAAGAATTCTGCTAGGTCTGAAATCTTCCCTCACCCCTGCTGTTTCCCCTTAGTAATCTTCCGTCCACTCACAATGCACCCCCCACCACCAACCATGCTCCTGGGCTATCAATTGCCACTTTTTCTTTTTGTACTCAGAGTTAAGCCCGATCTCTCTCCTCCACTGCAAGACCCCACTGCAGTGGTCCCTATACCTGGCATGAATAAAGTCTTCCTTACTGTCTTTAACAAGTGCCATGAAGAATTTCTCTCTTTAACAGACCTCCCGAAGCTCTAGCAGGAATTAACGCATGACGTAGAACGAACCAATCAGATCTCATCATGACTGGTTCGGGAATGGACCATCACTGAGGCTAGGCCATTTCCAGTCTTTCTGGAACATACCTGCAGAGCCATAGGGGAGTGAAGTATCTGCAGGCAGGATTGCTGAATCATCATGGGTAAACACGCTTACTACATACAGAAAGTCTGTGCAACTGTGCAAAAAGTAAAGAGAGGAAGAGGATGAGGGAGACAAAGAGACAAGCTTCACTACCATGGATTGAAACGCTGGATCCAGCTGTGCCTGAGGACAGTAAGGTGACAACCCCACCCTCACCACCAGTTTCTATTTTGTTTAACATTTTGAATTGAGTTTATATCACTCGCAATTGAAAAGGCCTTAGCAAATAAAAAAATATATGTATACTTTTCATGGTTCTGCTTCAAACCATTCCAGCAATTTAAAAATAATTATTTGGGAAGAAAAATGAATACAAAAGACTAAAACATTTATGCATTTCCAATAAAATGGGAATCTAGGAAGATTATGCATTCTGAATATTTTGTTCAACTATAACAACCTCTAACATGTTTGTGGACTTTGTCATTTTAGTTCCAAAACTGAAGTGTATGGTATTAAAGCAAACATAGGAGAATGGTTTCAGCCAATTCAACGTGATATATATGTTTTGGGCTAAGAAGCTGAACCCAGTATTTATTTTTCCTTTTTCTATTTGCATACTCAAATCAGACTTTTCTGAAAGGGTCTTAATTGAACTCTTGAAAATAATAACAATAGTAACAAACTTGCTGGGTTGTCCAGTTCTCAAAGGATATGCTACATTAGACATAACTACAGGTGGCCCAAAGGGGAGGGGTGGACATCCTACAACGTCTCAGGGGCCCATGACCAATCCGACGTTAGAGTGAATTCTACCTGCTCATCAGAGTCAATTTTCCTTCAATATGCATGTTGTGAGTAGTTCACCTTAGCCCTGGGATCTAGTGGAGCAGATGACATTAAGGGCTGAAGGTTCTGTTCTCAACTTGTGGCCAACTCTCCCTTAGACACTAGGGTTTGTCGCTAATTCTGAGACTTCGGAACACTAGTAAAGAAATGCATTAGGTGCAACCTCTGACTCATTGCAGTCACCAAATGTGACGAAGAATTCACAAAACATAACTAAGAAGTCTCCATGGGCCGGGAGCGGTGGCTCACGCCTGTAATGCTAGCACTCTGGGAGGCCGAGGCGGGCGAATTGTTTGAGCTCAGGAGTTCGAGACCAGCCTGAGCAAGAGCGAGACCCCGCCTCTACTAAAAAATAGAAAGAAATGATCTGACAGCTAAATATATATATAT
>CM052448.1:3994963-4059613 GCA_028533085.1 Varecia variegata | reverse complement strand
AGAATGATGGTTACCAGGGGCCAGGGGAGGGAAAAACGAAGAGTTATTCAATTGGTGTAAAGTTACAGCTACGTCAAATGAATCAATTCTAATGATCTGCTCTAAGGCATAGTGACTGCAGTCAACAAGACTATATTGTACACTTAACAAATATGTCAACAGATTTTTAAACATATCAATCTTTCACTCTGCACTAAATAGCAGCTATTTTCATAGATTTATCAAAAGAAGCATTAATTTCCTTTTATTTCAATAAGATATATTTTGTCAAAATTCCTTCCTGCCCTTTACACATCAAGGTTACATTTCCTTTCGGCACGTATAAAAATTGGTGATCTCTTCCAATTTAGCGACTAGGATGTGGAAAATGCTAGCTAATCAAAACCAAAGGAACAAGATGAAAACCTGAAAAATGATTCAATTTGATGTTGTACTTTATTCTGAGCATTAGATGAAAAATGTTAAATTATATGCCCACCGTCGGTGATTCTTTGTAAAGAAGTTAGTGCACATACTATAGTGCTATGTGTGTGCACACCTCTGTGTGTTACTTTGTTATCTAGGAGCAAAGTTCTTGGGGAAACTAGGCTGCAAAATGAATTTACTTGAATTATAATGCCTAACACAAGGTCAAAATTGTGTTACACGATATACGATTACAAATTTCCATGAATTTGCTTTTCCAAAGCCAGCTGCTTTTTTGGGTTGATTTGTATTGTTCTGTGTCAATTTATCTCAACAGAGTTAATCTTAAAAGAAGGGTGACTTCTGGTCAGACTTTATCGTCATGGCATATTTGAGTATGTCCTAGCAACCATGAAAGTCTGGGCTATGCCTGTCTTTATAAATGCCCCGATCTTTATTTTATTTATTTATTTATTTATTTAATTGTATTGTATCATTTTATTTTTGAGACAGGGTCTTGCTGTCACCCAGGCTTGAGTCCAGTGGCATCATCATAGCTCACTGCAGCCTCCAACTCCTGGGCTCAAGCCATTCTCTTGCCTCAGCCTTCAAAGCAGCTGGGACTACAGGAGCACGCTACCAGGCCCGGCCTAAATGCCCAAATTTGGTTAAGTATATTGAACTGTGTTCGCAAAAGGCAGGTATTCTGAAGTATGTGAAATAATGCATGCATTTACAGGAACTTTTTTTTTAATGTCCACAATGCCAATAGCGAATAACAACCCTAGTTTTTAACCCCCATCTCAGAAATTGTTTTCCTGATGGATTTGGATGCTCTGGGAGAACCAGAAATGGAATATTTTCTCAAAATCCTCCTAGTAATGATGACATGTCTTTGTATAACACATTTGTTTCTGAAAAGTTTAGGTATGTAAAATCTGTGTATTATTAGTAGCCAAATCACCCCTTTTATTTTTTTGAGACAGAGTCTTGCTCTGTCACCCCAGCTAGGGTGCAGTGGCATCATCATAGCCTCACTGCAACCTCAAACTCTTGGGCTGAAGTGATCCTCTCCCCTCAGCCTCCCCAGTAGCTGGAACTGCAGGTGCGCACCACTGTGCCCAGCTAATTTTTCCTTCTTTTTTATAAAGACGGGGTCTCACTCTTGCTCAGACTAGCCTCAAAGTCCTAACCTCAAGCGCTACTCCTGCCTCTGCATCCCAAAGTGCTAGGATTACAGGGCTGAGCCACCACGCCTGGCCGGAATCATAATTTTTTTTTTAACAAAAAAGAAAGTTTCCTAAGACAATCCAATAGGATTTTAAAAACAAACCTTCCATTAGATTTGAATTATAAAAGTAGATGTCCCTCTACTTAATTATATAATGTAAGGTTATAACCATAGCTTCATTATGATGCTGAAATTTTTTTTATAACTTCTTAAAATAATTAAGTTGTAGCAGGGTTTATGTGACCCTGAAATTCCCCAGGGAGAAGATCCTACAGGTCCTTATGAACAAAGAAGGCTCAAATAATCTTGGTTTTTTTTCTTTTAAGAGATGGAATCTGCTGGCAAGCCCTGGGATGGAG
Source organism: Varecia variegata (assembly GCA_028533085.1). Classification (NCBI taxonomy): domain Eukaryota; kingdom Metazoa; phylum Chordata; class Mammalia; order Primates; family Lemuridae; genus Varecia; species Varecia variegata. The sequence goes on along the minus strand of CM052448.1, from coordinate 4,057,618 downwards.
GCCTCCACTTTCTTCAAGTTAGTAGGGTTCTTCTCCTCTCCCTCTTCTCTCTCCCCTTTCCTTCTTCTCTCTCTCTCTCCCACTCTCCCTCCCTCCTCCCAGTCTCTATCCCTCTCTTCCATCCTCCCTCCTTCCTTCTTCCTTTAAACCATTTATCCAGCGCCTGCTGTGCACCAGGCATTGTGCTAAGCAGTTAGGGAATGAGCACAAGCCAACCTGCCCCGCCCTGCTGGCGACAGGTAAGGCTGATGCTGAAGACAGCAGCTCCCAGGCTGCAGGTGAGGTTGTGCTGGACCGCAAGCCAGTCGTGGGAGAACTCAGACCCCCACAGGAGAAGCAGACCCGAAGAAACACAGCCTCACATTCATATAGAGCCTTGTTTCCTTAATGAAACTATTAACGGAGGAAAAAAAATTAATGAGGAGCCTAAAATCGGAAAGATTGCAGGTAATTAAAGAGAACGATGGGAATAAACAAAAATTGAAGAAATCTTGGCAATGTTGATAGCAAGACTGTATTTTCCCTGCAAAATGAACACAACAGACCTGTTTACGCAAAGGTTAGTTGGATACTGTTCAAGTTATTGGCACTTAACGATCATAAATCTTCCCCAATTGATGGAAGAAGGAATGCACACATGCTTGTGTTAAGTGTCTGGAAAGCGCTGTGTTTACGTTTTCAGCGGGCTGGTATAATTAAACATTAACTGTCAATTTCTTAATTCTAAAGCAGTCATTTTGCTCTTCTAGGTAATGAGCTTTTTTTTATTATTTTTATTTATTTATTTTCCCTTCCTAAGCAAGTAACAGCTCTTCCTCCAATTGGTTTTTAATGGATTTCGCCCCCAGCAGCCCACCCTTTGCAGACAATTCCTTCTACGGGAGAAAGATTTCCCTGGGGAGGCTGAGGCCGTAGCTTCAGGGAAAAGCAAAAGTTCTCTCTGATGAAACAGAAAAGCTCTCTCTCCCAATGTATTCCATCAAAATAGGTTGGATACTGTACCTAATATGAAACTGTGTAATAACTACATCGCACAGGTGATACAAGTACGGTCAGTAATTTATTTCTGTCTTATTTTCAATGAAACTTTAAAATCCTATCTAGGCATCCCCTTGTATGTTCAGTTTTTTAACCTCTATTTACTTCTGCTGTTAACAAAATGAAGCTGTATCAGACACGGGTTGTCTGTGAAAAAGCATTTGGAGAGCCCAGAATGAAAAAAGCAGGTTGCCCAGGCAGCTTAACCTCCGTGTGTATGCTTTTGGCCTGCATGCTCGCTGGGTTAGAATGGAAGATGTTGAGGACTCCTGTTTGTAATGTCTCCTTACAGAAGCACCGTGAACTTGGCAATGCACGAAATGTGTGCCACACTCCATTTTTTAACATGGGGGGAGAGGGGCTAGACAATGCCTTTCCCGCTGTATTTCCCGTGGATCTCCGAGGGCTTGTAAATTGCAGAGCCTGACATTTAAACTGTGCGGTGTTCGCGGTTCAGGCACCACCCCTTCTCCCACCCTCTCCTCCTCCCCCTGCGCCCGGAGACCGGGGCTGATGCTTCATTTCATAAGGCGGCGTGATGAGAGTCAAGGGTCAAACTCAGCCTGTTAAGTCTGAAGCAATTACCTTCTCCTGCAGATGAAGAAAAGCCCGTGTCTCCACCTCTGCGTGGAGGGCAGAGTGAGCGGAGAGACTCCGAGAACATATGGCCAGCTTCAGCGCGCGGCCCTGACATCGCGGCGGCCACCTGGGCAAAGGCCAACACTTGGCACGGTGCACCCACAGCCATTTCTGTCCAAACACTCATCTATTTCTGGAGCTTTCTACCTGCCCTTTCCGGTTGGCTATCCTGAGAATCCAAATTCTGGCATAATGCGTCCCTGCTGTCTAAAATCATATGTTCTATTAACGGTTTTAGAATAATGTATTAAAGTGGCATCCGTTCCTCAACTGTGTGCAGACAGTATCAAAAAATACCGAATAACCACCCTGTCGTGTGCATTCCCTTTTCCCAGCACCATCTAACTTAGCAGCACTGGATTTCAATAAATGCCTTTTCCCTCCTGATGTCTACATTTTCAACAATAGCTGATGCTCTGAGGTCTTAGAACTTGGAATGTTTTTTAATTAGCGTTTTCCATTTATCCTCTCAACTGCCACGTCTAAACTATACCTCTTAATGCTACCATTAAAGTATTGAAGTAGGAAATCTATTTCATGGCTGGCACATTTTCCAAATGTGGCTGGGACTGGGAATCCTTTTGTTGACCTTGGGAGGCAGCACAGCAGCCTGGAGGAGCCCTAGCCTTTGGAGGCACACCTGAGCTAGAATCCACCCAAGTACTACTGTGGCTTTACGTAAATGACTTCAGCTGAGCCTCTATATGGTTTTCGCATCTATAAAATAGGGCTATTCATCCCACAGCATTGTTACAAGCATTATATGAGATGATGCATGGACACTGCCTGGAACTTAGTAGGTCTACAGTGGAAGGGCCAGAGGACAAAGCCAGGTCTTATAATCACACTGTATCAGCTCCCAAAGAGGAGGAGGAATGGAGATGTGGAGGTTCGTGAAGTCCAGACTGAGGAATGAAGATTTGTCTCTCCAGCTGCTGACAAAACTCTAAAGATTTCTGAACAGGTTAAGGACATGTTGAAGGGGTTAAGGATGAAGTAGAGAGGAGAGAGTGAAAACTGGAAGAGAATCTCTGGGGCTTTGATACGATCTATGACCACAATGAAGCCAGCAAGGGGCAGAGACTGCCCAAGTTAAAAAGTACAAACCGCATTGAAACTATGTCCACCAGCGCTAGGAGAGCAGATCTCAGGCAGTGGTTTCCAAATCTGCTTGGGCAACCACATGGGCAGGGTCTTATTATTTAATTTTTATTTCTAATTACAGGTACTGGGTCTTACCCCAGACCTGTTGACTCAAATTGTCCACGTCTTGGATCCAGAGATTTTTCTGCCTGAGTGCGTGTGAACATGTGCAACTTGAATATTAATATAATATCAGGTTTGGAAATCACTGTGAGCAGAACTCAGGGACACATTACTCAGAATCATACACATAAAGGATCTACTGAAAATTGCATGTAGGCTACCTGAGCAGAAAAAAATATATAGAAATAGATTTGCTCATTAGATTGTCCACTTTGAGTCGCACTTCATCACGTATACAACCAAAGACAAATCTAATGAAATTATTCATAAATTCGAAGGAATTCTGTGGAGGTAGGAGAAGGATATGGAAAATGACACATAGACATTCTGCACTCATGCTCACACTGGGAATGGTCCAGATGTCTTCATTTATAGAGATCCCCTGTAGCTAAAATTACACGCATGGGGGACAGTTATAGATATGGAACAAACCTAGAGCTTCAGATTTTTAAAGAATGGAGAGGTCATCTATTCCAACCCCTTTCATAATGCAAGAATAGACTCTATAACATCCTAGACAGAGAGGTGAGTACGTGGCTGGAATGCCTTCAGTGAGGATGATGAGCCCATTATTAATGGGTAGTATTGATCAAAAGGGAAATGTATTTTCCGAGCGAAGCAAAATGCATCAGGATATATAATTAAAAAAAAAAAACATCAGCGGCTTAGAGGGTTTGTAAAGATATAATCATGTGGTTAAATATGCTTGGAAATATTATGTGTTGTGTTTACAGAAATGAAAGGTAATAAATGAGTGCATTCCAGAGAGCAGATCTTGGCCAGTGAGCTATATAAAGACAGACAAGTTAAGGACAAGGCGGCTGTCAAGTGTCTACATCCCAGTGACCACAGAAATGGAATGAATCAAAGACACAGTTGGAGTCCACCCAAGAGGGAACAAGACATCAGCTGAGGAGGGAAGGGACACTCTGTGCCACTGGTTGCCCTGGCGACAGGACCCCCTTCCTCATGCTAATGGCGCTGTAATGAACACAACCACTTGAACATGAAATGAACAGTGAGCTTGGTGGTGCAGTAAAAGATAGTTTCGAGAGCTCCCGTGCGGAGAGGACCCGGGGTGGAGTTTGGGTGGTGGTTGTTAGAGAACACGGTATGACCAGCGAGGAAGGTATTAGATGGAAAATAATAAGATGTCAGGGAGAGAGAAAGAGAGAGGACAGGCTAATGACAGATAATGCCTTGGACAAGTAATATGTCTGCCATTTCTTTTCCTGACATGCTCCGGACTAGAAAACCTACATTAAGTGTTAAAGAACCCACATCGATTTCCCTGTCCCCTGGTTGCCCTCGCTGTGTGGAAGGTAGCCTGGCCTGGGAGACTCAGGTGAAGCTCAGTCTCTCAGCGAGTTGGCATTTCACATGGCGATCATGGCAGCAGCCTCCGCCTTGCCAGTTTTCTGTCCGTATTGCTCCTCCAAAGAGATCAAGTCCATTAAGACGCTATAGGACGCTGTGATGGTTAGTCTATGTGTTAACTTGTCCGGGCTGCGGTGCCCCCTGGCTTAGTCAAACATTAGTCTAGATGTTTCTGTGCAAATATTCTGTAGATGTGGTTAACACCTATTATCAGTTGGCTCTAAGTAAAGATTACCTTCAAAAATGTGGGTGGGCCTCATCCAATCAGCTGAAAGCCTTAAGATCAAAGCTAGGTTTCCTGGAGAAGAAGGAATGGTGCCATCAAACTGTGACATAGAAATTCTGCCTGAGTTTCCAGCCAGTCGATCTGTGGATTTCAAACTCAAGACTATGACATCAACTTCTGTCTGAGTTCCCAGCCTGCCAATCTGCCCTACAAATTCCATATATGTCGGCCCCCAGAATCCCGAGACAATTCCTAAAAATAAATCTTTCCATTGATAGACAAGGAGATAAATCTCCTTAGATATAGATAAATGTATGTGGTCTTTGTCTCCGGTTCTTGGCAAGGAGCTGGAAAACCCTTGGAATCTCCAGTGCTAAGGGTATCTTTTGTATGCTAATGAGATGACTGGTGGCCTTGGGGTGGGAGCTGTTCACCAAAGGGACACACCTCCTGATTAGGGAGCAGGAACTTTCAGCCCCACCCCCTGACCTCTGGGGAGGGGCAAGGGCTGAAGGAGGAGCTGAGCACCAGGGGCCAGTGATGCCATGATGCGGATGTAATGATGCCTACACAATGAAGTCTCCATCGGAACCCGCAGGACAGTCTGGAGAGATCCCAGAGAGCTGAACGCCAGAGGTTCCTAGAGGACCCAGTGCCTGGATGCAACCTCTGCTCCCTTCCCACATGCCTCACCCTAAATGTCTCTTCCATCTAGCTGTTCATCCGTGTCCCTCATAACATCCTTTATCATAAACTAGGAAACATAAGTCAACGTCTTCCTGAGTTCTAGGAGCCACTCTGGCAAATTCCTCAAACCCAAGGAATGGTTGTTGGAACCCCAACTTGTTTTTGGTCAGTCAAAAACGTGGGCAGAGCAACCCGGAGCTTGTGCTTGGCATCTGAGGTGCGGGTGGTCTTGCGGGAGTGGGCCCTCACCTGCGGGATCCCACGCCAGGCCCCGGTGGACAGTGTTGGAAGTGAACTGGATTAGAGGACACCCAGTCGGTGTCTGCTGGGGGAATAGTTGCTGATGTGGAAAAAAACCCAAATATATGGTCACACTGAGTGTGAGAGTGAAGAGAAAAAAGTTTTTTCCCTTTACAATAAGTATATCTTATATCTATCTATACATACAAAGAGATTTATATTATTCCCAAAGAAGAAATCTCTGAAAATATGATTTTCAGTATACTGCAATGCAATATGTAATTTTAATTCTACTCTACATAGTATATGTAATATACTATACTATATATTAATATATATTAAATTACATAATTTAATAATTACATATTAAATTATATATTTTCAGAAATTTCTTTGGGAATAATAAGATTTATAACATACTATATCAACATCAGCATTTCTGAAAAATAGAAAATTTTCATTATATAACATAGATATATAACATAACATTATATAGCTATATAATGAAAATTATCTTTTTTCAGAAATTTCTTCCTTGGGACTTGAAATCGGACCCCGGGCCACTTACACCCGATGCAGCAGTTCTGTCTTCTGATGTGAGGAAGGACAAGTTTACTGTAGTCTAATTCTTGGGGCATTTATGTTCAGTAACTTGGCTTACCAGTTCCTTAACCTGTCAATCAATGGCTAACAGTGGGTCCCCGCCCTTCTCATAGAAACCACCCTTCTACCTGCTGCCAAGTGGATCAGACACCGTGACCCCTCCTCTGGTCTCGCGGATTGGATTAGGGGTGACTTCTGGAAAGAGTTGGGCCAACCTGGTTCTATCTTCAGTAACTGTGAGTACACGGGGCGGGACTAAGGCAGCTGTGTTTGCTCCTGTGCCACCGGCAGGAGAAAAGCCTACCGAGACAGACAAGGTGACGGTAACAGCACCGAGAGAAGCCGGCACGGATACCAGGCATCCATGAAAAGACCGTGTAAGCGCCACTCCTGCGGTTTCTCTCTTCCTGCTTTCAGTCCTTCATGAGCGACTGAACTTTCTCCCCTGGGGTTCTACGATTGAGCTCTTGCCCTTGAATTCTGAGAAATAGCTCCCAAATCTTCCCAAGATATTTTCTTGTCTTAAGGCAGTACGAGTGGGTTTAAGTCACTTGATCGCTAACATTGACGCTGATTCTGTATTGCCTGGAAATACAACCATGCAGAAGGTTTCTGTCTGCAACACCGTGGGCAAAGCATGAAGCAAGCATCACAGTCTATTGAACTGCTGATATAGAGAATGAACTTGAGGAGACACTTTGCAAAAGGTCAACCAAAAGCATTATAGGGAAAGCAGGTCTTACGAGGTTATTGCACGGAACTTCCTCCAATAAGATAATTAATAGATGCCAGGTATTGTTCTCAGTGCTCTACATCCATTAGCTCATGGAATTCTCCCTCCAACACTAAGAACTATCTGCTATTATGATCACCATTTGACAGATGAACAAACGGTACAAATGCTCTTAGCCAAACTGTGGCTAAGAAGAGAAGAATCTGAGGGCCAAAATTCAGTACACTGCAGCAACAAACTTATTCCTCCCAATTAGTAAGTAAGCAAGCTGTTTTTTCATTCTTGTTATACTTTCAAAAAAAAAAAACTTTAATCCTAATTTTAGGTCCAAATGGTGCCAATTATCTATTTTTTTAAACATTGTGTCCTATATTTGTTTCCAAGACAACAAATAGTTGGGTGGGAAAGGACAGCCCCCAGTCATTTATGTCAGAAATCTGCAGAGTCCTCCCCCCTTTCTCAGCCAGGCTGTCCTTCATCTGTAAACACAGGGGAAAGTTGTTATAATTTTATACTTGCCGCATAACAAATGATCCTTTATTCTCTCATCAAGTCATTATGGGTCTCAGGATACATTTTCTATTCCTGGATTCTCGGCTAAATGCTCTTTAAGTGGCGAAAAGTGATCTGTAAGTGGGCTTAAGTTGTGAAATGTACATTATCTGAATGGCGAATTTGGCTGAAATACATAAACAGATGGTCCAGGCCCTGTTTCTGCTTCTAAAAGTAAAACAAAGTAGGGAGAAGAAAGAAGACACATTGTACATAAAACCGAGAGAGATGCTTGGTTTGAATAACCTCGAGTGTCAAAAAATATATCTCTTTACACAGAGAACCCATTTAAACACACGCTTTCCTCCCCACGAGCAAAAAGGAACTTGGAATGTTTCTCTTTTAAAACATTCATTTTCGCTTAAAAATAAATTTTAAAAGTACAGAGTAAGCATAATATTAAGGTGAATCAAATATTATAAAATAGATTTATATTATAATATATTATCTTATATATAATATATTATATTATATATTATAAAGTATATTATCTTATATATAATATATTTTATAATACATATTATAAAATATATTTTATGTATATTATTATAATATAAATCTGTTTTATATTATAACATAAATATATTCATATTATTTAATATAAATTATTTAAAAATATATTTCTATTATATATAATAATATTAAAGAGATTTTGATCAGGGCTTCTTTATATAAATCGCCCTGCCCTAGTCTCCTGGATGAGAGATGCCACGCATCCCTGCTCAATGCCTCAAGGCTTAATTCATTTTTATAACAACCACTGCACAGTGAAGAAATCAGCACCGCTCACCTTTTGTGTTGGATGCTCCTTCACAGCCACGTTGATTTCCTACAGACATCTTGAGTTCAAGAGAAAATTAAAACCTTCACTTCCAAGTCCAGATGATTTATTCACCTCTTCTACCTTTCCTTCTGCCAAATCCTGACCCCACATGTGTAAATTATGACTTTGATAGGAAGAATATGAAAAGAGAAAGCGGTATAATCATAGCAGAGCATGTGGTGGTGTTTGCTTTTGCAAATATGTGCATTCATTTATAGCCATTATTTTTCTTGGGTCCCCACCTATAGAATCTAAAAGAGTTAGTTGTTCTAGTTTCACTGATAAGAATGACCAGGTGAAACAGTTATGTAAAACAGTGCTGCTGCCTTTAATATAAACGTGATGGATGGGTGGATGGATGGATGGATGGATGTGTGGGTGGATGGATGGATGGATGGATAGGTAGATGGATGGGTGGGTGGATGGATGGATGGATGGATGGATAGGTAGATGGACAGATGGATGGATGGGTGGGTGGATGGATGGATGGATAGGTAGATGGACAGATGGATGGATGGGTGGATGGGTGGATGGACGGAGGAATCACAGACATACAAGATTGATCTCAATATTTGCTGGACAATGCTGCCTTGGTGTCATCAAGAACATCACAACTTCTCATAAAGATGGATCTTTAAAGACCTAAACCAACATAAACAACAGTACAGTCTAATAAGAGAACGGTACTAAGCTGGCACAAGACATTGGCAAAGGCTGGATCTTTGACCCATTCAGGTCTGAGCAGGAGGGAGGGAAAGAAAACAATTTTAAGGAGAATTTCTGTGATTAAAAAGCAGGTTACTTCCATCTCTCTGTTCCACTCCCAACCCCATCAAAACTCCCCTTCAAATAAAACTCCTTTTCAGGAGCTGTCCCTGTCTGTCTGCTTCCGCTCCTCCGGCTTGTCCCCCTTTGAAATCTGGCCTCCTTTCAAGTGTGAAAGACCCGGGTCTGGCCTTTGTCTGAAGTGAAGCCTTTAGGCTTTCTTTCTCTCTGAAGATTTCCCCTCTTCTTTGACCTCACCACCAGCAAGACATCTTGTCCTGCATCTGGAATTCAATCGAGCCGTTGCCTACTTCTGGGAACCTGAACAAAGTTATGTTTGCCTCAAAGGAACGCAGCCAACCATCATAAAATTTCAACAGTGCCAGGGGGAGCTTGGCAAAAATGAGAAAACCGCAAGACATTTCCCCGTCCACAATCCCAGGAGGTAATCCTTGCACTCCAACTATGCCAATTTTTTTGAATATTCTAAACATTGATCTCTACCAAAATCTCGAAATCATTAAATTAGAGAAACAACATATGCCTTAAATGCCTGGTCGCAATATTGGCTCAGTGCTTTTGTTTTTTGTTTTTTTTGTTTTTTTGTTTTTTTTTGTCCCTTTTGGTCTGTCCCCATTTGCAGGAAGAGACCAAGCCTGTCTTGTTTCAACACTGTATTCCCAAAGCCTAACCTGGGCCTGTCATTCTGAGAGGCCCTCAATAAACATGGGTTGAATAAATGAATGAATGAAGCCTAAGCAGTGGGGAAAAGAATGAATCTTATTAAATTTAGTCTGATATTAGAATAGGATTAGAAAAATCCTTTGGGGTTTGGAGCTTATTAATAAACAGTTGCATGATATTAAACTATAAAGACAGGGGGAAAAAAAACCCAGCTCATTCTTCCGATATTTCCCTCATAACATAAAGCCAATGAATGAGCTGCATTTAGAGGAAGCTGATGATATATTTAAATGCTGTAAATATCCACATTAGCACTCAGCCTCCATGCAATCTAATTTACTCTCTAACACAATCCATCAACACCGAAGTATGTTTTTGCTTATAGGGATCATAAAACCTCACTTGATTTATAGTGCGTGTTTTTCCCCCTTCCTGTGTTCTCTGGGAAAATTCAGTTATACATGAATTTCTTTCTTCCAGGGAAAAGAGACTCTTGTCACCAGGGCAGTTGCAAACACAAACTTACTTTTCACGCTAGAGAAAAGGTATCATCAAATGAGAGTTGAATCAATCGCCACGTCTGTACTTTGGTTATTAATCTGCGCTAGGTCTTTGTTCTTTCTGCATGCAGCTCACTTCCAGGGTTACGGGGGGAAAAAAAAGCCTTAATTCTTCTTCGGATGTCCAGTCAGCCACTGTCTCACATATTTATTGCTGGTGATCCATAGTCACGGTCAATAGGGAGATGGGAGACTTGATTTCATAATGTACCTCTCACAGACAATGTCATTAGGATTTTCATAATGCTTATCACAACACAGAATTGAACACTGAGGCTCTAAAGAATCATTTTCATCCATGTGGTCGGCACTCGTGCCCATCTCCTCTCCCGGTGACAGTTACAGACTCACCAGGAGTTAGGGAGAGAGGGGAGATGAAATGGAAAAGAACATGGCCAGGCAACAACGTGCATAAATAAATGGCAAGATTTTTATTTTCCTTTGCTTGACATATGCTCATGCGACATCCGTGGGAATTTATTATTCAAATGCAAATGGGTAAAGGAGAAAGAGAGAAGGTTGGGAGGTAGACAAGGGGAGGAGAAAGAGACAGAGAGAGATAGAGAGAGACAGAGAGAGAGAGAGATGAAGCCATCACCAATTCATTCACACTCATTAGAATCTCTTGCTTACCAGATTCCAAAACTGAACTTTAACCCCTACACCCTTAGCAGGTGAATCTCATATTTCCTTGCCTTCCCCTATACCCCATACATTTACATTGTGCAAACCAGGCAGACCCTTAGGTGGGACTGCAGTGTGAGAGAGATGGGAGATGCTGACATAAAAACCAGCTGTGGGGACAGACAGATCCTCTCCTGCAGCTCCTAGTGGCATGACTTAGATGTGGCTGGCACAACCGAAACTACCCACTCTGCCTCCAGAACTTTCATTGACTGCAGAGAAACAGAATAAACTCTGTCGCCAAGCAGGCAAAGGAAACATTTTCAAAATTAGGAGATACTTCGTATATTTATTCGGAAAGAAATCACCTAAATGTGCAACAAGAGGGGATTGGTAAAATCAAGTGTCGAGGGAAATATAAAGAGTGATTGTGGCTGCGGGAGTCCTAGTGGTTTGCATCTCTGTACTTTTCCGTGTTTTCCACGTGTTCCACAATCAACCGCAATTACATTTATTGCACTTGCTGTAGTCATCATTCTGGCCACTCCTTAATTCAGTCTTTGTGCTGCCTGATCACTCCTCCTGGAGCCTTCACCCCTCCTTCTTTCACTTGTTTTTTTGTTTGTTTCCCTTCTCAGACTGCAGACCCGCATGAGAGTAGGAACCGTGCGTTGTTCGCTTCTGTTCCCCGAGAGCCTCGCGTGTCATGCTCACTTCCCACAAATGCAATGGAAGCAGAATAAACAGGTTGCTTCTTTAATGAGAACGATGACAACAGACGATTCTTAGCGATTCCATTGCACAGTAGAAAGCCTCTGCTCATTCTGAAATACCATCAAAGATCTGTAGGATAAGTTTTCACCCTAGAAAAGTTTCCACAATAGGCAACATCCTCACACCTGCAGAGGAACAGCCTCACGTAACACATGACGCTATAGTCTACGCTTGTAACTATTTATTAAAAATTAAAAAAAAAAACTTACAATAGTTGGCCCTATAGCATAATGTCCTCTGATGAATCTTATGTGAAGATGTATACGAATCTGTGAGTTTCGTCTGCAGAAACATGATACACTTCAGCAGCAGACAGAAACCCAAGATTTGAGTAAGAATTTTCATAAGAATGACTTGGTCAAAAGAAATAAACAACATCATCAAAGTCATGGTTCTTTTCTCCAGTTTGCATCTCCATAGATCCAATATAAAGGATGGTCAGGACATCAACACGGTGTGTCAGGACATCAACACAGTGTTTCTCACTCCAGAGACAGAGCTCAGCTGAGACCTCATTTGACCTGGAACACGTTGCTTTGACCCTCAAAGCTGGAGTCAGTCGGTCGAATAGGAGAGACAGGAATCCTGCCACTAGGGGTGTTACAGAATTCAAAAATATATGTTTATACCAACACTTGGCACATACTAAGAGCTCAAAATGGGCCAGCTGTTATTATAATTACAGAATTACAAGATTATTCATATATTATTTATATTCCCATACTTTTTATATAAATGGGTATGTTATATGTAATTATCATAATTCTTCCCTGGTCCCCCTCCAAACATTTTATATTGTGCTTCCTAAGAAGCAGATCAGGACAAACCGAAACATGAAACCAAAATTTAATGTGTTGGGATCCTGAAACTTCAGCTTCCTTCACTGCCTAAAACTTCCAGTTTCCTCCACAACAAGCCTCCCCAAGGGGTGTCCTTCAGATTCTATGAGCCAGGCACAGACTAAGACCTTGGAAAGCTCCATCTATGATCTGAAGACCTCCTCTATGTGTGGAGAAAGGTTACTAGCAGAATACTGTTTTATTTATTTAGCTCTGTCTGGGGTATTGGGGTAGATAGGACTATTTAGTCAATACATCATTTTCCCCAAAAAGATAAAACTGTGAATAATGCTCTTGTTTCCTGAGACTGTGTTTATCTGCAATGGAGTTTTCTTGATTTGATTCACTAATATTCAACTAAATGACCTTTTTTACTTATTTGTTGAAATTCAGCCACCGCAGTGACAACCTTCTCTCACCTCTGCCCTTAGGGTCTTACTCTTCCCTCTCCTAGAACGACCCATGGTTTCCTCTTTGTCCAACCCATCCTTCAAGGCCAGACACTACCCAATGGTTCTATCCACTCTTCCCCCTTCTGCTTCTTCAAATTCTCCTTGCACTTCCTACTCTGCCATGCCTTTGGGTACCAGATAGTAACATTCCTTTGTTTATTGTTTCCAGTGAGGGTATGAGACTAGGGGCAGGAATTACACTGCGAGCCCTCGGATAATTCCTGCTACATCCGTGGCATAGAACCTTGCAAATAATAACTAAGGGTCTCCTGTGTGTAAGGAACTGCTTAGCCCCAAAGATTAAAAAATAAAAAGTGCTAAGATGAGACCCTTTCCCTGAAGACTTTCCCAATTTAGAGGAAAAGCAAGAGGCAGATGAAATTGCCGGGATGTGGAGATATTAATAGAGATGTAACAAATACGACCATCGCAAACACTGTTACTGGGAACAGCAGCAACAAGAATAACTCGTGTTATGAAACGCTCACAATGTGCCCAAGCCCACTTCTGAGAATGCAGAAGGGCAACCTCATCTAATGCTCCCTAGCCCCATGATATAGGTATTATTACTATTATTATCATTATTATTATTATATTCCCCACTTTACAAATTAGGATACCAAGACACATACAGGTCAACTAAACAAAGTTCAGGATCAATATAGAGGGAGACAGATATTCTGGCCACGGATGTCAGGGGAAGCCTTCACTGAAAAGAAGGCTCTGAAGAGAGCCTTGGTGTAAATTTCCCCTACCTTAGGCGTGGAAGTAGCAGGAACCCAGGAAGCAGAGGTATGGATAAATCCCTGCCGTTAATGAAATGGAAGGAAGTGACAGGTTATGGGATTGGAAACCAAAGGACATCAAGAACTAGAATAGCAGGAACCCCATGCTGGAGTTGGAGTTGTTCTACAGGCAGCAGGGAGTCATAGAAGGTTGCTGAGCAAGGGCATGGCATGAGTGGTTGGGGTTTTGGTTTGCTTTGCTGTTTTGTTTTTCATAAAATAGTCTTGGCTGCTGTTAAGGACACTGGACTAGATACGAGAAAGACCAGAGGTCAAGTAATTTGTTAGGGGTCAAACTTGTGGGTCCAGCTGAGGGCATATGGAAGCCTGACCCCGGCAGTGGAACTGGGAAGAGAAAGGAGAATGCTTTGAGAGAGAAAGATGTGTATGAGAAACTCTGAAGTTCCTTACTTGAGGACCCGGGTGCACAGAAGGGTGGACCTGGGTGGGCAGCTTGTTGATCAGGCTGAAGGTAACAGGAGGAGATGGTTGTTTGGGGAAAAGATGAGATTCTTCCAAGACTCACAGGACACCTCTAGTACCCAGTTGCAATCCTGAAATACTTTCAGGAACTAGAACTCCTTGGGAAATGTGCAAGATGAATCTAGACTATCACATCATCCTGGAGAGCAAAGAAGATCATCAAAGACAAGCACTTACGTCAAAAGGACTCATGAGGCAACTTGAAGAGGCTCCTTTTGGTTGAAGATTGAATAATTTGAGCATCAGTAAAGATAATTTTAATCCTTGAGTTTGTAATAATACAAAAAACACATGCTTACCATTAGAGCATACAAATAAAGCAACTCATAAATTTGAAATGACAAAGGGAAAATCAAACATTTTTCCTGTATTTCCTACATAAACTGTCCCCTTGAATATCCTAGTGGTAGATTGGGAAACTTCTCCTTAATAAATTAGGAAGGAAGGAAGGAAGGAAGGAAGGCAGGCAGGCAGGCAGGAAGGAAAATAAAAAATTAGAATACCACCATTTTGCAACCCCCACAGAATTAGTGGTGTGGGTATTGAGCATCTGTGGCTACAGTGTCACAGAAAGAGAAGCAACCTGATATGATATACCTCTTCTTGGAAGAATAAACCACTAAAGACATTGAACTTATATCTGAGTAAGACTCTAGAACCAACAACCAATTTAAAAGCAACACAAAGGACAAAGGAGCACGTTGAACCACAGGGATGCAACCGGCAAACGCCAGGCTGTGGGAAATACTGCAGCACAAAATTTGTTTTCTTCAACAATGTCAACAACCATTACAAAGAAAAAAAATGCAACAAACAAATTGACAAAAAAACAACCCAAACAAACAAAAATGTGGGAGGCAGACTGATTAAAAGATCCTTAAAACAGAGGAAAAGGGCCTTTTAAAGATCTATCAACTGATCGCCATGTGTGGGCCTTATTTGGATCCTGTTTCAAATAAACTGTTATAAAATCGGTTGTAGCAAATGTCCCACTCTGGCGGGGTGGTTCATAACCGGGAGGCTGTGCCCGTGTTGGGGCAGGAGCGTGTGTGAATTCTCTGTGCCTTCTGCTCAGTTTTGCTGTGAACCTAACACTGCTCTAAAAAAGAGCCTATTTTTAGAAATGGAAACAAGAAAAAAAAGGACACTTTTGAGAAAACTAGATACTTCAACAATGATTTAATAATTGATGATACTAAGAAATCGCTGTTAATTGTCAGTAGGTATTATGAGAATGTTAAAAAAAACAAAGACTTCTTGTTCTTTAGAGATGCAAGCTGGAATAATCATGGACATGGTGATAGGATGCCTGGTGTTTGCTTCAAAGTAGCATGAGACTGAAGAGGGAGAGGGATAGGGCCTACAAAAAATAAGATTAGCCATACCTTGATAATTTCTGAATCTGGCTGTCTCAATCCATTTGTGTTGCTATAATTACCCGAGGCTGGATAATTTCTAAAGAAAAGAGGTTTATTTGGCTCATGGCTCTGCAGGTTGTACAAGAAGCATGGTGCCAGCACCTGCTTCTGGTGAGGGCCTCAGGAAGCTTCCACTCACCCCAGAAGGGGACAGGGAGCCGGTGTGTAGAGATGTCACATGGAGAGAGAGGACAGTGCTGGGAGGTGCCAGGCTCTTTTTAACAAAGAGAACTAATAGAGCAAGACCTGGCTCACCATCCCCCACCACACCCCCACCTCCGCCACCCCAGGACATTAATTTATTCATGAGGGATCCACCCCCATGACCCAGACTCCTCCCACAGGCCCCACCTCCAACCCTGGGGATCAAATGTCAACGTGAGATTTGGAGAGGACAAACAAACCATATTCAAACTACAGCCCTAGGTAACAGCTAGAAGGTGATTTTTTAAGCTGTTCTCCCTACTTTTACATAGGCGTATATATGCTTTAAGTTTTACACAATAAAAAGGGTTTTGGTTTTTTTTATAGAATTTTTTTTTTAGGCTAGTCAAGTGAAGCAGTGGGAGTGGAGAAAGAACAAAGGAATCTGTAACTGGTTGTGATCAACTAGTTGTAAACACAACCAACACGATTTTTTTTTTTTTTGTAAAAAGACTCATAGAAGATGTCAGGTGATGATGATCAAAATGATGATCAAGTACCCAACGGCCTGACATTGTTCCTTCCAAGTGTAGCCTTGGCCTAAGTCATGCTGTAGACAGAGCTCAGTGTCTAAAATGATGGAAGCCCACTTTAGCCAAGATAACCATTTATCTTCCATGCCCTTATGAAACCATCGCAGACTGTGTCATAAAAGGAATAATGCAATGCCTTTAAAGTACATGAATTAATTATCAGCAGGAATGAATGAAAACCATATCTACCTCTTATAGGTATTAATACCCAAAAGCTGCTGCAACTACCCTTCTCAACTTTGGAAAGGGCACTCGTATATAATGAATGATAAGGGTCACTGAAGTTCACAGTATATTAAAAGTGAGCTGAATTTTAAGGGTTTACTGCAAATAAAATTTTCTGCAGGGAATTTATTAAGCCCAGGCAAGGTTACAGAGTTATTTGTGGTGTTTTAATGCTACCTTTATTAATAATAACCTTTCCAGGGGTGCATCATCTGAGAAAGCACATACTTTAATCCAGAACTGTGTGTCTGGTATTATTACCAGGAACATTAAATAATGAAGTTTCAGTGGCAGAATAGAAGAAATCATGATTTGGTAGGTTTCTGGTATCTAGCCATCGTGAGCAATTCTTAAAGCAAAAATAAGCACCTGAGACTATAGATAATTCAGAGGCACTGATCATTGGGAAGGAATCTGAGATATCTATAAACAAATACTACTATAAGTTAGACTTTATACTTACATCACTGTTTCTAAAGTATCAGTGAACTTCAAAAAGCACCAAGGAATGATGCTATACATGGGTCTGGAAGAGAAAAATAAGGACCTCTCCACTTACACTTAAGAGTACCAAGTCCTGTTTAAGGGCATGAGAAATAGAGACAAGAGAATTCAGATTCCAGCTCAGCCAAGTTGAGCTGCCTGACCTTGGCCAATGAGCTTTCCTGAGCCAGCTTCCTCAAATGTAGAATGAAGATAATAATACTTATCCCTTGGAGCAATTATAATAAAAAGGCTAAATCAAATTAGATATGGCAATTTTATGATGAAATTCTGGGCACATATTAACCATAACATAAACGGCTATATTTATTGTAAATTAAAACTGTTTTAAAATCCTAGGAAGGCCTTGGCCTTTGTTCCTTTGTGGCATCTCCTTTTCTCCTTTTATTAAGTGAGCATTTCCTCTATCATGTAGCAAAATATGCCTCTGACGTGCAACTACCTGAGTTCCAATCCCAGACTCTGATTCTTACTGGATGCAAGATTCTAAGAAAATCATTTTGTCTCTCTAGACATGCAGTCCCCAAGTCCCGGGACTTGGACTGGTACTGGTCTGGTCCATGGCCTGTTGAGAACCAGGTCACACAGCAGGAAACGTGCACCAGTGAGTAAGCAAAGCCACTCCCCATCGCTGGCATCACCACCTGAGCTCCGCCTCCTGGCAGATCAGCGGCGACATTAGCGTCTCATAGGAGCACAGACCCTACTGTAAACTGCGCATACGAGGGATCTAGGTTGCGTGATCCTTATGAGAATTTGTCTGGAACCATCCCTCCCACCAACCCCCACCCCAGTCCGTGGAAAAATTGTCTTCCATGAAACCAGGTCCCTGGTGCCAAAATGGTTGGCATTCGCTTTTCTGGATGTTCACTTTTTCATGTACAAAACAGGCACAGCAATGGTCCCCACCCCCCACTCCTGCAGTTGTCAATGGGACAATGAATGCAAAACCTTTAAATCAAATCTAAACATGGCAAACAGTCAAGGCATGAAACATTGCTGGGGCAACTGTCATCACAGCTGTGTCAGTATCTCCCTATTCCTACCATTAACCATAGGATGGCAATTCCACTCACCCAGCCTGAATCATTCCATTTGGGGATTAAATAATCCGATCCTTGAGGAAGTCATCTCTGACCCCTAACTTCCTTTCTTTCTCTACACTTCTGTCCGTTCCCTGCTGGTTCTGCCCTTGTTGCAGATGGAAGACAGCCAGGCTTTGCGTGCTCATCACCCAAAATCCTGGAGTTTTCTAAAGCTTTGGTCATGTGGCATCTGGCCTCTTTCCTCGGGAACACAATTCAAAGGGATGAGCTTTTCAGAGAAATCTCATCTTTCATCGTCTGCCAAGAACAACCACAGGGAAAGGATCTATCTAAAAGCTGAATCACCTCCTCATGCGTGGTGCACCGTCTCCTGCCCGTGGATCAGGCTTGGGGCAGGGGGACTCGGTCACATCTAGGTCCGAATATTTGCGTGGGGTTGGTTAAAATAAGTGGGCTGGCTCGAGGAAACACACACACACACACAATGACATTATCGCTTGTTTATAAAGAACACCAGAATGTCAGGTACTGGTTTAATTTGTTTTGTAGTCAATTTTCCCCTGCCCCTCAAGGCTCATTAGCCAAGCAATCATTCCATATGATAATGCGTCCTCTGTGCTTCTTCTTTGGGTACCAAGAACATATCTTCGGCTCCAATGCCAGCAGCGGGCGTCCTTCATCGGCAACCTTGCCCGGTTTTGCTGAAAGGACGCCAACTCTGCACGTGCCTTTCGTCCCCAGCACCCATTAACTCCGTTTACCATATACTTAGACATCTGGCTGAAGAACCAACAAGCTTATTTCCCCATCCTCCATAATCACCCAACGTAATATCTGTTTCCTCACAATTTGTCCCTCGGAGACAGACATCTAGATAAAGCCAACGTCATTTCAAATCACACTGACTTTGGCCAGATGTTCCATGTCTGGGAAACAATGTTTACCGAAAGTTTACACAGTAATTATTATCAAAATCCCCGCAAAGGTTACCTTGAGCTTAAGTTCTGGGAACCCAGGCCAAGATGGGTTTCAAAAAGGACCTGAGGTTTTCCTTTCTTACCTTGGGCCAATCTTCCTCTGGAACCTTGATCCTTACTATCTACTTTTCCCTAGCTACCTTCTCTCTCCCTGAACATTGACTCAATGAGACGACTTTTAATATGATGAGTAAGTGACTATCCCCCCCACCCCAAGATCCTATCCTTAGACCTGACTGCTTCCTTGAGCTCTAGACTCGAGTATACATACGACTCTGTTCTTGAAACCTACACTTGGAAGTTCCACTGGTCTCTCAAATTTGTCCAGAGTGGACCTCTGCAGTCATGCCATGCCCTACAAATCAGTTCTTCTGCAAGTACTGCCCATGTGAGTAAGTCACGTCCGTTTACCCACCTGCTAGGAGTCATCCTTGCTTTCTCTTTCTCTCATCCCCTGTCAGTGATGTCACAAGATTATATCCATCCCGACTGCCGTTTTTCTAGGACTGGCCACCAACATCACTCATTCGAGTTGCTCTAAGAGTCTACTAACTGGCTTCTCTGTGCCAACTTTTGACATCTTCCTCTCATGTATCTGCCACACATCAATCAGAAGATGCCTCTTCTTTGCATAAAACCATCCAATGGCTTCCCCTGGGGCTTAGAAAAGACCTCTCAGTCCTTACCCCCTGCAAGATATGCCCCCCACCACCTCTCCGTGCAACTCACCTCCTTGCTCCCAACACCAATAAATCCACCTTCTTCCTACCTCACGGTCCTTGCCCTGCTCTTCTCTTTCCCTGGAATGGGCTTTCCCTGGGCCTTGTTATGCTTTATTTTCATCTTTCATGTCTTAGCTAAAATGTCAGCTCTTCCGAGAAACTCCATTGACTACCCAACCTGCACATCAAACTCTACGGCCACACCCTCCACCTAAGGAAACACATCGTGCTTTTCTTTTTTTTTTTTTTTTTCATCATAGCACATGTCCTCGCCCATATTTCTCTCATTGACTCGTATTTACTTGTTAAATATCCACTCCCTTCTCTGGAGTATCTCAGGGCAAGAACCACATTTATCCTTGTTATTGATCTATCCTCAGCACCAAGAAGATGCCTGGTGTACAACGGGCATCCAATACACATTCTTTGAATGACAGAATGAAGGAATCTTGCTGTGTTTTGCTACTGAAGGCCCCATTCAGTCTAGAACCCTACAGCTCTATATCCCACATTAGACTACAAGTTTCCTCCTTCCTACAGAACTCTCTGAAAGGCCCGAGCACTAACATTCAGCCATGCTGAGAAGTTATCTGTAACCACCCAGACATTCTGTCCCCTTACTACTCAACATGTGTTCCACGGCTAAACAGCAGCAGCGTCACTCAGGAGCTTACCACAAATTCAGACTCTCAGGTCCCATCCCAGACCTACAACACCAGCACCTGCATTTTAACAAGATTCTTGGGAGATTTGCACGTGGGTCAGAATTCGAGAAGCCCTGCTTTAGTTCCGTTGGCCTGAACCCTGGGTGCTTATTAGAAGCCCTATCCCAGACCAATTCAAGTCTCTGGGACCAAGGCCTGGGCAGCACAGCTGCTTTCTAAAGCTGTCCCCAGGATTCTAACATGTAGTCAATATTTGGAATCAGCGATACAGCGTAGAGACGAACACCTCAACATTTTACAAGCTTGGTCTGTGTGTTCGTGGAGGGAACTGTTGTTCTGAAGCTGAAACAGTGAAGATGCAGAAACACGATCAGCAATGACAGAACTGATAAAACCCCAGCTCCACGGACAATACACCAGGCCTTGCCTGGAGAGAAAGGCAACCCAGAGCCCATGACTTGTGCCAAGGGAGGGTCTTGGTAGGTGTCACTTAGTTTTCACGGTTCTCACAGAAAAACGCACATAAGGACATTTACAATATTTTCTTCACAATCAAAAAAAAAAAAAAAAAAAAAGGAAACCACCTGAAGATATTACCCATCTTTTCATACCTTTTGAAAATTTCACACCTTAGTCAAAGGCAGATGCTGTTTACTTATGGAATGTCAATGTTGTGAAGCTGCTATCTGTAATTAGCTCATTAGCTCACCTGTGGAATCGTCTAACTTTATTTTTTTTTTTAACTTAAATCAGGACTTCTGAGACAAGGGCAATAACCTGCCCACCTGGGGTGGGCTGGGGCGTGATCTTAAACTCCTTACCTTTTGTAACACAGACGCCAGGAGAAACTCGAGGGAAGAACATTTTATATCCCAAGGAAGTTCTTGGTTAAGAAGTCAGAAAGCTTTGCTCCAGCACGGAAATCTAACTTGGTTTATGACAACAAGCCAGCACCCCAGGATTCTGGATTCCCGTCACCATCACTGTCCAGGCCTCCAGTACACGCTGTGAAAGATGTGGCTTGCCCTGATGTGAGACGTGTCCTTGGTTTTAACTTCAACTATGAATACCCTCAGTCACTCCATCAGTCAAGGTCTCAACAAGAAACAGATGGCATACTCCAATTAGGATTATTTAAGGGGATTTGACTTATAGAAGTACTATTTTCAAAGGTGTAGGCAGAGCGCAGGGAAACCACGCAGGCTGTGCAGCAACCTAGAATTAGTAGCTGCGGAGTTGTTATTTTCCCCAGGCCAAGGAGAAGGAAAAGTTATGGGTTCCCAGAAGAAAGGAGGCTACTCAGCGAGGCAAAGCAGTGGCCTGTCTTTGAAGGACACTCTCTGCCCTCAGAGAGAGCACTGGGACCATAAATACCTTGACCTCACTTAGCTCCCTGCCTCTGTCTCCTGCCTCAACTCCCCATAAGCAGAACTCGAATGAAAATGAAAGTGCAAAGGATCCTCTGGGTGTTGTCCTCATATATGAGCTTCCTGGGGAAAAGCAGGGAAAGCTCTTAATGTCCCCCCAAAGACGTCCACCTCCTAGTCCCAGGAGGTGGTGATACCTGTAGATTAAATGTGTGAACCGAGTTTGCAGATAAATTAAGGTGGCTGATCAGCTGACCATAAGACAGGAAGATGATTCTGAATTATCTGGGTGGGCCCCATACAATCACAGGGGTCCTCACAAGTGGAAGAGGGGGGCAGGAGAGGGTCAGGGGAGATGCGATATTGCTGGCTTTGAAGATGGAGGGGGACCCACAAGCCAAGGAACACTGGTGGTCTCTGGAAGCTTCCAAAAGCAAAGAGATTCTCCTCTAGAGCTCCAGAAAGCAGCACAGCCCCACTGACACCCTGACTCTACAGCCCAGGGATATCTGTGTTGGATTTCTGCACTAAAGAACTTGAAAATAGTATATCTGCATTAAGTTTGTGTTTATTTGTCCCAGCAGCAATGGGAAATGAACTCAGTGGGGAGGGACGAAGGATGCCTTTGGAGAGACAAGTGGACGATGTCTGGCATCATCCTCCACTGATATCTCCTGGCATTTTTGGTCACCCTTTGTCCCCTGAGTCTAAGCCTTGGGGACTTCGCCCTGAACTGAAGAGAAGCAACATGACATAATTTCAAGACTCAGGGTTTGCTTTCAGGCTGGCTTGAGTCTGCATCCAGCTCTGCCACAGATGAGGTATGTGGCTTGGGGGAGTCACAGTTTCCTCCTCTGTAAAATGGGGATGATAAAAACAGCAATTACCTCGTGGCATTAGTGTCAGGGCTAAACGAACAATGCATATAAAACACTTAGGACGGTGCCCAACATATAGTAGATGCTCAATAAATGCTGGAACTTCCAGCCTCATCTTGTTGACTATAGTGGTTAAAAACATGCTCAGAAATTCTTGGATAACTCCCTGCCTCTAAGTGGTGGAGCTGCATTCCCCTCCCCAGGAGTGTGGGCTGGCAGTGCTTCCAACACAGAGAATGAGGCAGAAATAAGGGTGTTTGAGACTAGGTCATAAAAACTACTAGGGCCGCTGTGTGATTCCAACTAGATAATTTGTTACGCAGCCATAGATAACTGATACATTAATCAAAAAGAAAGAGCTGTGAAAGACATTTACTTGTAAAAACCTTGTTAGAGGTGAGTGACTTTGAAAAGTTTGTAGCTGATCTTACCTCAAAATAACTGCGTATACCCAGTGTCAAATCAGGGGTTAGGGATCACTGTTGCAGAAGCTGGAAATCTAAGAAATGAAAGGTTTGACTTTAAATGGGAGAAAATAATTCCTTCCTTTGGGATTCAAACCCAAATCATGTGCCCTCCTCATAGAACGCTGGTCTCCAAGCTGGTGCTAACGCAGGGAAATATGGTTATTTCCTGTTCATCAGCATTTTACCCTCAAACCTTCTGTCAAGCTGGCATGTTTTTTGTTTTTTGGTTTTTTTTTTTTTCCCAGCGAGCAGGAACCTCAGAGCTTATCCTCAGATTGTCTGCCAATCTCCAATCCAACTCTGATTCATCCAAGGGTCCGGAAAGCCAGACAGAGGTCATGACATTGACACCTCTTGTCCTGTTCAGAGCTCCGGGATGTGCCCTGACCGGGCTTCCAGGGAAGTGGAGGAGGAAATGCCCTCTCATGCATCCCAGCTGGCTCTCCGCTGATTTCAACCCACTGGCCATCTGGTCTCTTCTCCCCGCTATGCACACAGCTTGGTCTGGGAAGTGGAAACTTTCTGCAGGATTCAGCATTTTTATTTATTTTTTTAATTTTTTAAATTTTCTTTTCACAGACCAGGATGCATGAAGAGAGTGGAGGACACTGGCTGCTGTCTAACATTGCAGTGCTTGTCCACATATAGAAATTGAGGCATGGAAAGCAAAGATGCCACTTGGCAAGAGTCCAGTAGAATCTCTGCATGTTTAAAAACACAGCCATTCAAATCCATTAGGATTGTTGGGTGTGACTTTAATAAAGAAGGGTGACTGAAAATGCAACCCAAGTGGTAAGTAATTCTGCTTAGCTTTTCTGCAGAATTCATTCAAGGAAAAAAAAAATCAAAGCTCCAAGGCAATCAAATTTGGTTTCATTTAAGTGAATTTTATTTATTTTGTTTAATAAAATAGCAGGTCACAAAAGCTCCTACAAAGTGCTTCCTTCATTCATAGATATACTAAAATATATAAATAATTTTTATACCCATATAATTCATATATAGATATAGAACCTAACATGGAGAATAGCTCTTTCAAAATACATCAGCCAATAAAGAGGTTTTGAAAGGCCACTAAATTTTATTTAATAGTGCTACTCTAGAATTGGGCAGAGAGAGATATTAATTTAACACAAGATCAGTGTATGTAAATACAGGCTTTGGTCTAACACACTCATAAGTGAGTATGTATGACAAAAAGTTTAGAAAATATGGATTTTAGTGTCACTCAGATAAAAATGGGGATATTTGTAGAAGAGAGAGTCCCCTGCTTCCATCCTCCCTAGCAAGGAATCATTTATGATGTCAAAGTACACACACCTAGAGTGTCCTTATGATGTGCTATTAACTGAACCAAAAAATCCAAGTCTTGCCATTAGTATTATGCACATTGAAATGCATCTTACAAACTTTCATTTTTTCCAAATGACTAATGGATACCAACAGTAATATTCTACTGAGTTAGTAGAATTAAAAAATTGAAAGTAGTATTAAAAAATAAACACAAGTTATTACAAAAGTTCACTGAGGACCATAGTTAAATATTGTGCTAAGAAGTCTGTCTACCAAGAACTTCAGAGAAATACTGCAAATATTCTCCTGCAAACACCCATGGACATGGCTGTCATTTCTGGAATTTTCAGGAAGGACTTTCTGGATCTCATGCTATCATCAAAGTTGTTCAGTGGTATTCGAGTCAATGTTTGTTTGTATGGGGTTTTTTGGTTAATGCCTTAGCATTAACTGCATTTTGGGCGGATGATTTCTCAATAATTGGAATTTAAGACATATGCAGGTTGTGACTCAAATAAATATGTAGTTCTAGTGCTAAACTAAAGGGCTGCATCCCTTGCTCCGAGTACAGTGGCACCAGGACCCTTCATCATTCTACTGAGCTCTCTGTCGCTTCCCCACACCCCACCAATGCACAGACTCCCACCAGAAAGGTAAAACAGGTGAGATGCTTGGGTTGTGGAAGTCTTTTCCCACGACTAATTGGATCATGTTGAAAGAAAAGTGCAGGCCGGGCATGGTGGTGCACACCTGTAGTCCCAGCTACTCAGGAGGCTGAGGCAGGGGGATCATTTGAGCCCAGGAGTTGGAGGTTGCTGTGAGCTGTGATGAGTACACTCTACCCGGAGTGACAGAATGAGACTCTGTCTTCAAAAATGAAAAGAAAAAAGAAAAAAGAAAAAAAGAAAAGTACGAAAGTTATTGTCCTAACAAAGTTGGGCTCTTAATTTTCTTTGTGTCCTGTAGCACTTTGAGAATCCGATTTTTTTTAAAAAAAAGCTATGAGCCTTCTGCCCAAATAAAAACATTTATGCTTATAATTTTAAATATAATTTCAGAAAGCCACCGAATTTCATCTGTGCCTGCCACGCAAGTTAAAAATTCCTTTGTGAGAAGAGGAAATATGAGATGATAATTTGTTTTATCTGTCCCTATCTCACACAGACTAAACCACCAAGTACTGGAGAAAGAAAAACAGTACCCCCAGCCCCAAAGAAAGAGACAGACACCTCCTGACTTAGTACTTTTTATTTCCCAAGATTATTTGTGCCTGTTGTCTTAGGATCAGGAACAGGAGGTGAATTAGCAACAATTTAAGTGGCGGTTGTTTACACATAGGCTACTATGTGTCACTATGTTACTATGTGTAACTATGTTACTATGTGTCAAGTTACTAAACCCAATTATTGATACCAAGTAGCCAAACAAGTCTGTGGGAATTCTCCCATCCCTCCAGAAAGAAAACCAAGCAAAGAAAAAATTAAGCATCACGCTAGAACGGAGGGCTACAGAAGGTGCCACCTAAAAGCATTTTCAAGTCTGAAACATGTGTCCCCTCCCCAGAGCAGCCTGGTCTTGGTTTTTTGATCAGAAGTTACTTCTGGAAGTCTTTTATGATCAGAAGTTACTTCTGGAAGTCTCGGATGTCCACGTTCCCTTCTCTTTCAAGTTTTCTCACCTGCCCCATGCTGAGAAATGACACAGTTCCAGGAATGTCCCACAGCTTCTCAGTGTCCTTTGCTGGGGGAATCGTGGCGGTTCCCACTGTATAGGGAGCATTTTGTTTCACCCTCGGTTGGCTGCCTCATGAGGTTTTAAAGGGAGAGGATTAATTTTTGGTAGGGGGGGGAGAGATGTTGCAAGAAAAACAACAACATGCAAGAGAACAGTGTATGCAAAGTGCATTCCTCAGGTACCCAATGATGGTTATGAGATAGGATATTAACTCCAAACGCTTTACAAATAGACTTTTCTTCCTATCTATCAAGTACTTTTCTCAGAGTCACTGAAAAATAAGCTAATACCTCATGATAAGCCTGCCTCTTTGCAAAGCGTAATCCTTCTTCTCGGCCCAAAAAGGCACCGTGTAATAAAGATGGCAAATAAATTTCATTTCACATAGTGATTCCGATTGGCTGGCAGTACACACCGCACGTGATGCATCGAGGATTCTAAGGAAGCGCGGCTGAGGAGGGGGGAAGGCACTGATTATCGACGTCGGCCACGTGTGGGGGCCCGGTGGCTGCAGCCTCCCACTGGCCATCATGATGGAAAGCGTCACTGAGGACCCGAGGACAATGCATGAATAGGAAACTGGATAATATGTAAGCCGGGCTAGAGTTGTGAACATGATTTTGTATAAGTCTATTTCACCAGACAGTTTTTCAAGGACGTTTCAAAACCACATCTCAAAAGACAAAGTCCTGGTGGGGACGTTACTGTGATCGAATGGAGCATGAAAGTGGCTTAAGTGACACCATCTTGTTTCTTCCCTGACCGACGTCTGCAGCAAGGGGCAGCCCACCTGTTCCGCCCTTGGGAAGGAACCAAATGAGCTTCCCTTGGCCGGGACAGCTGAACGGAAGATGCTCTGACATACATCGGCCACAATGTGTGTCCTCAAACCCCTCTCTCTGGTGTTATGTGTGCCTGGAGCACATTTTTGCTTTCTGTCTGAGCCTGTGGTTTCCAACAGTGGGCAATCCCCCGCCCCAGGGGTACGTGGCAAAATCTGAAGACGTCTTTGGTTGTCGTGGGCGGGTACAGAAGGAGCCATTGGCATCTAGTAAGACCAGGGATGCCGCTACACATCCCACACTGCATAGGACAGCCCCGCACGACAGGTAATTATTCCACAGTGCAATAGAGTTGAGATTAAATCTCGTGTTAGTCAATGCTACGGCCTCTGCTGTTGAAGACACACCACAGCAGAAAAACTCAGTGGTTGAGCTGGGGACCCCGAGTGTGAATCCAGACCTGACCACCCACCACGCATCCCTAAGTAAAGCAAGTGTGTTCCCTCGCCCCCGACATCCCCATCTCTGAAACAGGGATGAGAGCAGGGTCTATGGCACAGGGTTGTTTTGAGGACAAAGATGTGAAAATGTAATTAAAGCTCTTCACAAAGTGCTTGGCAGATGGAAAGTGTTAGCAAAAAAAAGCGGCAATGACAAGAACTGCAAAACATTCTGCTGTGGTTTGAATGTTGGTTGGTGTCCCCTCCAAAATTAATGCTGAAACTTAAGCCCCAGTGCATCTGTTTCAAGAGGTGGGGCCTGTAGGAGGTGATCAGGCCGTGAGGGCTCCACCCCCATGGATGGGATGAGAGCCTTATAAAAAGGTGGAGAAAACTAGTCAGACCCTTTAGCCACACGCCTTCCGACTTCCGCCAGGTGAGGACGCGGCAACAAGGCTCCATCTCCGGAGCAGAGGGAACAGCCCTTACCGGACACTAAATATGCCGGCACCTTGACCTTGGACTTGCTGGCCTTCTCAACTGCAAGAAATAAATTGCTGCTCTTCATAAATTACCCAGTCTAAGGTATTTTGTCCTAGCAGCACAACCTAAGACACACTCCAACAGGTAAACAACGGTCACACACAGCTGGCATTATATGCAGCCAAATCATAACCAGACCCACGACACCTTCATCTGGTTCTAAACACCACTCACCCGCCAGGATGCAAGGGCAGAGGTCAGCCAGAGCATCGGGCTTGGCGGTGTCTCTGAAGATTAAAGGCAGGTATCCCTTGACTCAACCATTGGGAAATGGTGACAGGCCAGGATGTTCCGCGTAGCACTTTAATAAAAAAATATTGGAAATAACATAAATATCCACCAACAGGAGACCAGTTAAATAACAGAGTAAATGTGTGCAATGGAATACTATATCCACTAACAACAATGAATATATATACACATGTGTGTACAGTGTGTGTATGTATACACACATATACATTATATATACACATACACATACATACTGATATGGAATGATCCCTAAAACACACCCTCACATTTAAAAAAAAGAAGAGCCAAGAGTAGAAGTATGCATCTCATACACTATCTTGTGTTGGTGTAAATGTCTGTGTAAATACTCGTACGATGTATCTACGAAAGAATGCACGAGGCAAGTGGAAGTGAGATTTATTCTTCTCCGCATCCTCTTGCCTTTTTTGAGTATTATGCCATTTAATCTAAACTATTAAATAAAGTAAAGCATCAAATATGCCCTGTTACCTACATCATTCCCTGCCCTACTTCTTTCGCACTTGACTTTTGTAAATGCTAGCAAATTATCCCTTGCTTAAAATGAATAATTTTGAATACTTTGGTCAAATCATCTTCTGGAGGGATGCCCTCATTTTTAATCCAAACAATGTCTGCAGAGGAGCTATTAGCACGCAGTTTGCTGTGCTCACGACGACCAGGAAAACTGCAAGAGGTTCTCATCATAGGAAACAAATCACAAGGCTGTGCCCGACCTCCCCCCTCCTTCCTTCGCAAACTCCAGCTTTCAAATAAAGAGCTGTATCAATTAGCAGAGCCAGTCGGCTCTCAGAAGCTGAGCTGGATCCTGGGCTATTATTAGTTTCTGAACAATGGCTGGGAGAGAAGGGAGAAGAAAAAAAAAAACTTGCACTAGGCTTTGAATTTTGAAACCACTATTCTAGGAAAAGACAAAATTATGTTACACATTTAGATGATATAGAGGATTCACCTTGTGAAATAAGTTCTGCTGGTCTTCCCCCAAAACCTAAAAAATGTCACTTCATGGTCTCTTAATTTATGACTGTAAGAGAATATACTTGTGTTTCTTTTGCGACTGAAAATAAAGTTAAAAGGAAAAAAAAAAGAATCAAATGGCAAGGGCACACTGACATCTGCTGGCATTTCATAAACTTTTTTCAAGACAAGCATTTGTTCCAGACACTGGTCTCTATTTATTCTCATGCACTGAGGCACATCCATGGCCTAACAAATTATTATTCCTCCAGAGGCTCCCCCAAATTATGTAAAGAGAAGATCATCAAGGAATGAAAGCTCGAGAGCCTCTTTCTGCCTGGAGTGCACCCCTCCTTTCAGTAAAGCAATCTGGAGCTCCACAGAATGAATAATTTTATCTTTTTTTTTTGTCAATAAGCAGGAGAGTTGGGTTAGAGGCAAATTAAATTCTGGGAGCTGTTTCCCTGGATTTATTTCTGTAAATGGCACTTCCACCAATCCCTGTCTTAAAATGGTGACGGAATGAGGGACATCGAGAGGCGGCACCTACCTGTGCGAGAACAAGCAAAATAAAACTGAATGCTCCTTTTCCCCAGACCAGCAGGAAAGGAGGAACCTCAGAACTGAGGAAGCAGCAGGCCTGAAAACGTGGATTAGAAAGTGAGGACACCCACAATGTAAACTTAAGGAAAGGGACAAAAGGGTCTGTATTTTGTTTAAAAAAAAAAAAAATCCTTGAAAACAGACTCTGAAATGCTAAAGTCCCAAAAGCATTTCCCAGATTTTAAAAAATCTGATAGTGACATGGAACCAACCAGGGAACAATTAAGGGTGGACTAAGAACAAAAGAGCTTCATTTTCTCATTCAACTGCGTGGATGTTGTAAAGATACGTCCATAACGCTGGGGTCCGGCTCTGCCTCCTGTGAGCTGTCACTCACTGAACGAGCCACATGCACACAAAGGATGAGTCCAGCGGGCAGACACGAGGGGAGGCAGAGCTGTACTCTGCACACGTAATGAGCAGAGTGCCCAGCGGCTCTGCTCCTCCGTCTCAGGGTCGCCCTATTGCCCCTTGCTCCTCCTCTTCCTCCTGCAGCACAGGGGCACACACACACACACATGTGCACGCACGTGCACTCACACAGGCACACGAGTGCACATGTCCACGAGTGCACATGCACATGCACACACGTCGTCTTCCCCCAGGGTGCTCCCTGCAGCTTACTCTTGCACCCATCTTCAGTCCGTGAGTGAGGAACGGGCGGAGTCGAGCCCATCTCAGCGAGAAAGGGCCCCAGGCACGCTGGCTGCCCCACCGCTCTGGGACGGGCACAGCCGTCTCCTTCCTCACCTGGGCTCTGAACACACTGCTGCCTCCGCCCACCACGGTGCCTTCCCCTATCCCCCTGCGTACAGCTCGGTCCTTCTCGTTCTTCAAGCCTCAGCTTCCATGTAACCTAATGTCTCTTCCCTGACCTTCCTACCTAATAAGGTCACCCACCCTTTCATTACGTGAATGCCCCATTGTGTTCCCATCTTAATACTTATGATTAGGTAATTCCATTGTCCTTCAATCTGTTTTCATATGTAGTGTCAGGCTCTCCCACCAGAGCATAAGCTTCATGAAGCAGAGATGGTGTCACTCTGGGTCGACACAACATCCCAATGCAACATCACCAGTGCCCGGCCCACAGCGTGGGCTGGAACATGTTTGCTGAATGCATGACAAAGGCAATAAATGACCCAATAAAAGTGAATCTATACAGCACCAGTAGTGCTCCAGGAAAAAAATATTATAGGGAAAAATAAGCAAAAATGTCCATGAACGCTGCTGGGACTCGAAATCATTTTCCTTTCACTCCAGGTCTACTCTAGCCCAAGACACTAAGCACTGAACTATACTGTCTTATTTCCAGGGTTTACTGGTGTTTTAAAGGGCTGCAGTTATATTTGCCCCTTCCGATTTCTACCTATCTTATATACCTCTATATTACTCACTTATTTATTTAATATTACAAAGGTAGGGAAATTTTATTTTATTTTTTGTAGAGGCAACATCTCCCTATGTTGCCCAGGCTGGTCTCAAACTCCTGGGTTCAAGTAATCCTCCTGCCTCAGCCTCCCAAAGTGCTGGGATCACAGGTGTGAGCCACTGAACCTGGCCAGTATTTTCTAAAATGAAACATAGTAACATAAATTCCAATAAGAACTGAAAATTAAATTGAGGGTAGGGAAGTAAAATAGAGTCAAAAGTGAGGTCAATATGCAAAATCCATGCTACCAAATCCTATTTCCTGCCATGACTGGACAGTGAAATCAGCTCTGAGCCTCCTGGCAGGGTTTGCGAAAAGGGAACATGAACAGTTTTTTCACTTGGAGTGTCTGGTGAATACATACAATTTAGTGCCTCCAAAAGGACAAACTCTTTCTGATCCTGAAACCTGAGATAACAGCAAGAGCCGACTGAGCCCCCAAAATATCATCACGGATGGTGAGAGCTGGGAGTGTGAATGCTACATAGCTTACGTGTCTTTTTGGGCCCTTATTTTTTTCCAATAATATTACGTTTCTTTTTACTTCGAGTGTTAGGCCCCACTGTGACAATTCTTAAACTTTCATCTAAATGTTCTATTCTTTTTCTGTGTGCAAATAAATAAAAATAAAATCTGTTTTTTTAAATCTGGCATCAAATGGCTCTCTTCAATATTTCTCATGATAAACAGAGAGCACCAAAGCATAATTCAATAGAACTACGCTTATGGAAGGAGACAGACGGTTCTTCAAACTCATTAGGTATTTTCAAAGGTTATTTTAAATTCACACAGTCAGAGCCTATACAAGTGTCACGTGTGAAATGAACAAAATTCACTAGGAAACCAAGTATCTTTCTAAGACCCACAGGCACACTAACTACTAAACCTTGTGCATCAAAGACTCTTGGAGTGAGGAGCCCTTGTCTGAGTATCGCAAGGTAAACAAATGGACAAGGAGTGGCTGCTCTGAGAAGTCTATGTGATTGCTGCTTGATTCAACTAGCTCTGGAGCATCAGTCCTTGGAGAGAGAGAGGCAAAATCATCTGCCTTTGAAGCGATGAGGAAATGGAGGCTAAGAGAGAGGCAGAAACTTGCCCGAGGTCACACAGCTAGAAAGCAGCAGAATCTGGACCCACAAGTTAGGTGTGTCGGGCTCCAAAGCCTTTGTCCTCCTGCACCTTGGCTCTCAGGGAGTTTGGTCTTCTCAAAGCTTTCCTGAGTCCAAAATAACTCCAATAGCTTAGGTCAGTGTGCATCACCTTAAAAGCAAGATCTTCTCATTTAACCATCGTCCTACCTGCTGTTGTTCAGACTGACCAACCTCCCCAAATCGGAAACAAGAAACCCTCCCATGAAGAGCCTCATGTTTTCAAAGAGAGGTAGAACCATGCCCTTTATTCTCCCCAAGGCAACTCCTAAAATTTCTCTAACCTGGGAGACGAGAACTATATCCATCCCTTTTGGAGTTCCTGCCAGCACACTCTCCTTCATCCTATCGGCCTTTGCAATCAGCAGCAACCTGAGCTGGACCCCACTTTCTAAGGATGCTGAAGGGAAAGACGTGTTCTTCACAACGCCCTGACAGTGAGCCATGCTGCGGGCGTATGTAAGAGGCTCACTCCGGAACACAGGCGATGACCCCAGAATCAAGACAGGGGGCTTGTCCCCAGGGAAGCAAACCCCCAGCTCGCACCCCTGGGGATCGGGCCAGGGCTCCTGATGCTGAATCAGCCCTCTCAATACCCTGCTCCGTCACTTTTCATAACGAGTCTAATAAATTAGTGTTTCTCTCTGCCAATCAATCAGAGCCGGTGCATATGGCTGCTGTCAGCAGTCCTCTGCAGGCGGAACTGCACACAGAGACTCAAGTTTGTCAGCTCTCTGCCAGTGCATTTGCAGCTATGCTGGGTTCTCCCCTTTCACTCTCAATTTATCACCTCGGTTAGAGTCAAGGGGAAAATGTAGGAATCACATTCCGGAGCCAATTTTGCTGCCTAGAGGGACTGTGAAATTCTAGCAACAAACAACGATAATAATGATATCATTATTATTAAATGATAACATTAATGGTTATTATCAGAGCGAGCACCATGACTCCTACATACACGGAACACACTATATACTGGGTGCTTTGCTAAAATAATTTGCAAGGCTGATTAATCATCCAACTGACCCTACACCATAGGAATAATTATTATCTCCATTGATGGGGCAGACCGAGGTGCAGAGAGGTAGAGGAAAGCCAAAGGTTATGGAGCCAGAATGTGAGGGACCTGGGGTCTCAAGCCAGACAGTCTCATTCTGAAATTTTAACCATCGCCCTGCACTGCTTCCTGCCTTCTTGTGGCTCCTCTGCTGTTCCTCTTGTACCCAACATGCCCTCTTGGCACAGGGCAGGGGAGGGAAGCAAAGGGGCTCTGAAAGCAGCTAGTCAAGTGAAATCTGCCTTTGCCACTTAATCATCGGGCCTCAGTTCTACCATCTGTAAAATGGGCACAATAAAGGGTTTGCAATGAAGAGTTAAGAGAGCACAGAAGGAGATCCCAAAACGTGGTGGCTATAAGTGTCCTCGTGATGACACCAAGAAGACGACTTTGAAAACCTTAAGTCCACACTCTCATCTCTGATAAGCTGTATTCTAAAATTCACAGAAAAGAGACATCGACATCTTGAGGAAAGACAGAACTAGCAATGAGCAAAGTGATTGTGCAAGTTCTTCTGTGATGCTGGCAAAGGTCTAATTTTGTTCTCAGAAGACGTGAAGAGAGAAGCGGATTCAGGTGACAGTGATCAGATGGAGGAGCTTGCATGCCACACACTGGGTGGTCCTCAGAACAGCTTCCGCCTTGAGTGCCCCATGCCCAAGGACTGCCTGCAGCCAGACAGGTGGCCTGAGTACCCCCTTCAAAATTATACTCAGAGCACAATCCTAGAGACAGGGACCAGAGATGCTCAGGGCAGCCCGGGGCCTTAGCGCCCCAAGGAGAGAAACAGCAAAACAAGGGCCAGATTGCACCAGTGCAGACCTCCAGGGAGGCTCGTACACAACGATAAAGTGAAATAAGTGCCTTGTTTTCCTTGTGTGGCTCTAATGGGCTCAGGATCACATATCACAGCAACTCAAGTTCAGCAGCAAGACCTCCCTAACCACTGCACACATGGCCTCCCGCCTCCCCGGTGTCTTGCAAAGGCAGCAAAAGAGGCCAGGTGTGCAGCGATTAGCACCGTGGGCTGTGTGCTCTGACTGCCAGGGTCAACCTCATGCCACAGTGTCCTTGGACAAGTTGCTTAACACCTGCGTGCACTTCACTATCTATCTGCAAAATGGGTATTTGATGAAAAGAAATAACCTCAAAGCATGCCAAAAGCAGCAGATGGCATCACTCATTATTTCCACTTGGAGCCCATGCTCTGTGCCGTGCACTGTGCTAGATGCCAGGGATCCAGCGATGTTCGAGCAGGTGTGTGCATGATCCACCTGGAGTTTACTGTCCAGTGGAGTGAGAGAAAAAGGATAACACAGACAGTCACTCCAGTAACTGTAAAATGCCCCTGAGATGACGGTAAAGAAGGAAAATCCACACAGGGAAACAGGGAGGGTTTCCCTGAGCCTGGGACTTTGGAGCTGTAACCTGAAGGAGGAGTAGGGAGTGAGCAAGGTGAACTGGTGGGAGGTGGGGGAGGTGGGCACGTGCCAGAACGACACAGCACAGTCCACAGCCACGTAGGTAGAGTGCCGGGCACAGCGTGTGCTGTGTAGGAAGTGTTCAAGCCATGTGAACTCATTAGCATCATCCTGGCATCTATAAAGGGCAGGATTGCAGATAAAGAGACAGGCTCCAGGGACAACGTGGGAGGAAAGTCGGATTGTCCAGATGTCCAAGCTGTCCATCAAACCGTATCTCCACCTTCCAAGGCCAGGGGAGCCTCTGAAGACAGACAGTGTCAGCTGCACTCAGAGATCTCCCTAAGCAACTCACCTCTCTGTCATGTCAGTATCTCCAAACCTGGCCCACACCTACCAAGGCCACCTATGGTGGCCGCATCACTCTGAAAGGGAACCTACCTGCACAGACGATCAACAAGGAGGATCTGTGCACAACTGTTCTCAGGAACTCCCAGGAGAGGTGGCAGCCAAGACATGGAACGGGAGGGGGAGCTGCCTCTTTGAAGGGATGCCCCAGAGGAAGAGCAGCTAAGTAGGCTAATGCACACAGATGTATCCTCCCAGGGTCTTCCACCCACACGCCACAAAGCGTTACTGAGAAATAAGGCTGTTTTTCCCTATAAACTAATCTCTCTTCCTGAATGGAAAATTTTGGTCTAAGCCCACAGAGGATAGTGGGAGAAATAAAGTTTAATCTTTTAGATGTTATAAGGCTTACCTCTGCAGATGCCACTAAGCCCACAGACCAAATTTGGCTGTGGAGATGACTTGGAACTTTGAGAAAAGAGTTGGCTGGCCAGGAAGACATGCTTGTTTATTTATTCGTCTCGAAAACATCTAACAATTTTCCCATAATGTTTAAGCCATAAGTATAGCATGGCATTTCTCTGTTTAAAACCTTCCAATGGCTTCCCCTTAGAATAAAATGCAACTCCTTCTCAGGCCTCAACGGCCGATAGGACCGCACTTCATCTATATAATCTTATCACTGTCCCTGCCTCTGGGCCTTTGCACGTGCTGGTCCCTCTCTCTGAAACACGCTTCATGCAGATCAGCATCCTAGAAAGAGGCTCCATCAAGACCGGTGCCTGCAAGGATGATCCATACATGTCAGCTACTTCTTTTCATGTGGGTCTCAGACCAAATCTCTCCTCCTTGAAAAGTCCCCCCAAGTCACTATCATATTGCCATGTTGCCATTTTTGTAACCTCTGCCATTATCCTTATAAAAATATATTTCCATATATTGCCTATGTCTGGTTTCCTCTGGGACAACAGGAACTCTGAGAGGGCAAAGTTCTCCTCTGCCTTGTTCACCAAGCACAGGGTCTAACATGCCGTATGTTCAGAATGAACATTTATTGAGTTAGCCACCCCTTCCCCTAAGACGACACACCCATCTGTAGGAGCAGGCCACAGGCCCCCATGTGTGCGCCTAGCGACCACGGACAAACCAGTGCAATGAACGGTGGTGCTCAGAGCGATGACAGATACAAAATGTAAGGACAGTTGTCTCTCCTTACAACTCCACGTGCCATGTTTCCTAACAACCCCCAGCCTTACACCCAGCCCAGCTGTATTCACTGTTGACATCATCTGAAAGCACTGGGTCCCCTCATTCTGAAGTTCCATCACTGATTGATTCTTTAATTAAAGTTTTAATATTTATACTTGTGCCTTGAGGCAGTATTTTAAATAATGGAGGTAGACATTGGGAAGAGCCTCGTGGCTTCTTTAAAAACATCATCTCCGTGTTTGAGGTCTTTGGGATGACTACGTGGGTGAATGCGGAGGTGACAGATGAAGGGATGATTTCAGGAATGTCAGCCGGTATTAATTTGTGTCTTGTGCTTACTGTGGAACTCCCATGCTGGGTGACAAAGGCAGGACGGGCTGCCCTGTGTCCTTCAGAGAAAATGTGCTCAGATTTCAACAGCCTCCTTACACGCCACTGGGAAATGGCTGGGTCCCCAAAGTATTTTCTGTGTCAAATACGATTTCCCTCTTGGAACATGTTCATAATTCCATACATCAGCTTAAAGGATGCAAACAAAATTGTCTATACTTTTTGGAAAGGTGAAATGTCAGACATATATACAGGGCAGACCCAATTTTCTGGATATAAAAAAAATTATCTGAAAGGACTTTGATAAAATATAATGGCTTGGTATGGCTTGA
Source organism: Varecia variegata (assembly GCA_028533085.1). Lineage (NCBI taxonomy): Eukaryota > Metazoa > Chordata > Mammalia > Primates > Lemuridae > Varecia > Varecia variegata. Next base: position 4,020,563 of record CM052448.1, on the reverse strand, counting down.
GCTAAAAGGACTAAACCTATTTTTTTTTTTTAAGTCATCAGAGACGTGAGGATGTCTAGAAGACCTGTGCTCAGACCTTACAGAAGGAGGTAAAAAAATAGCATCAATTATTATGAAGAGAAAATAGGGCGAAATGGGTCACTTCCAGGAGAAATCTGCTCAGACCCAAGTTTCGGCCTGGCTTCCGGACGGAAAGCTCTGGGGCCACAGGGCGATGTCAAAGACAGAGTGTTCTGAGGGGACCACGATTTACTAAGACGTCATTGAAATTTCATACCTGTTGGCAATCCCTACTCCCCCTCCCACCAGACCCTGGCCACCACCCTCTGCTCTCTGCTTTGAAGAGCTGGACTTTTTTTTTTTTAAGACAGAGTGTCACTCTGTTGCCCGGGCTAGAGTGCCGTGGCATCAGCCTAGCTCACAGCAACCTCACACTCCTGGGCTTAAGCGATCCTCCTGCCTCAGCCTCCCGAGTAGCTGGGACTACAGGCATGCGCCACCATGCCCGGCTAATTTATATAAATATATATATATATATATTTTTTTTTAGCTGTCAGATCATTTCTTTCTATTTTTTAGTAGAGACAGGGTCTCGCTCTTGCTCAGGCTGGTCTTGAACTCCTGAGCTCAAACAATGCGCCCGCCTCGGCCTCCCAGAGTGCTAGGATTACAGGCGTGAGCCACCGCGCCTGGCCAAGAGCTGGACTATTATAGAGACCTATAAGTGGGATTCCTGATACAGTGAACATAAATAAGTTTTGTGGATCCACTGTACAACACTGTGCTCATAGTTAGCAATACTATACGATATACCTAAAAATCTACGAAGAGGGTAGATCTCATGTTGTGTTCTTACCACAACAAAATAAAAAGTAACATTTAAAAAATTTGATCAAAGTGTTCATTCCTACATTCAGAGGGGTTTTATAAGTGGACAATGAGTGACCACAGTTCTGTTTATACAGTTAAAATATCACAAAAGTTTATATTTAAACATAGTCATTGTAATGTGTGAATCACAGGATAAACGATAACGCCACTTCTAATATTCTTTAATTCCTGTGTTTTCAAAATAGTCTGTGTATTACAAGAGTGTTTTCCAATTAAAAAAAAAATATATTACTAAGGCCATGTTTTCAGTCCAGAAGGCTAAGGAGTTGAAGGCCTGCTAGGTTCTTCTTCCGGTCAGAGGAAAGGCACAATTGCTACAAAAACTTAATTTCAGAGTATAGCACTTGTCGAGACAGCAAGTCAAATGTCACCAACCTACGTCCCAGCCAGTGGGCAGCTTGTCCCTGATCCTCCTTGGCACTTGGGCGAGGTCAGGCCAGCTTTAGCATGGAGGGCTTGAGGATTCTGTTGTTTACTTAAAAGGAAATGCATGTGTACAAGGCAAGCGACCTGCCTTTTCTATCCCACCCATTTTATAAGACTCAAAAATTAGAGCAATCTATTTGAAAAAAAAGAAGAAGAAAGAAAACTAACATAATTTAGGCACTTACCACGTGCCAGACCCTGTTCTAAGTGTTTATTGCTTTATTTAATTCTCACCAAAACTCTCTGAGGACAGAACTACTGCTGAAACGCTCACTGTACAGGTGAACAAAATGAGGCACAGAGAGGTAAAGTAACTTTCCCAAGGACACACAGCTTGGGGATTACTGAGCCAGGAGCCCTGTGCTCTTCTGGGCCACTAAGCTCTACTCTCTGGACCCTTAAGGTGTCACCTCCACTACTGTAAGGAATGATGATGCCCTTTTCCCTAACCCAACTGGACCATAAGCTAACTTAGGGGAAACCCCGGGGATTCTCCGGGACCCAGGGCCTCCCAGATGAGACCAAAGAGGAAGAAGGGTTGGACTCGGCCCCTGTTACCAGCACAGCCACTGCCAGCACTAGCTTCACCCTTCACAGGCCCCAGGTCCTTTGCCTCTGAAGATAAAAGATCTTGGCTAAAAATAATTCTGCCGGTGGCTCCAGCCAGGCCCACTGTGGTCACTTAAAAATTGAAAGGATGCAGCCCTCTCATCTTTTTTTTTCTCCTTTTGTAACAAAGATAAATGATAAACGGAAGGTGGGGGAACTAGGGCGGGGGTGGCGGGTGCAGGGAAGGGATCTCAGGCTGGGCACATCCTGAACTCGTGCAGTCAAGGCCAGGCCTCTTCCCACGTTAGATTGAAAAATATAAATAAGCAATCATCGTTATTATAAAAGAAAACGCAAGTTATGATACATTATGTTTCAGCTCTGACAAAGCTATTGCCCCGCATCTCCCCCACTTCTTTCCAAGTCCCACTGAGAAGACCCGCGGGTGGGTGCCAACTCCCCGATTGCCTAGAGGATTGCCAAGCTCCCGAGCAGCCCCGCCCAGACGCTCCGGGCAGCCAAGTGCACCCCAGCTCTGGCCCATCCAGGAGCGAGGAGCCCCCTACTCCCTGGTAGTAAGGAATGAATGGAGTTGGGGGCTCCAGGGCAGCATGGGATCAGGATCTTCCCCTCCCTTCCTGAGCCAACAGTCTCCAGGCTCCGCGTGACACCTGGTCCCTGCCTGGGAGGCTCCAGGAGCATCTCAGCCCAGCGGCCTCCTGGGCGCCCCGCGAGCCCCGCCCTCGCCTCCATCCCCGGACAATTGGTTGATTGGAGCTGACAAGGAGTCGACCCTCCCCTCCTTGGCCTGTGCTCCAAGGCAGGGCGGAGATCTGCTACCCCCTGGTTTCCTCCCCCAGGTAAAGGTGCTCTACGGCACCCAAGGACCCAGGGGCGCAGCAGGAGTTTCCCACTCCCGAGTTTCCCGGCTGCCCCCCCTCCCCTGGAGTCCAAGCTGCATCTCGGGGCGTTGACCTGGGTGCCAATAAACACCAGCGCTCCTGCCAGCCCGGGGAGCCTCCTCTTCCCCGCCGCCTCGCGCAAGGGGTTCGGGGCTTCTAAGCGCCCTCCGGGCCACCGAGGTGCCTCCTCCTTCAGAGTCCACGAAGGGCAGCGGAGGAGGCAGCGACCCTGGTGCGCTTCCAGCCGCCCGGGTTGACTAATCCAAGTGCGCAGGCAGGTTCCCGCTGCTCCCTGCACCTAGCACTCTCTCCCAGGAGGACGGACGAGGCAGCCTGGGCGCTCCGGAGGGGCGCTCTGGGGCAAGGAAGGACGTGCTTCTGGAAGCAACGCCAGAGGGAGGGGGGTCATGGTCTCTTCCCCTTGGGGGGTGGGGGACCTGCCGCGAGATCGCTCCACACACACTGAAAAAGTTCCCGTCCAGCGCGCCCAGATTAGCGCTGGGAGGAGGCCAGCTCCCAGGGACCCAGCTCTTCCCTCCGTGGGACCCTTCGGGCCAGGTCACGGGGCGCAGAGGCGGCGACTTCGCCTGGACTTACCTAGAACTCCCGGCGTGCCGGCTGCGTTGGCCTTCTCCTCGGCCCCAGACCCCCGAATTCCCTGGCACTCGCTGCACCCCCGGCCACACTCACCATGAGCTGGAGGCGGCGAAGGGGGGTGCCGGCTTCTCCAGCACAGTCCGCAACTTCGCGGCAGGTCAGCCCCGCCCTGGCGCCCCTGCCTGGGCGCGGCGAGGGTCCGCCGGCGGGGGCCCTGACGACCACTGGGTGGGGGTCTGGAGCGCGAGGGTCCTCAATCCCGGGGCGCGCGGTCCGCTCCTCCTCGCTCTGCCTGGATGTCGGCTCGGAGTTCTCTCGCTCCGGACGCCGGGGCGGGGTGCGCGGCTGTCCCCTCCAGATGCGGGGTGCTCTGCTCGTTCCTTCCCTCTCCGGTGAGTCCGGCCGCGGCCGCGATCCCGGGGCTGGCAGAGCGCCCCCGCCCCTCCGCGGTGTAGCCGGGGCTGGGGCGAAGGGGGAGGGATTCCCCTCCGCGAGTTCGGGTTTCCCCACCCCGCGCGGACCCCGGGCTCTGGCCGCCGCTGCGCCGCTGCGAGCAGCACTTCAGGGCAGCGCAGCCGGTGCCACTGGCTCCAGCTGGAGGAGGCGGCGGCGGCGGCGCGGCTCGCACGGGGACTGGAAAGGAGGTGACCTTCAAACCCCGCGCTCGGGGAGACCAGGAAGGGGGCTGGGGCGATGGGGGGAGCGGCGAGCACCCAGACGGCCCGAGAGAGCGCTTGCAGGCAGGCGGGAGAGAACCCAGAGGAGAGCTTCCAACAAAAATATAGATTAGAAAATAAACAAAGGAGAGCGAGCGAGAGCGCGAGAAAATGTGTGCATGTGTCTATGTGTGTGTGTGCGCGCGTGTGTGTCTGTGTGTGTGTGTGAGCGCGCGACAGGCAGCGAGCAGCCCCGGCTGCGGAGCCAAAAATAATCTGGTGCGCGAGGGAGCGCCCCCTCCCCCTTCCCTTCGCCGCCGCTGCGGTCACGCGTGAAGCCCTGGATTCCAGCGGGCGGCGGACGCGCGACCCGCTGCCTCGGGCTCCTGGCTTGCAGGGGAGAGGGGTGGAAGTTGGCTGCCCGGGCAATGAGCCCGGGTCTTTCACGTGCGTGAGTCGTCCTTGTCCCGGAGTGGGCTCGTTCTGCTGAGCACCAGCACCCTCCTCCCGAACCCCCATCAAAGTGGACGAGTCCCCTCCCACCCCGGACAAACGCCAAGTCGAGCAGCCTCTCGCCCCAATCCACTCCTGCTCCGGGGAAGTTTTCCAGCGAATCTGTAAATCTCGCGGCCAGGCAGCGATCAAGCCCTATCCAAGACACAAAAAGTTACCCAGGCCAGATGCGAGGCAGGGTGAGAGCGACGCTGGCCTGGGCCGCCCCCGCGCCCCGCAGCTGGCCTCTAGTGTCCTGCCCTCTCGCTGGCCACCTAGGCTGCACTCGGCGCTGATTCTAGACGGGGTCTAAAGATTGTCCTCTTAGCAGTTGTCTTAGAGCCAGAAACCTTGTGACTCCTTAATGCCTGCTACCACTCAATAAGCACTTACTTTGCGCCAGATGGTGTTTTAAGCGCTTTGCATCGAGTCTTCTCAACAACTAGATGAAGTAGGGACCATAGATGTATCCATTTCCCAGATGCTTAGGAGGTTAAAGCAACATTTCTCTTTTCCTGAGTCCTACCCTGGAATCCTTGAATGAGAAACTCTGCTTTTTAACCCATTTTTAATTTTTTTTTTTTATTTTGACCAGCATTCCAGGGGATTATGTTGCACGACAAAGTTTGAGGTTCAGTAAGTTATGATGTGTTCATGGTCACACAGCAGGCAAGGGAACAGGATCTCCAGGCGGCCTCGCTGGGTTTATGTGGTGAACCACTGCACTATCCTGCCTTCTTCAGGGCAGGTGGCTTGGGACAAGGCCAGATACCTATCTGATTCCAATCTTGAGCACTTGATCTGAGTCCTGTGCTCACGTTCCTGTCCTGTGATTGGATTGTTTCTGCACTTACAGCAATGGTCCTCCCTCCAAGTAGGACTGTAAGGTTTCCAAAAGTAGGGACCATGTTACCACGTGCATTTCACAGTACCTAAAAAATACCAGCTTCATTAGGACTTCCTTCCTCTGCAATCTTATCAGACTAGGGTTTCTTCCAGTATTAAAATAAGAGGAAGAAAGGGAGCTTCTACTTACAACTGGAATTTTTAAAAACCATGCAATGTTTTATCATCATCTGAAAAAGCAATGTTGCCAAATCCAGAAAGACATCTCTCTCGTTGGCCCCAATGATTTTGCAATTTGGGTTTGTTTGTTTTTTTCACCATTTGTTTTCTTAGGACCCTCTTTGATAATAATATATTTGTATGTAAACAAGTGTTTTTTCTTCTTTATACTGGTCTCGTCTTTCAGTGATAGCACAATGAAGCCATAAATCTGGGTTAGTAACATCATAATCATTTTCCCCCCAGAAACTGTTTACAATGGGAAAACCACTGAATTTAAATGTAATTGTCTAGCCGTGCAGGGAGACGAGATGGGTTGTAAAAGAGGTATTCTCAATTTAAAAGCAAATTATCAATAATGAGAGAAGAAATAAATGGCAGTTAATGGGAAGTTCTGCTGAAATATAATGTTTTCTGCAAATTTGCCAACAGGAATTGTTTCTCTATACTCCTCCATTTTTATTCCGAGAAGGGAAAAAAATGAATCTAATCATTCAAGGCAGAAACACTGGCTGTTGTTTTATTAAAATGGATAATTGCTAAGCCCTTTATTTTTTTAATATATATTTTTACTATTATAAATGAAATAAAACATATTCAACTACTGAAAATCAAGGTCAGTCTGAGTCTGCTCTGATTTATTTATTTTAGAATAGGGATAGGCTTAGATATATTAGCAATGAGTGTCAAGTATGACTCACTGGTACCTGCATTGCTACAAGGCTTAAGAAAGCTTAATCTGAGTGTGGGGTACATCCATTCCAATTTAAAACAAAATGAGAGTAAAAATCAATATGGCATGCTATTATGCTATTCATTTGGAAAGTACTAGTTTCTTTTTCACAATGACCTTTCTCATTCCAGGTAGAGTTTTCCTGTCATTTCTCCATGTTGTGCCACTGCAAGTTACTGGCAGGTGCTGAAGTAGACAGCTCCTTAAGACAGCCCAGGCCCCAGAAATCGCCCAGCTACCGTTATAAAGAACATGGAGACTTTGGCTCCTCCTACTGGATGTGAAAAATACTTTGCAATTTGTCATACAAGTAAATGTCAAAAATGATGTCTTCCATGAAGCTGGTTTAAAAAAATAAAGGAATGACTTTGTAGCCTCATGCTCGGCTGAGAGCTATCTAAAATGTAAATTTCATCATCTCACTTTCAAACTTACAATCTTCCCATGGCTCCACGTAGTTCCCCAAGATAAGGTCTAATGTCCTCTGCGTGGGTTACAAGTTTGCGAATTATCTGGCTCTTGTTAAATTGACTCGGGGTGCTTTTCTCTTGCTGGTCTCCATGCCTTTGCACGCTGTTCCTCCAACCTGGAATACTCCCACAGACTTCTTTTCCTCGATATCCTCTCTTGTTTTTAGATCTCTATTTTGACATCACTCCCTCCCTGTGAACCCTCCCCCCCAACTCTGTACCTCAGCCCCACAGATAAGGCCCTATTTTGAACTCCTGACACCTATATTTAACTTTATCATGTCCTTTGTCTCAGCCTACCGTAAATGTTGTTCTCCATTAAACTGAAAATAACTTGATGTCAAGGACTTTCCTAGTGCATAAGGCCAGCCATGTATTATACTAAATTCACTAAAGGTTGGGGACCCTTCTTTCTTCCCTGAGGTTGATTGCTGTCTAGATGTGCTAACCACTTTGGGATGGGTTGAATAATCAACCTGCTCATCCACTTACGCAGTCCTTCTTTCTTTCAGTCATCAAACCTGCACCTTCCTTGAGGCTAGTCCCTCATGTAAACCATTGAGTCCCTAAACCAGACACAGTTTCTGCACTCAGAAGAGCTTATAGGCCGACAGGGTAAGTTAGGTGCGCGCATAAGTGACTGCAACAGTTTTGAAAGATTTGGCCAATACCGAATGGGAGCTTATAGCCAGACGTGGGGGAAGGGAAGAGGTCAGGCAAAGCTTTCTGGAGACGATCACCTCTCAACAGACAAGACAAGTAGGGATTGCCCAGAGAGTTGGGTGAAGGACATTCCTGGAGAGGAACGCAGCTCGTGAGAGTGCCTGAGGCAAGACAGGATGGCGCCTTCTTGGAGCAGCAAATGGAGTCGTGTTGAGTGCAAGTGGCTGGAAAGAGCTGGGGCAGACAAGACGGTAGAAGCTGAAACTGAGAGTGTGGGCTGCGGAGGGCTCATAAAGGACCCCAGTCTGCCAAGACCCACCGTCACCATCTGTCCCATTGCCCGTGTCCGGGACATTGCTGTGCTTTCACGGATGTTTCAGTGACCATTTCCCCCATTATTATCTCATATTTAACAACTTTTCCTGGTCGCCAGTGTCAATATACACTGAATTCTAGGGATTAGCAGACTACTCCAAAATACTCTAGGATTTTTAGAGATGATCAGCAGTATATTAGACAAGACAGGAGAAGGGTGAAAAAAGAGAACTAAAGACAATCATGGTAGCCAAGCATCCTTCCATTCCTTCCTCCAAGGGTACCTTTCTACAGCAGTCACAGAGGAGAGGATGCTGTACTCAAATTCATTTATAAATGACTCTGGATTCAATGAAATTATTTGCACAAGCCTAATATTGGATAAGACCTGCCTTGCCCTCAAGTTCTCAGTCTTCAGACTTACCTGAAAGCTTTATCACAGTCTAGTACAACTAATGAACTAATTAAACCAGTCTGAGGACCACAGGGGAATGGACTGAACCTTATACTCTCTCTCCCCCACTCAGTCCTTGGGCACATGGCAGATACTCAATATATAGTTATTGATTGGTTGAACTAACTCACCATCTATCATGTGGTCCAGGGTTTTGATATTAACCAAGGCATTTAATACCGAGAAAGAGCTATCCAGTGTCCAGGGATGAGTTCTCTTTTTCTGAAAAGACACAAACTTCCATGCTCTGTTTCAAAATGTCGTTGAAATAGTAAACATGATGGTTTCTCCTCTTCTCCTTGGGCTCATCGCTTTTCCTCTCCTGCCCACATCCCCCAAATAATGATGAAGAAAACAGTAGCAGTAACAAAAATAGCACCCCGAACAATGGTGATAACAAGAACAGTAATAAAAATAACAAGCATGTGACATTTACCATATAAACTCTTCAGTTGTATTATCTCATTTCATCCTCACAGTAAAACTCTAGGTGTAAATACTATTACTGATGTAGGCTGAGTGTTCCCACCAACATCAGATTGCCTCGGACTAACAAAGATGACAAAACCGCTAACCTTGATAACCGAGAGCAGATCACAACCTACTTTCTCCTGCTTTGTAAGAGCAGGTCCTTAGCATGAGTAGTCATGAACAAAATGCAGTCACCAACGTTACTCCCCCGATATTGAATGGTGAAGTGGAGTTACATGACGGCTTAGTTCTCCTGCTGGGTAAGGTGGTAAGAAGTCATTATATGCCTGCTTAGGACTTGTTAGAAGGAGGACAAATGAAAACATTTTTGAGACCATACTCTATGCCAAGCCAGAGATATGGCATCGGACCACAGAGAAATCCTATAAGGTAGGTCCTACTATTATTCCCATCTTAGAGATAAGGAAACTAAGGTGCAAAGAAAAAAAGTGAATTTTCAAAGTTTGCAAACTTGAAGCTCAAGACCTTGTTTTTCAATCCTAGACAGTCTGCTATTAGGGCCACGGCATGCTATATCGCATTCCCCAAACCTCTCTTCACGTGTAGGGGACCCAAAGTCCAGGGACACAAAAACATTGTGTAAATAAATATTCTAAAGTCCCACTAAAAATCATTTAAAAAAAAATACAGGCTACTTGAATAGCTCCATCCAAAGTCAACCATGAAGGTTAAAAATGAGATTTCTCAAGGAAAAGAAAAAGGTTGCAAGTCAATGAGGTGTAAATAGTTAATGAATTTATAATCAGAACATAAATAGTTTTGCCTTAATGTACTAACCTCTCAGGGGGGAAAATGTTCCATGTATTAGCAGCACAGAATATTGACAATCGATTTCTCTCAAATGCACTCACTTTATTTTAAGTCTTAGTCATTTTATAACAAATGGATAAGTAAAGATATTTAAGCCATTTAGGGTGAAATATGCAACCTTACAAGGAAGAGTATGCACTTGCCGTGGTTGCTGGTGGGTTACAGATGGTCTGAGCAGTGAAATATCTGTAAATCATGGTCAAAGTGTGCATTACTGTGTTTCCACTGTACATTTATTATTTCTATTTATTCCTTACACTTCAATTAAGAGGCATAAACCTCTAAACAGGAAAAAATCACCAGGAATATCTCATGAGACTATATAATAGATAATATGAAGCAATATAAATAAATGGCTTAAGTTTAGGACTCTGCAAGCTGAACAGAAACATCTAAAGGATAGTTTGGGCATTTAGTGAAAAGTGAACTCGGTTCCATGAAGCACGTTTCCATCAACTCCAGCCTTCTCTGATAGAATCCTCTGGCCGCACCATTACTTTATCTTGGCTCAAAATACTCTGCTCCTTAATCTACAGATACTCTTTTGACTTCCCCCAGAAGCAAACCCTGAGACAAGTATTTGAGCTGCAAGTAACAAATTGTGGGGCGGTGGGTGTTGAATCCAGAAACAATGGCCCCATGGCCAGGGAGTGGGGAATTGAATAGGGAAGAGACAAAAGCCAACAAAAAGTGTGTTATCAAGCAAGTTACCACTGTGGGTAACTGGAGGTGATTCCTACTAAAGAATTCCGGGAGCCAGTGTAGAACCGCCGCCCATCCCCAGAGTTCTCCCACCCAGGGACAAGGGAGTTTGAATATTTACTTGTCAATTTCCATCAGTCATTGGTTGAGGGTTAGTGGGGGGGGAGGGCAGGGTTGTTAGTCCCATGCCACTTCCAGCCTACAGTGGAATTGGCAGTTAGGAGTCCTCAGGCAAGGAGCTACAAGCACTGGCATTTGGAAGTCCACACTGCATGCACCTAGGGATCATGAGTGTGAGGCAATGCAGCATCTTCTGCATTCTCAACGTCCCCATGAAGAAAGAGGGAAAAAGTGGGCTTTGCAGGAGCAGTTAATTCTTGTGCCTGTAGGAATGAAAAACCACAGTATCTCATCACCTGTAAAGCTCCACTGACGGAACGACAAAGTGTCCTGTGGTCGTCAAACCGCAGCGTATGTAAGACTCATATGTAACGCTCACCAAAATTCAGACTCTGGGCTCCCCACTAGAGATTCTGATGCAGGAAGTCTGGGATGAGAACGAGAATTTGAATCTTCGAATCCCCCTACACACACACACACACACACACATGCACACGCACACACACACACATGCACACACCATGTCACAGGTGTTCCCAGTACCTGATGTGGAATATCAGTGTGTTTAGTCCAACAGCAGAATGACTTGTGGATAGGGCTGGGAGTGGGAGGAGGTGGGAGTTTAATATGTTTTTAAGATCTGAGGGCTTTGTGTGTGGATATTTCTCTTCTCTTTGAAAACACGATCGCTTGCTGTGCTCTCTAACTCTTAGAAAGGAGGTAATTGTTAGCAGGGTTCTCTCTGAAGCACTGATTATGCACCATGAATATATTAAAATCTACAGGTATTTTGCAGAGAACTCATGGGAACACTCAGGAAGTGCCATTTTGAAGTCCCCAGAGCCATAATGAGGACTAAGAAATAGTGATGTAATGTAGTAGGAAGAATAAACAAATTAAGCTTCCCGAGTTCTCATCCCAGGCAGGCAACACGGGGGTGGTCAGACCTTACTGAGCCAGTTTCTTTGCATCAAAGCCCTACTTGACTCACAGGTGTGATGATGAAGTGCAGTGAAAATGAGTTGGCAGGTATAGGTGACAGACAAATTGAGTGAGGTACCATCATTGCTTTTTGGTAGGTCTTTTTTAGAAAGAATGAAGTGGCAGTAATCCTGGAATCCCTGTCCAGGAATGTCGTGGACCTGGCATTTGCTCAAGAAGTTCTTTTATAATGGACAAGAGAGAGAGTAAAAAGCAAAGCACAGACCATATGCCTTATGATGGCAGGTAGGGTTGTCTGGCATCCCTTTCTATTTTTATTATAGTCTAAAAGGTATTTCACAGATGCCGGCAGCCATCTGTGAAGACTGAGGAAAGCAAGGGGTAACCAACTTGAGAGACTGTCAACGAGAAGGCCATCAGTCTATTTGATTTCTCTGCTTCCTCCTGCTTTGACTTGTCTCTGTGTTCGAAAGCTCTAAGACTGGCTTGCTTGCCATTATTCCGTAAGGCAATTAAGCAACTTGGCAATAAAAGCAATCCCATTTTTTCTGGAGTATTTCACAGAGAACACAGAACAGCACAGGACAGATGTTGAACCAAAACATAAGTACTTCTCTGAACACAGTCCTCAGTGCCAAGGCTAAATGATCCGCCAGAGAGCTGGCTTCCATCTCGCCATCCCTCCTCTGGGACGTTTTTCCAACAGTTAATTCTTCCCTCTGCTCCATCTTCAAACTCTCCTGGCTGTCGGGATATAAACATGCTGAAGCTCTCTTGTATTAATCCTTCTCCTTCAACTCTCCCTCAACCTTAAGTGCACTGCTGGTTTGGGTCTACCTCTAGCCACCAAGTGCTTTGGAGCGAGTAATCCATGTTTACCAGGTCTCTGATGACCTCCTGTAGTCTGGTTTTACTGTTTACAACACTCTACTGAAGCTACTGCCTTAGCACCTCCTTCACTGATGTCTCCCCCTGGTCCCACCCATGTTCAATCCACGATCCCAGTTGCTCTCTCTTCATCCTCTGACATGTTCATCTCCTGGCAACTCTGTGATTGAGAAGCACCACACGCTCCTGTCCATCTTCCTGCTCCTGAACTACTCCCTTCTCATCTCTTTATCTACTCTGCCTAGCACCACCCTTCCTAAATCACGGTCTTTAGCATCCTACTCTGCACACATTCCCCTTGAATCTCTGCCTACAGATGCCGTCTACGCCCCCCCAGCTGCTAGATCCCAGAGCTCTGTGTACGCTTCACCTCTTGGCTAGAGTTCCCATCCCCTTATCTCCAACTCAAAACACACCATCATCAGCTGGCAATCTGCCAGGCATCTGGGGCTACTGTTTACAACCAATCTATTCACTCATTTGATAAGTATTTATTGAGTGCCTACTATTTATGCAAAAATAGAAACAGAAATCCACTGTATTGGTTATCTCTTGCTAGTGTAAATATTTACTGAAAAACTTAGCAGCTCAATAAAACAAGCATTAACTCTCAGTGTCTGTGGGGCAGGAGGTGGCACAGTTTAGCTGGGTGCCTCTGGTTCAAGGTCTCTAGCAAGGCTGGAATCAGTGTGTCAGCTGGGGCTGCCATTGGAGCTCAACACTCGACTACAGAAGGATCTGTTCTGGGCTTACCCATGGGATGGCTGGCAGCATTCAGTCCCTCAGTGCCCCCTGGCTGCTGGTTACCTGCAGTTCCTGGTCACAGGGGCCTCCTTAGTGGGCAGCTCAGGACTTGGAAGTGGATTCACTTAGAGCAAGAGAGCAAGAACCCAAGAGGGAAGCTGATGTCTTTTTATGACTCAATTTTGGAAGTGATATCCCACTCCTTGGAAGTGAATCGACACGTCCAGCCCATACCCAAAGGGAGGAGGTCATGCAAAAGCCTGGATACCAGGAGAAATGGATCATTTAGTGCCAACTTAGAAGCTATCACATCCCCATTCCCAGAAAGCTTGGTTCCTGTGAGACATAATCCTAAGTGCATGGCAGAGATATGGGAAGAGAGGATGGATCAGTGTCATGAAGGAGCTTGCATGCCATGCACTCAACTCAACATGTCTCCAATTAAACTTTTATTTTTCTCTTTCAATCCTCTTAGGTTCCCTTCATTTCCACTCATCGCATCTTATCATCTCTTGTCTGGCCCAGAAGAGAAGCCTCTTAGCTGGTCTTGTGAAAAGCCCTTCCCTGCCCTCAATCCATTCTGCACACATCCTAGAACAATTTGTAAAATACTCTACTTGCATCTTTCTGTCTCTTCCCATTCCAAGTGACAGAAACTCCCCTCAAACTAGTTTAAGCTACAAATGGGATTTATGAATGCATGTGGGTAATAATTCCAAAGGACACTGGTTTTAGGCATTGATGGAACCAAATGCTCACACAATGAGGGACATTTTTTCTCTCTTCTTTCTATTTTCTTCTGTGTTGGGGTCCTCCTCGAAAGGTTGTTTGGTTACTGTGTCAAAGGTGCCCTCCAACAGGCACAGACTCCCATATCGGACTCTACCCAATCCATAACTCCAGCAGAAAGGGTTATTCTACAGTAGTGCTATAAAAATTCCTGGAGTGTGTACTCCCTGGCCCAGATGGGATCACATACCTGTCACTGAACCACCATGGTGACCAGGTGGACACAGTGCTCTGTCTGACTGGCCACATGTGTGGAACCAGAGTATGGCATCAACCCGCCCTGAACCATCTGGTCTCAGAGTGGTGGACAAGTGACTTCCCCCAAAGGAAACTAGAAACCTATTACCAGAAGGGTATTCCAAATTCTGAACAGTCAAATAGTCAGATAAGTAATATAACACAAATGTTAAAACATCACTTACCTAATTAATAACCTCATTCCCTATAGGATAAAGTTCAAGCATCTTTGCTTAGCATACAAGACTCTCCACGAATGGGTCCAAGCCTGCCTTCCTAGTCTTATATGCCCTTCATTCTGATTTCACTCACAAAGAAATACACATTCGTCTGTCAATAGTCTGGGTTCTATTCTGTCACACCCCTGCATCCCCCTTTCCTGGAGTGCTGAATATCTATTTCATCACCTGTTGAGCTATCACCTGTCTCAGGATCCAGGTCAAGTGCTGTCATTCTATTGAAGAATCCAACCAACTTCTCCTGGCTCAACCAGCTGCTCCTTTCCCAAGAAATCATGTAAACATCTCTGGTTAACAGTGGTTCTCAACAGGGGCAGTGCTGTCCCCTCAACAGGGGACATTTGGCAATGTCCAGAGGTATTTTTGGTTGTTGTGACTGGAGAAGGGGCACTTCTGGCATCTAGTGAGTAGAGGCCAGGGATGCCGCTCGACACCCCACAGTGCACAGGCAGCGCCCCCAAAACCAAAAAGGATCCAGAATGTCAACAATGCCACGATTGAAAACCTCTGTCTCTTGTAACATTCAATGCCTTCTATTATAATCATCAATTTTATATCTTCCCAACTAGACCATGAGCTCCTCAGGGGCGGGGACACTGTTGCATTTGTCAATGTACGCCCGGCTCTAGCAGGTGCCTGGCCCATAGCAGATGCTCAACAAACATTGGCAGAGTGACTGAGTCAGAGAATGACTGGCCAGATGGGCTGCTGAAATGTTATCCAAGAAACTGAGTTCCTGGAAGGCATGACGCTTCCTTAAATGGCCATTGTATTAGAAAATTTCTGCTGCAAAGTGTTTTCCCTTCCTTTCCAAGAATAAACTCGAACAAAATGTAAACTTCCGAATTTGAAGTCACGTGACTTTCTCTGCACGTCTATTGCTATCTGTGGGTCCCGTGTCACTGGTTATTAATAAATGTCCTCTTGGCTTTTTGTCATTTCTAAAGACGGAGGAAAGAGCTATACTCCCATTAAAATATACACCTCTCTTATAGTTTCCCTAATTTTTTGTTTTACAACAAGACAACATTTCATGACCCTTTTCCCAGATCCAATTTTAGTTTAAAACAAGGCTGTGCGTGTGATATCTTCATCTAAGCCACTGCACGCTTGACTAAGGAATGTGCACGTCACCAGAAGCTCAGTATGCCAGGTGAGGTCTAACACGTTTCTCAGAAAGGACATTCAAATGTCAGATGGAATGATTTACACTGCATGTCAATAAAAAGTACTCCGAGGTCCACCAAGTCAATAAAGCTTATTAGAACAATCTCAGGGCTGAGTATCAGTGCACCCTGATGAGAACCTCTGAAGTCAGACACCATCTCCAGGCAAGTGGCATTAAATAGACCACTCTGGAAGGAGAAATAAAACCTAAAGCTTCCATTATTTTGAGAGTTCATGTTAACCGAATAACATCTAAGAAGCTGGAGAAATCGGTGCTTATATTCTCATAGTTAAAACCTTCTAGACACTTCTAAACATTCATTCTTTAAATTCCCATAAATTGAAAGTCTCTGATAGACCAAGCACTACTATCGGGCATATTACATTTACTCAGTTTTTATGAGTACACACTTAAATCGTGCTGTTTATGTGTATTCTCCTGAATCTTTACAAATGTAACTATTTATATCATCATTATGACCCTATGAAATGAGTACAGAATTATCCTCATTTTGCAGAGAAAGAGACTGAGTTCAGAGAAGCTAAGTAAAATGCCCCAGGTCGCCCAGCTGGTAAGCAGCAGAGCCTTCATGCAAAGTCAGGTGGTGCCTACCCACTGTGCAACACTGCCTTGTATGCGTTACTTCTAGTCTGCTTGATAAACTCTAAACCCCAAGTTTGGCCTGCTTGATATTTCTAAAATTAGAATTTCAAAATCAGGATTCACAAAGAAGCTGGATTTATGGATTCTCTTGACAAATCAAAACATCTGGCCAAGTGGGCCCACTTTCTTGCAGGTGGTGGGGGTGGTGCAGACCCTCCTCACTCATTTGACCACTTGTGTGGCTCCTGAGGCATTTGAGTCTGAGACCCTGGCATAGCTGCTCTGTAGACAAAGATGCTGAACCCAAAAGATGTTAAGGAACTTGGCCAAGGCCCCAGAGCTAGTGAACAGCAGAGGCTGGATTTGAACTTGGCAGGATCCCAACAGAAAAGACCTGGCACGCTCAAATTGAGGCCATCAGGGAGCTGTCCCTTTATTTTAAAAAAGGTACTAGTGACAGAGGTGTGGCAGGTGTGGGGCAATAACCATAGACTAGTATCAGTGAAGCCGTCACTATCCCTAGGTCTCCAGGAATCAGGGCAGAGAGTTGTACCCAGAACCCGCAAGAAGAGAACTATTGAGAGCAGGTGCTTTGAGACGAGGGACAGCAACCTGCAGGTGAGGGACACAGGAAAACTCACAGGGAGGGAGCCAGAGGGCTAACGTACTGATCTCACTCCACTCCTTCCCTCTCATTCCTTGCCAGGGTGCCTCCAACCAGGCAAACCCAAAGGGCTGTCAGAGGACCCGGAACCTTGCTGATTAGGGGCAGAGAGCAGGTTTGGGGGGTGGGGGTGGGGAATGCACATCTCAAATAACACAGAAGACGCCCAACACGTAACTCCTGCTGGACTCCAAAAACGGTACTTTTCCCACTTCACTTGCTTTAATTCACTCAATTTACTACCATAACAATATTAAATGTAACAGAACACATAAATATAGTGCTTAAGATGTGCCAACCACTATTCTGAGAACTTTACATAGATTCACCCATTTTTCTAAGTGCCTACCACGTGCTAGAAACTGTGTCCTGTCTGGAAACACAGAGGGGAGGGGAACACAAGGGTGGCAGAGGTCTTAGCAATCCTCTTCTCTCAGGTATGGGGTCAGGTCGTGCTACCACACTGCAACCGTCTTCAACCTTTCGTTCAGACTCATGGGCAAATGAGACGTCCTGTTTTAAAGGAAAGGGAACCAAAATGAGTGGGAAATGCAGAGGTGCCTCAACCTGACTAACCATCAGAGAAATGCAAATCAAAACCACAAGGAGATAGCATCTCACCCCAGTCACAATGGCTATTACCAAAAAGACAAAAAGTAACAGATGTTGGTGAGAATACAGAGAAAAGGGAACTTTTCATCCACTGTTGGTGGGAATGTAAACTAATACAGCCACTGTGGAAAACAGTACAGAGATTTCTCAAAGAACTAAAAATAGAATTGCCATTCAATCTGGCAATCCCACTATTGCATATGTACCCAAAGGAAAAGAATCAATATATGACAGGGACAGCTGCACTCACATGTCCGTCATAGCACCATTCACAACAGCACAGCTATGGAATCAACCCAAGTGTCTATCAGTGGATGAATGGAGAATGAAAACATGGTATATGCACAATGGAATACTATTCAGCCATGAAAAAGAATGAAATCATGGCATTTGCAGAAACGTAGATGGAACTGGAGGTCATTATCTTAAGTGAAACAAGCCAGGCACAAAAAGGCAAATATTGTATGTTCTTACTTATATGTGGCAGCTAGAAAATTTGAACACATGGAGGTAGAGATAGGAAAAACAGATAACAGAGACCGGGAAGGGTGAGTTGGGGGAGAGAGGAGGATGAAGAGAAGTTAGCTAAACGGGTGCAAACACACAGTAAGATGGAAGGAATAAGTTCAGTGTTTGCCAGCAGGGTAGGATGACTATACTTAACAAAAATGTGCTGTACTTGGGTGATGGACGCCCTGAATGCCCTGACTTGATCGCCATGCATTATATACGTGTAACACAATTTCTTGCATACCCTAAATGTGCACAAATAGTAAAAGAGAAGAAAGTGCCCAGGTGCTGCCTATGAGTTCCATTAACCAGCACAGCTATCTATCGCTACTCTTCCTCTGGTTGTCCATGCCAAAACTCCTATTTCCCGGGTACTGCTCCCTGAGCTTTGATAGCTGATTAGCCTGTTGATCTAGGATGAAAAAGAGACATAAAGAGCAAACATAAGTTAAAAATGACTTAAGATCTGTAGACCATTCATGCTTGAAGGGAAAATTTCCAGCCCTACAGTAGATACGGGAGAAAAGAATGGGGAGAGGAGGGATTGAGGAGGGGGCTAGGGGATCCCGAATTCCTCTGGATACTTCACTTGGCAAAGTGCAGTGTTTCCCAAACTTCATTCACGTGCCACCCTCATGATTTTTGTCACATATTTGTACCAGCTGCACCATTCTATATTCAATATTTTTTCTTAAATTGTTCATTTCTTTATTTAAAATAATGTATCTTAAAATGCAAACATTGCTATCCTAATTAAAAACTAGTGTTGTTCCAATACATATTTAAGCACATATTAAAGTTAATAATCTTGTCTGTGTAATATCTAAAACCCACATTATATATATTTAATAATACACAAACATATTTGGGGAAAACACTGTTAAAAGCATGGACTCTGGAGTTAGACACGATGAAGTTCAATGTCCCAATTCCACACGGCTCAGGAGGATTTGCCTCGTACAATTTTGCTGAGGATTAAATAAAACAATTAATGCAGAGTGCTTAACACCCTGCATGGCCCATGGAAGGCACTCATGAAATGTTACATTTCATAGCTCCACAAGCCATGCCATTGGTGTTTCCTAGATTACTAGACCCTGGTATCTATAATTGGAGAGGATGGTGACAATCTAGAGAAAACATATCTTCTTGGAGATTCTCAGAATTCTAGGACACACCCGGCCCCTGGAGAGCTCCAGACTCCCATGAGGCAGAGAGTGGGGTTTCCACGCCATGCAGATGGCACTCCAGTCAGTTAATATTGCAGCCACCAGCTAATGAGAACCCATCTGTAAGTTCTAAGAAGGGGAGCAGAAGCTAAGACATTTCAATTAACACTGAGATGTTCATCCATCTCTTCACCCACCCACCCACCCATCCACCTGTCCATTCATTCCACAAATATTTGAGTAACTATTTCCAGGCTCTGTTGCAGGGGCTGGTTGGACAATATTGGGCAGAGTAACACAACAGCAGTTCTTCCCCTCATGGTGCCTCCAAGACAGGGGGAGACACAAGAGAGGCATGCATGGGATCTAGTTTTTATACTCCCCAGGTTTCTTTGGCCCCCACCTGTCCCCTGGGACGTGGCCCTTTCCTTGAAGGAAATTCCAG
Source organism: Varecia variegata (assembly GCA_028533085.1). Taxonomy (NCBI): domain Eukaryota; kingdom Metazoa; phylum Chordata; class Mammalia; order Primates; family Lemuridae; genus Varecia; species Varecia variegata. Next base: position 4,001,216 of record CM052448.1, on the reverse strand, counting down.
CTCTCCCTGTGGTACTTCATGTGCTAACATTATCCAGCCGTTATTGCTGGCCCCGGGTGAGGGCTGGCTTTCGCATCACATCTTCATCACGGCTTCATAACCCAAGTTCAACCCAACCAGATTCGTGAAGGCTATGGTTCCTCCACTGCTTCCAGGTTCAGAACTGTCACACCATGAGGCGTGGGATCTGGCTTCCCTGGGTGCTGACCTAAGGGGCCAGGAAATGCAACCTGTAAATGTAGGTGACTTAATTCTCCCAACAGGATGATAGGAGGTGGTAAGACGTTGGCAGGCACATCCTTGCCCCTTCCAACACACTATTCCAGGGTACAGAGGTCCCACGCAGCCTGTGTGAAAGACATCCCAAGTGATGAGCAACCTGATGTTGTTCCTTGCAAAGCTGCGGTCGTCTCAGTAACACCAGGAACAGACCACCTTGTATACACCTGCCTTCTCTCCCTGCCTCACCTCCTTCTTCCTTCATTCTTGCTGTCCTGGTATCATAACTCTCTATAAAGCCTTAGCGTGTCAGTTTCATCTCAGAATCTGATTTTTAAGGAAACTTAAAGCTAAAAAAATGCATCAAACAACCATACACACAAGTACATATTTACAAGCTTCTATGAGAGCCTTCAACGCGGGGCAAGAGTTTGACCAGGTCTGGAGATTCAGGTAAGGCTTCACTTGCAGAAGTGATGTTTGAACTGAGATAGAGGAAGAATCTGAGTTAATTAATTTGGGGAGGAAGTGCAAAGGAGCATTCTGGGCAGTTAGAAAACTATTCGCAAAGCCCTGCGGTAGAGACAAGGGAGGAGGAGGTGGAGTCAAGTGAATGACGGGAGGGCAGGGTTGGCAGGAGGCTAGACATAAACTCTAAGGAGTGAAGATGCAGAGGACCATTCAGAATGGTGCCACTAATGAATTACTCAAGATTCCTGAGCCTCTTTCTTCACTCAAGAACTCTGTCATGCTCCCTGAGCAGGGGTCTGAGGCAGTTTGTGATTAATGGAGTGTTCAGAGGATTCAGGATAAATGTTTCCCATAGCGGTTCATTAACTTGGGTTTTTCTGGACTTGGAAATGCAGATAAACCAATGTCTTCCATAGAGAGACGTTTCATAGACCAGAAAAAATCAGAAAAAAAAATCCTGATGAACTCAAGGTGATGCCAATAGGAATCCAAAGTCTCTCTGCAACATGACATAGGAATTTATAGGCATAGTAACATCTGACATGGGTGCCAACGAGACACTGAAAGACTAGGATAATGCCACTTGCACATTAGTTACAGGCAGTCAGACATTTGGCAAGGTCCTCATGTGCTTTAAACAGAAAGGTCATTAGGACAGGAGGACAACAGCAGTGCACTGAGGACACCATAGCGGTGCCTTGGGGACCACTCACTCCATCACCAGGACAGAAATCTGGGGAAGGGTGAGGGATGTGGCTCTGTACCCACCCCACAGGCTTGCTTCGGTGAAAACCCTTCAGCTCTGACCTGTTTGACATGTTGGGCATCCACATACATTTCATTCAAAGAAAGAGAATTCTACCACCTTGTTGAAAAGACACAAGCCCTAGGTATGTCCAAAGTTGCTTTGTGTTCTGAACACTCAAGATTCAACGTAGGCTCCCTGATAACTGCCCATGTGCCCCCAAACCCTCCAAATATCTTATTTATACTATTGTGTGCTTTTAATGACTCTTCACTTTGTTTTAGACAACACAAATATAAATGTCAGTGTAGCCTACTTTAGTTTCCCCCAACCTTGAAGAATTGCTACTGAAATTGGACCTATCGGTGCAACTTTGAGAATATTAGAGACTTTCAAAGAGACCCACGTCACCCCAGTAAAAAGCTTCCACATCTGAAGAAGCTCCCCAGAACAGAACAAAGGAAACTGGACTAGGATTATGATGTCTCTACAGGGACTCAGTAGGTTTATAGAGACCGGAAACTCTAATACCTTGTCACACAGGCACACGAACAATGACCAGGAGGACGTGGTGAGGCACCAGCTAAAGAGAGAAACCCATAAGCTCCAATGTTATTGTTTTCTCCATACGGGAATAAAAGCTCAATATTGTCAAATTTCCACATTTTCAAGAGAAGTCAGAATTTAGATTTCATATTATATACTCTAACATCTTGAAAATCATCCAATGATTCCAAATAAGCAAAAAAAAAAAAAAAAAAAGAGAGAGAGAGAGAGAAACTAAATTTACAGACATAAAACTACGTGAGACACAAGCAAATAGATTTATATATTGAATTTGATGCTCTGGCTAGTTGAGTTATATTTAAGGGAGAACGTTTTGGAAATGAGGCTTATTTTGCTCTTGGATGGGTTGCCTTGGGCAAAATGTGAAAACCATTTCTCTTCTCTCTTTAAAACTGAAGTCAATATTTTGGTTTTCTTGGCATAATCCATTTATCATCTGGAGCCCGGGAAACATAATTTGAGCATTCCTTTGGTCTAGAGCTTTGGTGATTCCTCACGGAGCTCTTCAAGGTACCCAGAAGAAACATGTCAGATAAAGAGCAGGTGTGTGCCATCTCACCTGCACATAGTCACAAAAACCTCACCTGGATATCCCAGAGTTGGCACTTGACTAGGCTCTGTTTTCTTTTAATCAAGCCATCAACCATATCATGTGGCTACAAGTTCATGATACTCTCAGATTCAAGCCTAAACCAAAGACCTTGCCCTAGAAAACAGAGTGTGATTAAATAACCCACACAGCCACACCGGGCTGTTTACCCTCTATTTACTCATAAAGTTCCAAGCTCCACCATCTCCACTCTGCTCTGTCCTCGGGCAGGAGGCTGATCCAGACAAACTACAACAGGCTTCCTTCCCTCTGGCTGTCTGGTCGATTTGGCCAATAGGTAACACCAGCAGAGATGGAAGGAGGGAGGAGAGTGAAGCTGGGATTTGTACCCCCCAGACTCTCTCCCTGCAGGTAGCTGTGGACTGGCTGTGCCCCTCACTGAATCCCAGTTTCTCTGCCTGCAGGTCCCGTAACTGCTCCTTCTCTTACCCCTTCGCGCCTTGGGATATTAGCTGCCTTGGGACTAGCCCCAGAGTACAGAATTTCCCCTTGTGGTTTCATAGTCCCTGTCTATGCCTTTACAAGTAGTTCCTCACTTCAAATTATCCAGTTTTCATGCACTGCCTATTTCCTCCACTAATACACAGGCCAAAATTCACATTCGTCATTGGGGGAAAAAAAGAATCACCCTCACACCTTCCTGAACCTCTCCAACTTCACTGCAAAACCAGTGCTGAATATGTCATTAAAGAACTCAATGCTTGCCCCAAATAACTGTCCTGCCCTGAGTTCACAAGGTTTTCATCTCAGAAGCATGGCTTCCATGGGGTCTATATCCAATGGTGAGATGAATGTCACAGTGAAGATGTGGAGAAAACTCCCCTTCTGCAAAGCTCCTGCAGCCCTTAGGAAAACGACCATTGTTGCAGTTCAGGGTCTTTTTCTGCTATGGAATGAATGTTTGTATCCCCCCATCACTCAAATTCGTATGCTGAAATCCTAACCCCCAAGGTGATGGTATTAGGAGACAGGGTCTTTGGGAGGTGATTAGGTCATGAGGGTGGAACCCTCATGAACAGCACTAGTGCCCTCGTACGAAGACGCCCCAGGAGCTCTTTCTCCTCTTCTTCCACGTGAAAACACAGCAAGAAGGGACCATTTATGAACCAGAACATGGGCCATCACCAGAAACTGAATCTTCCTTGATCTTGGACTTCCCAGCCCCCAGAACTGTGAGAAATAAATCTCTGTTGTTTATAAGATACTTAGTTTATGCTATGTTATTACAGCAGCCCCCATGTACTAAGACACTTTCCTTATAATGAAATGGTGAGACTCCATCCTACCCTGTTCCCACAGTGGTACTGCATATATCCGTTTGATCTAATAGTCCCACGAATTCTCCCTCTGTCCGGGTCAAAGGCTGCCCACCAAGCTCAAACATAATCAGCGTCTATAATGATGCAAAGCGTTGACTTGGAGCATCAGGAGCTCTCTCTGTCCATTCTATTTTAGGAAACTTAATCCTAAAGTTAAGTCCTCATGGCAACAGTTAGATACACCAAGATTTCCTTGTCCCCTCTCACATTTCTATATCCTTATTCTGCTTGGCATAACAATCATCCCTAAACAGATTTGATTTTTCTTTCTCTCTCTCTCTAAATTCCTCCTCAAAAACCTTTTATAAAAGCAGTTACTATCACGCACTTCTGGTAGGACTCTACAAATCACACAGCACAATCTGTCTTACTATGCTCACCTTGCCACACAGAAATCCCCTATTCGGGAATTTATTCTGAGATAAGATGTGGATTCAGGCTCTAAGATATAAGTGCCACCATGTTTCGCACTTTGCAATTGGAAAAAAAGGAAAGCAACATAAATGCCCTCCCATAGAATATTGCTTAAAGTATGGAATATTGTACAGCCAATAAGAATAATGGTGTAAAGAATATTTAATGATGTGGAAAGATGTTTTTAAAATACTCTTAAAATTTCAAAGCAGGCTATCGTGTGCAGTAAAGAAATGTACTTCAGGAAGGCTGGGCAGAACTCATCGGTTTGGAACTCACTCATGACCAGTGAATGAACGGTTGTGTCAAAGTGGGGAATCCCCTTCCATCCTCTCCCTGGGGCTCACGGCCAGCTGGAGGCAACTGGAGTCTGCAGCTGGGGCTTTTGGTTCCTGCATCAGTGAATGTAACGTATGCTGTGGGCCAGTGGACATGTTCATGCCGTTGGATGTGAAAATTGAATCACTCAATCTTATATATCCTTGCATTTCCTATTATGCACTTGGCACTTTGCTAGACCCTAACATACAGGGGAGAAGAAAACATAGCCCTGCCTATGTGGAATGTGTGGTCCAGAGCAGGGGCCAGCAAACTATTGCCCATGGGCTAAATCCAGCCTGCTGCCTGGTTTTGTAAATAAAGTTTTATTGGGACACAGCCACGCCCATTCTCTGACATAAGATCTATGGCTGTTTCCCCACCATAGGGCAGAGCTGAGCAGTTGCAACTGCTCTACAGAGCCAAAAATGTTAATTCTCTGAACATTTACAGAAAAGGTTTGCCAGCCCCTGGTGTAGACAACTGCTACTAAAGTTGTGGTATGTGGACCACGGCATCCTCATCACCTGGAGAAATCCAAAAATTTCATTTTGCCCAAGACCTAATGAGCTGGAGTCTGCACTGGAGCAATACACCCATCACAGTTGGAGAAACAGTAACGTGGCAAGTTAACTGAGCCTCATAGCTCCAGTCCCACTTTGTACTATTTAACTGTTTGTATAGACACCACCTCTGAGTTAAAAAAAGACTTCTTCCGAGATACCTTCAAGGAGAATTTTCCCACAAGCACCGACATCCCCAGGAGCAAAGTGCTTCAGATGAGGCAATCCAAGTCCTGAATCTCCCACCCAGCAAGGCCTGCTTCGCCAAATAAGAATTAATATACATCATCTGCCCAGACTTACCTATCCTATATTAATTACAAGCACAGCATTTAACTTAAACGAACCATTGGGCCATATGAGCGGCAATATTCGAGCTATCAATTTTATGGCTCTGTTCAGGAAAATGCAGCGATACATCATCCCACCCCAAATACAAAGGTCAAACGATATTAATTAATGCAGCGACACAACTCACTGCAGCTAAATGGGTATTCTTGATTATGGCTCCTTGATTGAGAACTAATGCCTCATTAATCTTAAACATATCAACCTGAGAACATCAGAGAAGTCAAATAGAATAATGGCCAACATTTCAATGAACCCACATTCAAGCTTGCTGGGTAAGAAGGCGAATTCCACAGACATGGCTGTGTCTTCTGCATCCTTCACCGGGTTTACTGAGTGCTTCCTTTAAAAAAAAAAAAAAAAAAAAACAAAAAAACAGACTTCAAAGTCTCTGTGTCTCCATCTCTCTCTCTCTCTCTGTCTCTCTCTCTCACACACGCACACAGCATTTTGAAATAGGCAGACAGGCACTTTCTCTCTTGTGGTTTTCATATACAAGCTGCAAAAAGAAAGAGAAATAGGTGGGTTTATGTGGCTTGAAGCCCAGCGAGGAACAGTTACGCTGAGGTCCCTGTGTGGACAAACCGCTACTTATTTGTCATGTGAGTGGACAGAAGACAGGAGGTCACGGGGTGAACCCTGTGGGCATGGCATATTCTGTATCCATCTCAGTTCTAGA